>JAOWBW010002171.1:0-116262 GCA_026119855.1 Campanula takesimana
TGGACCCGCTCCGCTACATCTTCGAGAAACTTTCATGTCAACAAGAATAGCTAAATGGTATTGTCACGACCCGAAATCTAGGCTCTATTTTATTAGTAATTAAATGATTTTTATTTAATTATTTGCTTATTTATTTATTTAAATTATATTTACTTTAAATAATTAGGTGTACATTTTATGTGTTATAATAATTGTGCCTAGCATTTTGTTCGAGTTATTTGGGCTAGTGTGGAAAGTGTCGAGTCTTAATTGTTAGTCGGGAGTGTAAGTAATTGTGTTAGTTTGGGGAGGGGTTCTAGTTGTAACATTTCAAAATGATTTCCCCCTACTCCCTTACCTCCCCTCACCTTCTCCCTCAATCTCTCAATCCATTCCCTGGAAACTCTCTCTCTCTAAGCATTGGGTAAGTTTTTCTTTTCTCTCTTCTCTCTTCATTTACTCCTTCTTCCTCTCATCTTCTCTATTTCTTAAAACGTGAACCATGTTTAGATCGTCGATAGCATCGTAGGAAGCCAAAAGATTTGAAATCCATCAACTTTGAGAAAATTCAAGTAAGTTACTTTTCCCCTATTTAATGCTAAAATGTCCATATCATGTTCATATAATGCTTTTGTTGTTATATTGGAAGTTTGGATGAGTTTCCAATTTATTTGGAATTTATTTGGGTTTTTGGTCAAAATGGTGATTATGAATGTTAGGGTTTGATTCTCGATTTTGTTGTTAAATGTTGTTGTATGAGTCTCTTTATACTTATGAGATGTTTGGTACATTTGTATACCAGTTGGAATGTTTGATTTTGGTTGAAATGTGTTTGGGTTGAAAAATGGAAGAACCCATGTTGTTCTTCCCGATTTCTGGCAATTCCGGGCTTCTTGTGCGACCGCCCAAAATAGTATGGGCGACCGCGCATCTTTCTGAAAGCTTTTGTGCTTGGTTGAGGCCTTGTTGGGCGGCCGCACAGTCCCTTTTGGGCGGCCGCACAGTCCTCTGAAAACTTTACATTTTGTTAAATTGTGAATTAAAGAACGTGCTTTGGTTTAAGTCTTGGGTGTCCTTCTAGTTGACCTTAGTGAACATTGTAGTACACCTTAGTGTTGAGATTGGGTCCTTTGTGATCAAGGTTGTGTTTGAAATGCACTAACTGTTATTTGGACTTTTGAGCACCTTTATTGTGCATTGTTGGTTCGTTTCATCTCTTGGTGACTATTTGGCATGGTTCCCTACTTTGGAACCTTAAGTTGTTTATTCATGCTAAATTATTATTACTTAGCATTTATTTGAAAGTCCAGCTGGTACTTTGTGTGTGTTTGGGCGATGGGAAAGATTATAATGGCAAAGCCAAGTCCATTATAATGTTGACCATTGTTTTGCCCCCTTCTTTACCCCTTCTCCAGATTGGCCTTGGAAAGGATAAGTCAGCGTTCCTTTGTGAATGTATTCTGGCTAGCGGGTATGACTTTGTGTCATGATCCTTGTCCTTTGTGACACTGTTATGATTATTGGTTCCGGTACCGGGGTTTTCTCTTCGGCTTTCATGCTATGATGAAGATGTTGATTTGTGATTATTGAAGCTGCGCAGCGATCCTTTATTTGGATGTTCCGGTTTGGAAAACCTTGGCTATATCCTTTGTTATGTGTTTATTTCCGCTGCTATCTGTTATGTGATAATTGCTATGTGCTATGTGATATTTACCATTGCTTATTGCTTCTTGCATCATAGCATGTCATGTAGTTGCATTAGTAACTTATTGAGATTTATCTCACCCCCTTTTCCTTTATTTTGTTTTCTTAGCCCCCCCCCAGGTGCTAAGGATTAGTCTCGCCTGATCACGAGATTGAGGACGTCGAGTGTGGATCCGATCTTTTGGGGAAAGTTGTATAGGTTGGTTTACATTATATCAATGTGTAACCTTTGGGGATTGTACCAAACATGTGAAACATTCATTAGGATTTTGTATATTTGTATTTTTTGTGTTGGGCATAAACTTGTGGAAGTTTATGATAGTTGATTTGGTTTTATTAAACTTGGTTTTGTAAACTTTGGATCATTACTTTTGGTTTCAAATGAAATTTTTAACTTCAGTATTTCTGAGTTTTGGTTTTAGAGTCGACGTCCAGCTCGCGGTCCCCGGGGCCGCGGGTCCCGGGGTCGCGACAGTTGGTATCAGAGCTATGGCATTAGTTCTATGTATAAGTCTAGGGTGGATTAGTATGACCTAGGTGGGTAGTAGTGTGCGGAGTGATTAACGTTGATGTTTTATGCAGGTAATTGTTCTCAATGTCTGGAAGAAGAAACAGAGGAGGTGCTAGTGGGGCACAGAATCAGAATGATACAAGGGAAGAGGCCCGTGCCATGTTTCAAGGCATGTTTGAGGCGGCCATGAAGGCCATACATGATCAAGGTCCGAGGGTAGAACAAGCTCCACCCCGTTATGGTTTAGAGCAATTTCTGAAGTTGAAACCTGTTGATTCAATGGGGAACCCGATGTAAGGAAAGCTGAGTTGTGGGTTGAGTCTATGGAGAAGATTTATGATGTGTTTGGGTGTTCGGATGAGGACAAGGTCCGGTTTGCGGCTTACAAACTTGTGGGAGCCGCCGAGCATTGGTGGAAAGGTGTTAAAGCTACTTGGGATGATACTCACACGGTGTATGCGTGGGAGTTGTTTGTGCGCAAGTTCAAGGAGCATTTCATTCCGGTTGTTGATCAGAACCAAAAGAGATCGAGCTACTCAACTTGGAGCAAGGTGTGTTGTCTTTATAGCACAATACTCGCTAAGTTCATAGAATTAGCCCGGTATTTGCGACTATTTGGTGAGGACCGAGGACAAAAGGCTATGAGATTCATTCGGGGATTGAAGACCTCCATCCGTACTCAACTTATTGCTAAACGAATTGTGACTTTCCAAGATGCGGTGGATCGGCCTATCTTATAGAGCAAGATATTGGGGAACATAAAGGAAGACCGAGGTAGCCAACCCGAGTAAGCAAGGAGCGCAGAGCAAGCCGCAACCAAGGATTGATAATCGAGGTAACTTGGGGGACAATCTCAGTTCCAGGGGCAACCGGCCCCAGGAACCCGGGTACCACTTCCGGGAACCAAGGGAGCCAATTGAGGAAGCCTTGTACCTTTTGTCAGAAGGTAGGCCATGCGGAGGATAGGTGTTGGAAAAAGCAAGGCAAGTGCACCAATTGTGGTGAAATGGGGCACTTTGCGAGAGAGTGCACTAGGTACCGAGGTCCACATCCGGGTCAGGAGTTGGTAATAATCAGGGTCAGAAAAGGGATGTTACCGGGAAGCCCAAGTTCAAGGGAAGGTTTATGCTATGAATCAACAACAAGCTACCGATGATCCATCCGTTATTGGAGGTATTGTTTCTGTGTCTAATGTGAGCGCACGAGCGTTAGTAGATCCAGGATCATCTCATTCATACATTTCTGTGAAATTTGCTTCCATGTTAAATGCTGCATATGAGTCCTTACCGTACGTGCTAGAGGTGTCGACCCCATAGGAGAATGCTTGATTTCCGATCGAGTCTTTCGTGCTTGTGATGTGGTTATTTGTGGTCGTGTCCTTTGTGCGGATTTGGTGGTTCTTCCTATCCAAGACTTTGATGTCATTTTGGGTATGGATTGGTTGAGCAAATTTCATGCGTCTGTTGATTGCCGTAAGAAAACTGTTACTTTTTCTATTCCCGATGTGCCTAAGTTTGTGTTTGAGGCTAGCCTTCTGAGTAGAAAGGTTCGCTTAATTTCTTTTATGAAAGCGAGAAAATTATTGCATAGTGGTTGTGAAGGGTATTTGGCTAGTGTTCTTGATACTAGGAAAGAATCCCCTAGTTTTGATAGTGTTCGGGTAGTCCGGAATTTCCCGATGTTTTCTCTACCGAGTATGATATGCCTCCCGATCGTGAGATTGAGTTTTGTATAGATCTTTTGCCGGGTACGGCTCCGATTTCGAAAGCACCTTATAGGTTAGCTCCCGCAGAGTTGAAAGAATTGAAAGTTCAGTTGCAAGAGTTGCTTGATAGAGGTTTATCCGCCCTAGTGTTTTCCCCGTGGGGAGCACCGGTTTTGTTTGTGCGGAAGAAAGATGGTTCGTTGAGGCTGTGTATAGATTACAGAAAGTTGAATCAGGTTACGGTGAAGAACAAGTATCCTCTACCGCATATTGATGATTTGTTTGATCAGCTTCAAGGTCCGTGGTTTTCTCTAAGCTTGATTTGAGGAGTGGGTACCATCAGTTGAAGGTTAGATCGGAGGATATTCTGAAGACTGCTTTTCGCACTCGGTATGGTCATTATGAGTTCTTGGTTATGCCGTTTGGGTTGACAAACGCGCCGGCCGTGTTTATGGATTTGATGAACCGTGTTTTCCATCCTTATCTTGATTCGTTCGTGGTAGTCTTTATTGATGACATTCTTGTTTATTCGAAATCTCGAGATGAGCACGAGCAGCATTTGAGGACAGTTTTATCCGTCTTGCGAGGGAGAAATTATTTGCGAAGCTCAGTAAATGCGAATTTTGGCTCGAGAAGGTGTCGTTTCTGGGTCATGTGATTTCGAAAGATGGGATTTCTGTGGATCCTTCAAAGATAGAAGCCATAGTGGATTGGAAGAGACCCGAGTCAGTGACAGAGATTAGAAGCTTTCTTGGTTTAGCCGGTATTACCGAAGATTTATTGAAGGGTTTTCGAGGATTGCTACTCCGATGACTCAGTTGACTCGGAAGAATGTTCCGTTTGTGTGGACCGAGATTGTGACAAGAGTTTCGAAGAATTGAAGAAGAGGTTGACTACCAACACGATCTTGACTTTGCCTAATGGGAGCGATGGCCTAGTGATTTATAGTGATGCTTCGAAAGAGGGTTTGGGTTGTGTATTGATGCAGAATGGGAAAGTGATTGCTTATGCTTCGAGGAAGTTGACCCCTAGTGAGCAGAATTACCCGACTCATGATATGGAGTTAGCGGCTATTGTATTTGCGTTGCACAAGTGGAAGCACTACCTTTATGGAGCGAAGTTCGAGATTTTTACCGATCACAAGAGTTTAAGTACCTTTTCTCCCAGAAAGAGTTGAATAATAGGCAGCGCCGATGGATGGAATTGTTGAAGGATTATGATTGCACGATTTCTTATCATCCGGGGAAGGCGAATGTGGTGGCCGATGCGATTAGTAGAAAGTCTTATATGGCTTCGATGATGGTTCGCGAATGGAAAATGCTTGAGGATGTTCGAGATTGGTCTCCTCGTGAATCGAGACATGGGGCTATTTTTGCGAATATTAGGGTGTCTCCCGACCCTGATTCAGAGGATTAAAGAGGCTCAGAAAGAGGATCCCGAGTTGGTGAAGATAATGGGTAAATTGAAGGAAAAGAATTTCGAGGATTTTTCTGTTAGCTCGATTGGAGTGTTGACTTTCCGTGTCGTTTGTGTGTTCCGGATGTCGATGGAATTAAATAGAGAGTTCTTGATGAGGGTCACAAATCGAGGTTTACTATTCATCCGGGTAGTACGAAGATGTATCAGGATTTGAAGCAACAATTTTGGTGGATTAATATGAAGAGGGAAATAGCCGAGTATGTATCGAAGTGTTTAACGTGTCAGCAAGTCAAAGCCGAGCATCAGAGACCCGCGGGATTACTCCAGCCGTTAGAGATTCCCGAGTGGAAATGGGAGCATGTGACTATGGATTTCGTTACGGGATTCCCTCGTACTCGTAGAAAGTATGACAGTGTTTGGGTAATAGTGGATAGATTGACCAAGAGTGCCCATTTCTTGCCTATTGATATCAGATATTTGATGGAAAACTTGCGACCCTTTATATCGATGAGATTGTGAGATTGCATGGAGTTCCGGTTAGCATCGTGTCAGATCGAGACGCGAGGTTTACTTCTAGATTCTGGAAGGCATTTCAGGAAGCTTTGGGTACAGATTTGCGTTTTAGTACAGCTTTTCATCCTCAGACCGACGGTCAATCCGAGAGGACTATTCAGATTTTTGGAGGATATGTTGCGAGCTTGTGCGATAGACTTTTCCGATTCTTGGGATTCGCACCTACCGTTAGTGGAATTCTCTTACAACAACAGTTATCAGGCTAGTATCGAGATGGCGCCGTTTGAGGCCTTGTATGGAAGGAAGTGTAGATCGCCTATTTGTTGGGATGAGGTTGGTGAAGCGAATATTGTGGGTATTGATTTGCTTCGGGATTCGGTTGAGAAAGTCAAAGTTATCCGGGATAGATTGAAGACAGCCCAGAGTCGACATAAGAGCTACGCAGATAACCGAAGGCGAGATCTTAGTTTTCAGGTTGGTGATTTTGTTTCTTGAAAGTGTCTCCAAAGGTGGGTATTTCGTAGATTTGGGAGAAAGGCAAATTGGCTCCGAGGTTTATTGGTCCGTTTGAGGTTTTGGGAAAGGTTGGACTTCTAGCGTACCGTCTCGCGTTACCGTCATCTTTGGACCGGTTGCACAACGTTTTCCACGTTTCTATGCTTCGGAAGTATGTTCATGATCCGTCTCACGTGTTACCGAGGATACCGAAGATATTGAGCCCGATATGACTTATGAGGAACGACCGGTTCGGTTTATTTTAGATTCCAAGGTCCAAGAGTTGAGGAGCAAAAGTATTTCTTTGGTTCGAGTCCTTTGGAGGAATCATAACATCGAGGAGTCGACGTGGGAGCTTCGTGATGAGATCGAGAGGAAATTTCCGTGGCTTTTTGTTTAAGGTGAGTCTCGTTAAAATTCGGGTCGAATTTTCTTTAAGGGGGAGTGAATGTCACGACCCGAAATCTAGGCTCTATTTTATTAGTAATTAATGATTTTTATTTAATTATTTGCTTATTTATTTATTTAAATTATTATTTACTTAAATAATTAGGTGTACATTTTATGTGTTATAATAATTGTGCCTAGCATTTTGTTCGAGTTATTTGGGCTAGTGTGGAAGTGTCGAGTCTTAATGTTAGTCGGGAGTGTAAGTAATTGTGTTAGTTTGGGGAGGGGGTCTAGTTGTAACATTTCAAAATGATTTTCCCCCTACTCCCTTACCTCCCCTCACCTTCTCCCTCACTCTCTCAATCCATTCCTGGAAACCTCTCTCTCTCTCTAGCATTGGGTAAGTTTTTCTTTTTCTCTCTCATTTACTCCTTCTTCCTCTCATCTTCTCTCATTTCTTAAAACGTGAACCATGTTTAGATCGTCGATAGCATCGTAGGAAGCCAAAAGATTTGAAATCCATCAACTTTTTGAGAAATTCAAGTAAGTTACTTTTCCCCCATTTTAATGCTAAAATGTCCATATCATGTTCATATAATGCTTTTGTTGTTATATTGGAAGTTTGGATGAGTTTCCAATTTATTTGGAATTTATTTGGGTTTTTGTTCAAAATGGTGATTTATGAATGTTGGGGTTTGATTCTCGATTTGGTTGTTAAATGTTGTTGTATGAGTCTCTTTATACTTATGAGATGTTTTGGTACATTTGTATACCAGTTGGAATGTTTGATTTTGGTTGAAATGTGTTTGGGTTTGAAAAATGGAAGAACCCATGTTGTTCTTCCCGATTTCTGGCAATTCCGGCTTCTTGTGCGACCGCCCAAAATAGTATGGGCGACCGCGCATCTTCTTCTGAAAGCTTTTGTGCTTGGTTGAGGGCCTGTTGGGCGGCCGCACAGTCCCTTTTGGCGGCCGCACAGTCCTCTGAAAACTTTACATTTTGTTAAATTGTGTAATTAAAGAACGTGCTTTTGGTTTTAAGTCTTGGGTGTCCTTCTAGTTGACCTTAGTGAACATTGTAGTACACCTTAGTGTTGAGATTGGTCTTTGTGATCAAGGTTGTGTTTGAAATGCACTAACTGTTAATTTGGACTTTTGAGCACCTTTATTGTGCATTGTTGGTTCGTTTCATCTTCTTGGTGACTATTTGGCATGGTTCCCTACTTTGGAACCTTAAGTTGTTTATTCATGCTAATTATTATTACTAGCATTTATTTGAAAGTCCAGCTGGTACTTTGTGTGTTTTGGGCGATGGGAAAGATTATAATGGCAAAGCCAAGTCATTATAATGTTGACCATTGTTTTGCCCCTTCCCTTTCCCACTTCTCCAGATTGGCCTTGGAAAGGATAAGTCAGCGTTCCTTTGTGAATGTATCTGGCTAGCGGGTATGACTTTGTCATGATCTTGTCCTTTGTGACACTGTTATGATTATTGGTTCCGGTACCGGGGTTTTCTCTTCGGCTTTCATGCTATGATGAAGATGTTGATTGTTGATTATTGAAGCTGCGCAGCGATCCTTTATTTGGATGTTCGGTTTGGAAACCTTGGCTATATCCTTTGTTATGTGTTTATTTCCGCTGCTATCTGTTATGTGGATAATTGCTATGTGCTATGTGATATTTACCATTGCTTATTGCTTCTTGCATCATACCATGTCATGTAGGTGCATTAGTAACTTATTGAGATTTATCTCACCCCCTTTTCTTTTATCTTTGTTTTTCCTTAACCCCCCCCCAGGTGCTAAGGATTAGTCTCGCTGATCACGAGATTGAGGACGTCGAGTGTGGATCCGATCTTTTGGGGAAAGTTGTATAGGTTGGTTTACATTATATCAATGTGTAACCTTTTGGGATTGTACCAAACATTGACGTCATTAGGATTTTGTATATTTGTATTTTGTTGGGCATAAACTTGTGGAAGTTTATGATAGTTGTATTTGGTTTTATTAAACTTGGTTTTGTAAACTTTGGATCATTACCTTTTGGTATCAAATGAAATTTTTAACTTCAGTATTTCTGAGTTTTAGTTTTAGAGACGTCCAGCTCGCGGTCCCGGGGCCCGCGGGGTCCGGGGTCGCGACAGGTATTTCATGCTCGCCGGCTACGATATCACTTACGTCACACTCAAATCCATCAGGGGGAAAGTGTTCAGTGATCAGCTTGCTGAATTTCCATGTGACGAAGTGAAGGGGAGACGTACAGTTCCCCGACGAGCATTTAATTTGCGCTACAACAGAGGAAGATAAGTGGCAACTTTTTTTCGATGGCGCGGCCAATAAGCATGGATATAGCATAGGGATGTTACTTGTTGATCCAAAGGACATTTATACTCCAATCGCTATCCGCCTCGAATTTGAAGCCACCAACAACATTGCCGAGTACGAAGCATGCATAGCGGGGCTCGAAGCGGCTCTCGAGAGAGAAATGTCACGAGCTTAGAGGTATTTGGTGATTCCTTACTCATCATCAATCAAACATCTAGAAAGTGGAAGATTCAAGACTCAACTCTGCAACGGTATGGTTAACATCTCGAGGAGTTGGTTGAACAGTTTCAAGAAATCACCTTCAACTACCTGCCAAGGGACAAGAACCGTTTCGCTGATGCACTAGCCACCATCGCTTCACTGGTCGAAATGCCCGAGGGTAAAATGGTGAAGCCCTTTAAAATTTCCCGAAGAAACAGTCCGGCATTGTAACACCCATCGAATTTCTTGTTAAATATTTGACATACTTGTTAAATACTTGAACTTGCATGTTATTTGTTAGTTTTACTTGGGTTAAATTTTTAACTGCTTTAAATAGTTTAGGTGGTTAAATGTCTAGTTTTGACTTTTGGGTCATTTGTGAAAATTAGACGTTAGGGGTCTTTTTGTTAAAAGTGAAACTTGAGGGGCCTAAGTGCAATTCTTTGAAAGTTTATGTTTATCAATTGGGGTTTGCCTTCCTCAGATTCATTCTTCCCCAAAATTTCTTACGTACACTCCCTCTGTTCTGAAAAGCTAGGGTTAGAATTTTCCCTATTCCCGACTCCTCGAGTTTAATTATCCCTCCGTTCTTGATTCCGATCCGGATTAATATTCATGGTGTTGAATAGAGCGTTCCAGGCCGAACAGAAATAAGTTTTGGTCAACTTGAATTTTGACTAGGTAAGTTATTAGCTCCCCCTTGCTTGTAATAACATGCATAAATGTTATTCTCGATACTTGTGATTGTTAATTTTGTGTTTGGGGTGATTTTTGTGGTACTTGTAAATTTGGGACAACGGGAGTATAATTCCTCTGTGTAGCATAATGAAAGAACTTGGATTAAGTGAATTGAGCATGTTAGTGTATCTTGGAGTTGTTGAAATGGTTAGTAAATGTTACTCCTACGTTTGGGACGGAAAACATTTCAACCTGGGAAAGAAGTAAAATTTCGCATTTAGTATACTGTGCGACCGCACAAAATTGAGTGTGCGACCGCACATCTTTCTGAAGGGTTTTTCAAAGAAATTGACATGCTTGTGTGCGGCCGCACAGTCCATTTTGGGCGACCGCACAGTCATCTGAAAAACAAAGATTTTGTTTAAAGTTTGTATAAGTTGGAAGTAACCCTAGTTAAGGTATATAACCTTAGTATAAGATGTCCTAGCAAGTGTTGTGATACTTTAGGGGCATCAGACTTGGTCTTAAATATGTATACTCATTGAATTAAAATGAGAACATAAGTATAAGAGTAGTATCTCTTCTTTATGTCTTGAAAGTGCTATGAACAGGCACTAATGTGTTATACTTGTTGTGAATCCAATGATTGTGCACCTTAGAGGCATTAGCATAAGGTCTTAGACTTGAACATCCTAAGAATAGGATTGGGATTTGGTAAGAGTAAACGTATAACTCTTATACTTGTTTGAATGTCCAAAGATTGGAAGTTATAACTTGAAGTATACGACATTAAAAGCTTGTACATGACTTGAACATCCATAGAAATGGATTAAGACTTGAATATAAGATAATAAAATCTTGTACTTGGCTTGACACCAATACATATGTATGGTAGTGAACTAGAAAGTGCTATGAACAAGCACTAACGTGTATGAGACATGTTCTTGTTGTGTATGTGCAAACATTGCATATAGTTGCTTGATAACAAGGTGACTTCTTGAGTACTTGAAGCATGTTCCTTGTTGAGCTAGTCCACTACATTTGGATTAGTTCTTCTCCCGTTGTTCAAGTAAATATCTACTTGTACTTTCTTGTGTGAGTCCAGCTGGTTCTCATTGCTTGTTCGAAAATGTATAGGTTCATGCTTGTCGCGAGAGCTGGGGTTTAAGTGACAATCGGGTCCCTATGTATTTCCGCCCGACCCCTTACTACCGGCCATAGTAAGGGCATAGCTTCCTTAGTTGGAGCAATAAGCCTGACTTAAGTGAATGCTAAACTCCCGTCCCGAACACCTCGTGAATAATCATGAGTATTGATATTGAGAATGACACTGGTTACCGGGTCTTCTGATATATACTGAATAATCAGTTACTGTTATTGATCGTGATGTCAAAGTAATACAAGCTTCGACAACAATGGTATTCTTGGGAGGAATAAGGAAGGAAGCAATATCCTTATAACTTGCTTGTTTAGCCTTATGTGCTATTTGATGAGTGGATTATCCTCTCATATACTTGTTACTTGATGATACTTGAGATATGATTATTTGAGTATCTACTTGAATTGCATGATAACATGTCATGTAGTTGCATCTAATAGCTTACTGAGATTTATCTCACCCTTTATTTGTTTCCCCCCCCCAGGAAAGGAAGGATAGTGCGCAGTGAGGCTCGACATAGTTGGGAGCTTGCTTCGCAGGTCGTGATTATTTTGGGGCTTGTGTCCTTTTACACTTGGTGAGGACGATGTATTGGGTTGTATAACTCCTTATTTTGGGTAGACAGTCTTGTTCAGTTCTTATTGTCACTAGACATCTTGTATAGTACTCTTAATGCCAGCTTATGTGCTAGGCATGTTTCCGTTGTGTATGTATTAAGTTTGGTTTTAAATTTTCTTGTCTAGAACTCGTGTTGTGAGCTAGTATAGCTCCTTACTCTAGAGTATATATATCATGTCAGTTTGTTAAACAAATGTCATTAAGTTTCTTGTTAAGTTTCTTGTTTCTCGTTAGGCACTCCCATCCAGGTTCGAGGTTCTATTAGGGGATCCCGGGACCTGGGGGCGTGTCAGGTTGGTATCAGAGCTACCCTGGTTTAGCTATCCTATTTAGCTACCTTGGTTTGCTCTAAGTCTGGATAGGGTCTATGGCCTAGGTATGGGTGAGTCTTGGGGTGTTATTAATAACGCTGAGTGTTTACCTACAGGTACAATGAGTTCTGAAGGTACAAGTGGTAGTAATCAGCTGAGATCTATAACTCCTCAAGAAGAAATGGTTGATAATGTTGACTGGGATTATCCTAATCGCCTTACAAGGTTCTTGAAGTTGAAACCTCGTAGTTTTGACGGGGAATTTGATTCTAAGAAGGCAGAAGAGTGGATTGAAAGTATTGAGAAGATCTTTACAGCCTTGAGATGTGCAGGTGATGATAAGGTAACCTTTGCAACCTTTAAACTTGAGAAAGCCGCTGAACATTGGTGGCAAGTGTTGAGTAAAAGTTGGGAACTGGAAGGTGTACCACAGACATGGGAAATTTTCTTAAAGCATTCAAGTCACAGTTTATTCCAACAGTGGTTCAAGATAGAAAGGAAATGGAATTTCTTAATCTGGAGCAGGGAAGTCTGACCGTGGGGCAATACTCAACCAAGTTCACAGAATTGGCAAGGTATTGTGATCACTTAGTTCCAAACGAAGCCAAGAAGGCACAGAGGTTTGTTAAAGGGTTAAGGACTGAGTATAGAAAGCAACTTTTTTCTCTACAGCTCACTAGCTATCAGCAAGCAGTGGAGAAGGCTTATACTATTGAAAATGATATTGAAGAACATAAGGTGAAGTTGGGAACAACCATGACTGGTCGTGTATCAGAGAAAACTCAGGGATCTGGTTCTAAAGGTGGTAAATCTGGCCGCCAAGATCGTCGATTCCGACAGCCAACTGAAAGTAAAGGTAGTGTATCAACGGGGTCGAGGACAACAGTCCAAGGTCTCAGGAGAGTATGTGGCTTTTGTTCGAAAGAAGGCCATTCTGAAGACAAGTGTTGGCTAAAGCAAGGAAAGTGTATAGTGTGTGGTGAAGCGGGGCACTTTGCTAGAAATTGTTCTAAAAGTAAAGTAAATCAAGTTGGGGTACAAGTCAACCAGCCTCAGGTTCCAAGAGAGATAGTGGGGGTCGACCAAAAGTTCAGGGTCGAGTGTTTGCTCTAGATCAGCAGGGTGTAGCTGAGTCTTCTGCAGTCATAGGAGGTATTATATTACTTTCTAGTACGAGAGCGCGAGTCTTGATAGATCCAGGCTCATCTCATTCTTATGTGGCATCTCATTTTGTGTCGCATTTACATGTTCTTCCTGATTCTATGCCTTATGTGCTAGAAGTATCTTCCCCTATGGGAGATTGCATGTTTACTTCTGAGGTTTACAAGAAATGTGAGGTCCTTGTGGGTGATCATGCCCTTCTTGCTGACCTAGTCGTGTTACCTATAAGGGACTTTGACGTGATTCTTGGCATGGATTGGCTATATATGCATCATGCATCTGTTGATTGTTATAGAAAAGTAGTAACTTTTTCTATTCCTGGTTTGCCTGATTTTACCTTTGAAGGTGATAGGCCTTTATGTGCTATACATGTTATTTCTGCTTTAAAAGCTAGAAAACTTTTATCTCGTGGTTGTGCCGGGTATCTCGCATGTGTACTTGATCAGAGTTTATCTGTTCCCAAGATGGAGGATATTCCTGTTGTGTCTGAATTTTCAGATGTGTTCTCTTCTGAGTATAGCATGCCACCTAATCGAGAGCTTGAGTTCTGTATTGAGTTATTACCAGGTACAGCACCAATCTCTAAAGCACCTTATAGAATGGCTCCAGCTGAGTTGAGAGAGTTAAAAACACAGCTTGAGGAATTGCTTGATCGGGGCTTTATCAGGCCTAGTGTATCACCGTGGGGTGCACCAGTGTTATTTGTCAGAAAGAAAGATGGGACTCTGCGATTGTGTATTGATTACAGAGATCTTAATCAGGTAACTATCAAGAATAAATATCCGTTACCTCATATTGATGACTTGTTTGATCAGCTTCAGGGTTCAGTAGTGTATTCGAAGCTTGACTTGAGAAGTGGTTATCATCAGTTGAAAATCAGATCTGAGGATATACCAAAGACAGCTTTCCGTACCAGGTATGGGCATTATGAGTTTATTGTTATGCCATTGGTTTGACAAATGCTCCAGCTGTATTTATGGATTTGATGAACCGTATCTTCAAGCCATATCTTGATTGTTTTGTGGTGGTATTCATTGATGACATTCTTGTGTATTCTAAGTCACGGGCTGAGCATGAACAACATCTCAGAGTAGTATTACAAGTTCTTCGTGAGAAACAATTATTTGCAAAATTCAGCAAATGTGCTTTCTGGTTAGAAGAGGTTTCATTCTTGGGGCATGTTGTGTCTGCTACTGGTATTGCAGTAGATCCTTCAAAAGTTGAAGCAGTTGTAAACTGGAAGAGGCCAACTACAGCGACTGAAATCCGTAGTTTCTTGGGCTTGGCTAGTTATTATCGGAGGTTCATTGAGGGATTCTCCAAGATTGCTACTCCATTGACTAATATGACTCGAAAAGCTATTTCTTTTGAGTGGAATGACAAATGTGAAGCAAGTTTTCAGGAGTTAAAAAGGCGTTTGACTACAGCTCCAGTCTTGGCTTTGCCTAATGGTTCTGAGCATTTCATGGTTTATACTGATGCTTCTAAAGAAGGATTGGGTTGTGTTCTAATGCAAGATGGCAAGGTAATAGCTTATGCTTCTCGAAAATTATCTCCTTATGAAAAGAATTATCCTACTCATGATTTAGAGTTGGCTGCGATTATTTTTGCTTTGCATAAATGGAGGCATTACTTGTATGGAACCAAATTTGAGGTTTTCACTGATCATAAAAGTTTGAAGTACTTGTTTTCTCAAAAAGAGCTTAACATGAGGCAACGTAGATGGATGGAGAAATTGAAGGATCATGATTGTACTATCCTTTATCATCCAGGAAAAGCAAATGTTGTGGCAGATGCACTGAGCAGAAAGACTTATATCTCTTGTTTGATGATTCGTGAATGGAAGATGTTTGAAGATTTGAGTGACTGGAATCCTTGTGAATCAAATCATGGAGTTATCTTTGCTAATATAAAGGCTACTTCAGATTTACTCCAACAGATCAAAGAAGCTCAGGTAATTGATTCTGAATTGCAGAAAATCATTAGTGGAATGAATGAAGGAAAGCAACCAGATTTTTCTTTCAATAGTGATGGAATTCTTACCTTCCGAGGTCGAGTTTGTATTCCAGTTGATCCTGAGATAAAGAAGAAAGTTCTTGAAGAGGCTCACAAAGCCAAGTATACTATTCATCCTGGAAGTACTAAAATGTACCAAGACTTGAAGAAACATTTCTGGTGGAATAATATGAAAAGAGAAATTGCTGAGTATGTATCCAAATGTTTGACTTGTCAACAAGTAAAAGTGGAACATCAACGTCCAGCAGGTTTGTTGCAACCATTAGAAATTCCAGAGTGGAAATGGGAGCATATTACTCTGGATTTTGTGACTGGTTTGCCACGTACCAGACGAGGCCATGATGCTGTTTGGGTTATAGTGGACAGGTTGACTAAATCAGCTCACTTCTTGTCTATTTCCATGGGATATTCATTGTCTCAATTGGCATCTTTGTATGTTCAGGAGATAGTCCGACTCCATGGAGTTCCTGTGAGTATTGTATCTGACAGAGATCCTCGTTTTACTTCTCGTTTTTGGCAGGCTCTTCAGGGTGCCATGGGTACTAAATTGAATTTCAGTACTGCTTTTCATCCTCAATCTGATGGGCAATCTGAGAGACTTATACAGATTCTCGAGGATATGTTACGTGCTTGTGTTATTGATTTCAAAGGCAGTTGGGATACTCATCTTCCTTTGGCTGAGTTTGCTTATAATAACAGTTTTCAGTCTAGCATTGAAATGGCTCCTTATGAGGCTCTTTATGGCAGAAAATGTAGATCTCCTATATGCTGGGATGAAGTGGGAGAAGCTAGACTCTTGGGTCCTGAAATGGTTCACCAGTCAGTTGAAAGTGTGAAACTTATTCGAGATAGATTGCGCACAGCTCAGAGTAGACAAAAGAGTTATGCAGATCATCGTAGAAGGGATCTTGAATTCCAGGTAGGTGATTTTATATTCTTGAAAGTCTCTCCTCGTAAAGGTATAAAGAGATTTGGGAAGAAAGGAAAGTTATCTCCTCGTTATATCGGTCCATTTGAGATTCTTGAAAGAGTTGGGAAGTTGGCTTATAGAGTGGCTTTACCTCCTTCTTTATCTGGTATTCATGATGTATTCCATGTATCTATGCTTCGCAAGTATATGGCAGATGAATCACATGTTCTTGAGTATGAGGCTATTCCATTTCAGCCTGATTTGTCTTATGAGGAACAGCCTGTTGAAATTCTTGACTGGAAAGAGCAAGTACTGCGTACCAAAAGGATTCCTATTGTGAAGGTCCTGTGGAGGAATCATGAGATTGAAGAGGCTACTTGGGAAACCGAGAAAGAGATGCGAGATAAATACCCGAGCCTATTTGAAAACTTTGGTAAGTAAAATTCGTGGGCGAATTTTCTTTAAGGTGGGGAGGATGTAACACCCATCGAATTTCTTGTTAAATATTTGACATACTTGTTAAATACTTGAACTTGCATGTTATGTGTTAGTTTTACTTGGGTTAAATTTTTAACTGCTTTAAATAGTTAAGGTGGTTAAATGTCTAGTTTTGACTTTTGGGTCATTTGTGAAAATTAGACGTTAGGGGTCTTTTTGTTAAAAGTGAAACTTGAGGGGCCTAAGTGCAATTCTTTGAAAGTTTAAGTTTATCAATTGGGGTTTGCCTTCCTCAGATTCATTCTTCCCCAAAATTTCTTACGTACACTCCCTCTGTTCTGAAAAGCTAGGGTTAGAATTTTCCCTATTCCCGACTCCTCGAGTTTAATTATCCCTCCGTTCTTGATTCCGATCCCGGATTAATATTCATGGTGTTGAATAGAGCGTTCCAGGCCGAACAGAAATAAGTTTTGGTCAACTTGAATTTTGACTAGGTAAGTTATTAGCTCCCCCTTGCTTGTAATAACATGCATAAATGTTATTCTCGATACTTGTGATTGTTAATTTTGTGTTTGGGGTGATTTTTGTGGTACTTGTAAATTTGGGACAACAGGAGTATAATTCCTCTGTGTAGCATAATGAAAGAACTTGGATTAAGTGAATTGAGCATGTTAGTGTATTTTGGAGTTGTTGAAATGGTTAGTAAATGTTACTCCTACGTTTGGGACGGAAAACATTTCAACCTGGGAAAGAAGTAAAATTTCGCATTTTAGTATACTGTGCGACCGCACAAAATTGAGTGTGCGACCACACATCTTTCTGAAGGGTTTTTCAAAGAAATTGACATGCTCATGTGCGGCCGCACAGTCCATTTTGGGCGACCGCACAGTCATCTGAAAAACAAAGATTTTGTTTAAAGTTTGTATAAGTTGGAAGTAACCCTAGTTAAGGTATATAACCTTAGTATAAGATGTCCTAGCAAGTGTTGTGATACTTTAGGGGCATCAGACTTGGTCTTAAATATGTATACTCATTGAATTAAAATGAGAACATAAGTATAAGAGTAGTATCTCTTCTTTATGTCTTGAAAGTGCTATGAACAGGCACTAATGTGTTATACTTGTTGTGAATCCAATGATTGTGCACCTTAGAGGCATTAGCATAAGGTCTTAGACTTGAACATCCTAAGAATAGGATTGGGATTTGGTAAGAGTAAACGTATAACTCTTATACTTGTTTGAATGTCCAAAGATTGGAAGTTATAACTTGAAGTATACGACATTAAAAGCTTGTACATGACTTGAACATCCATAGAAATGGATTAAGACTTGAATATAAGATAATAAAATCTTGTACTTGGCTTGACACCAATACATATGTATGGTAGTGAACTAGAAAGTGCTATGAACAAGCACTAACGTGTATGAGACATGTTCTTGTTGTGTATGTGCAAACATTGCATATAGTTGCTTGATAACAAGGTGACTTCTTGAGTACTTGAAGCATGTTCCTTGTTGAGTTAGTCCACTACATTTGGATTAGTTCTTCTCCCGTTGTTCAAGTAAATATCTACTTGTACTTTCTTGTGTGAGTCCAGCTGGTTCTCCTTGCTTGTTCGAAAATGTATAGGTTCACGCTTGTCGCGAGAGCTGGGGTTTAAGTGACAATCGGGTCCCTATGTATTTCCGCTCGACCCCTTACTATCGGCCATAGTAAGGGCATAGCTTCCTTAGTTGGAGCAATAAGCCTGACTTAAGTGAATGCTAAACTCCCGTCCCGAACACCTCGTGAATAATCATGAGTATTGAGATTGAGAATGACACTGGTTACCGGGTCTTCTGATATATACTGAATAATCAGTTCCTGTTATTGATCGTGATGTCAAAGTAATACAAGCTTCGACAACAATGGTATTCTTGGGAGGAATAAGGAAGGAAGCAATATCCTTATAACTTGCTTGTTTAGCCTTATGTGCTATTTGATGAGTG
The DNA here is from genome assembly GCA_026119855.1 of Campanula takesimana. Classification (NCBI taxonomy): domain Eukaryota; kingdom Viridiplantae; phylum Streptophyta; class Magnoliopsida; order Asterales; family Campanulaceae; genus Campanula; species Campanula takesimana. The sequence continues at coordinate 18,520 of JAOWBW010002171.1, forward strand.
GATTATCCTCTCATATACTTGTTACTTGATGATACTTGAGATATGATTATTTGAGTATCTACTTGAATTGCATGATAACATGTCATGTAGTTGCATCTAATAGCTTACTGAGATTTATCTCACCCTTTATTTGTTTCCCCCCCCAGGAAAGGAAGGATAGTGCGCAGTGAGGCTCGACATAGTTGGGAGCTTGCTTCGCAGGTCGTGATTATTTTGGGGCTTGTGTCCTTTTACACTTGGTGAGGACGATGTATTGGGTTGTATAACTCCTTATTTTGGGGTAGACAGTCTTGTTCAGTTCTTATTGTCACTAGACATCTTGTATAGTACTCTTAATGCCAGCTTATGTGCTAGGCATGTTTCCGTTGTGTATGTATTAAGTTTGGTTTTAAATTTTCTTGTCTAGAACTCGTGTTGTGAGCTAGTATAGCTCCTTACTCTAGAGTATATATATCATGTCAGTTTGTTAAACAAATGTCATTAAGTTTCTTGTTAAGTTTCTTCTTTCTCGTTAGGCACTCCCATCCAGGTTCGAGGTTCTATTAGGGGATCCCGGGACCTGGGGGCGTGTCAGGCATACTGCATGAGTATCGAGATCAATGAGGTCCAGGCAAACTCCCCGTGGTATTCAGATATCATGAATTTCCTCAAGAATGGCACTTATCCTAAAGATAGCAATAAGAAGTCTCAAATGGCGTTGCAAAAACTAGCCTCTCGATATGTACTAATCAGAGACCGAGTCTACAAAAGGCACCACGAAGGGATCAATCTCCTATGCGCAAATGAGACCGAAGCTCAAGAAATAATGCATGAGATCCACGAGGGTGAATGTGGGCCCCACATGAACGGGTTTATGTTGACCAAGAAGATACTCCGCATGGGTTATTATTGGATTACCATGGAAAGAGACTACATCGAGAAAGTCAAAAGGTACGCCAAATGCCAATTCCATGCCAACCTACAGCACGCTCCGCCCTCACAGCTTTACAACATGACCGCGCCATGGCCTTTCTCTTGTTGGGGCATAGACATCATCGGCAAAGTTCACCCTACTGGCAGCAACGGACAATATTTCGTCCTAGTAGCCGTGGACTATTTTACAAAATGGGTCGAAGCACAGGCTTACCGGGTTCTCAACGCCAAGAAAGTGGCCGAATTCGTGAAGACCCACATCATGTGCCGGTACGGCGTTCCTCATGAAATCATCTCAGACAATGGTTCTCACTTTGAGAAAGAGATGGACGTGCTCCTGGTAGAATACAAGATTACCAAGCACAAGTCATCTCCATACCGCCCTCAAGCAAACGGGTCGGTCAAAGCAGCTAATAAGACAATCGAGACCATTGTGAACAAAATGGCCTCCACCGGAAGGGATTGGCCCGAAAAGCTACCTCTAGCATTGTGGGGCTACCGCACGTCTATACGGACAGCAACTGGAGAAACTCTTTATGCATTGGTGTATGGTTCCGAAGGTGTACTCCCAATAGAGCTCGAAGTCCCATCCCTACGGGTCCTCCTCGAGAACCAAGTCAATGAAATCGATTGGATGCAAATTCGATATGAACAGCTAGCTCTACTCGACGAAAAAAGGCTAAGGGCACTCGAACGTATGAGAGCCTATCAACAAAGAATGGCAAGGGCTTTCAACAAAAGGGTGAAGCCTCGAAACATAAATGTGGGAGATTTGGTCCTAAGACAACACCCTCCTAATGCCATGAACCCCTTTGGAAAATGGGGACCCCGATGGATCGGTCCGTACGTGGTCAAGAAGATACTAAGCGGCGGTGCAGTCCGACTCGCGGATTTAGACGGAGACCAGCTGCCAAAAGAAGTCAACCTCGACAAGTTGAAGAGATTCTACGCTTAATAAATCAAGACCAAAAAAAAAAAGAGCTCGCTAGGTTGAAAACCCGCAAGGGCGGCCTAGGTAAAAATTAGAGCACGTGCAAAAAAGAAGCCCGGTAGATTGAAAACCCGAAAGGGCGGTCTAGGTAAAAAACAGGGTGCACACAAAAAAAAAATGGTCTTCATTTGTTTGAACTACGGAGACCTGAGCCTCTATACTGGAGGAACGTAGGCAACCTTCGGGTGCGGTCTAAAATATAAACAAATACCCAAATCATTTCAAATTAACAAGATGTAATTTTATTCAAATCTCAAATCATTCAAGCCATTACAACGGATTTTGTTGAGCTACTAAAAGACTTAAGACATTAAATCCTAACAAAGTGGTCTATTTTACTTGCAATCTCTTGGGGTACTAGGAAAAATCTAATTTTCTCTTGGCCTTTGAAGGACCACCCGAACAACCATCAATCCTACTCTTCTTGGGAGGTCTAGGAACACTGATACGGACCGAAACCTTCTGCGCAACAGAGCGCCTCCGAGCATAAAAGTCATCCAAAGGAGTACCGAAAGGGTCAGTCAGAAGGTTGTTCACATCAGCAGCAGCTTCCTTGTACCTCAAATCACTGCTAGGCTCAAAGTCCTTCCCTAACAATTCAGCCCGAAGAGCATCTACCCAAGTAATGCCGTGGTAGACGGTACCAAGCAGGTGATCCAAGTAACTCTCGGGAAGAAAGATACTACCCCGCTGAAAAGGAGCGGAAGCCCACCTGTTACGATCATCTCCCCAAGCCGACTGAAGCTCACTCGAGAAGTCCGGACCAATGTAAGAAACTGGACGAAGCATCCCGTTCCTCGGAAAAGGAATTATTTGCTGGCGACCAAACTGTCTCAAAACCCGTTCGGGTTGGTAAAACGAAGAATCTCTCAACCCGGGTAAAACCACATGCTGAAAACCGAAGGTCCATTCCACAAAAGGGAAAAGCCCCCAAGGGCACCACTCAATGTCAGCTGTAAGATGAGAAGCGAAGAATCTCCTCCAACCCTCTTTAGTCAAATCTCTAATCAGCAACCGCCGCCTATGAACAACAAAAGGAGAGAGGTCGCCGTCTGACGCATAAAAACTGAAATGCTCCCGAAGCCATATGGTTAAAAGCAAGGGGCTTCCTCGTCGCATCTCGCCCGTACGATGCAATTCGTCCAGACCATGCAAGGTCTCTCCTTGCGGAATTATGATAAATCGTTGTCCTTTCACCTGCAACACAATTTCAGCCAACTGCGCATCCGCAGTACCCAGAGGAGTGACAAATAGAACCTCGCTGAAAAGACAGACAGCCATGGCATTTCTCTTAAAAGACTGAACCGAGACATCCTCCGAATGCAAGCTAAAAAACATCGGAAGCTCAGTTATGTCAACAACGGTCCCGTGCATCATCTTCTTCACCTCTCCAACAGGGAGATTCAGAAGGTCAACCCAAGAGTCAACAACACCGCGGTGATACTTAGGGACGGCAATCCGACCGGCCAAAGGCATACCCAGAATGGCCCCAAAATCATCGACGGTCGGTACCATTTCATTAGCCGAAAAGTTGAATGTATGGCTATCACAATCCCAAAAGGCTGCAGCAGCCTTCAACAGGTCCCAATCCGGCTTCAATGACCGCAAAGTGAAAAGAATTCGAAACCCGAAATCTTTAATGAAAGCGTTTTTGGGATGGGTCTTGAAAGAATACACGAATGTCGACAAATCCTTCTCGTAACTCTTGACAACCTCGTCATCAAGACTAAAAGGGTTAGAAGCCATGGGAAAGAAGATCACAAGCAAAATTAAGCAATAAAATTGTGTTCAAAAATGGCAAAAGAGAGCTGTTGGAATCAAATTGTCGACCAAAAGCTGATATTATAGCTGTTGGGGGGATCTTTTGGTCAGCAAATGTCAGGCCCCGAATTTCGCCTCCCAGAGGCGCGTGCCTCCCGACACCGGTCTACAAGGCATGTGCGTCCCATAGCCAACAGAGGAAGCACCCGCGTCCTAGGTAAAAAAAAAATGCTTCAGAAATGGCCCTTGTCAAGTTCATAAAGAAACACAGGAGCCTTCAACCAGCAACAAGTTCAGGATCCCAGCAATGAGAAGGAGTTCAATGACAACAAACACTCAGCTGGGCACACATTAATTTGGTCCGCCCTTTAGGCATGTCTAAAAACTGAAATATGATAGAAACTCCCACTCAAAGTAGGGTGTCTTTTATTTTCTAAAAAAAAAAATCAGTTTTTACAAATCATCCCCAGCAGAAAGCACTCCGCAGTCAACTGTGCCCGCACCCCATCGAAAGTCAAAGTCAAACAGTCAACATCAAAGTGCGACTCACGGCAACAACTTGGTCCTGGGTGAGCCGCAAAAATCACCGCCTCCTCATCAAGTCCAGAAACCTACATCCATTCAGGCAAACGGTCCTCTGAGTCCCGCATCCAAGCAAACGGTCCTCCGGGTCCCGCATCCAAGCAAACGGTTGTAACGACCCGAAAACCCGCCTCTATTTTCTTAGTAATAAATATTTAATTATTTATTTATTTCTTATTTATTTATTTAAATTATTTATTTATTTAAATAATTATGTGAGCATTTTGTGTTTTATAATATTTTATGCCTATCATTTAATTGGTCATTCGTGCTAGTGTGGAGTTTATTGTGTCTTAGTTGTTAGTGGGGAGTAAGAGTTATTTGTAAGTAGTAGTGGTAGAGGGGCCTAGGTGTAACATTTTAACTAATTATCCTTCACCTCCCTCCCCCTCCTCCCTCACTCTTCTCTTTCTCCTGCTGTAGACACCCGCCTTGGACCTCTCACCCCGATTGCATACATAGTATTTTTATTTAACTTATTTTTATTAATTTCTGTTACTTCGGTTAAGTTCCTAACTGATTCCGTTAGTTTTGGACTAAACTGCATAACAGAATTAATTTTAGAGTCATTTCTGTCTTTCTGTCATTTTTAGAATCGCGCGCTTCCGGCACAGCTAACGGGCCGCGCGCGCCTCCCGTCCCAAAGGCGGGACTCGCGCGCTGTCCGATATGGCAGTAACGGATTGCACCTTATTTCCCTCCTTTTTCTTATTTACAAACATCTTTTCTTGATCACAAAAACTATCTTTTTACATCCACATTCATCCCCCCTTTTCTCATTAACTCCCAATTTTTCTTTTATTCATTTATCTTATTTGTGATTGGCCCATCCCATTTCACATGCATGACCAATTTCCCTCCATCATTTCCCTCTCTTTTTTACCTATAAAAACCATCATCTTCTACCTTAGAAAGGGACTCTTTTTGGACTTCTTTTTGGACTTCTTTTTGGACTCCAACTTTGATTCACCAACTACACTATACACAAATTCTCCCAACAAGAGTTCTTAGTAACAAGACTCTAAACAAATTGTTCTACAACAATTTCATTACAACAATAACACTTTCAAGTCAAGGTTCCAAGTCCTCTTTCTCAAGGTACAACTCCATTTTCTTTCTTTGTTTTCTTCTTCTTGATGTATGCAATCCCCATTAATGGGACATGACCAACATGACTACTTCACATATTGAAGTTAGTTAAGGTTATCTCCCTACATTTTAATCTTAACTTTAATTCACCATGTTAATTTCTCTTCATCTCTTAATGTAATTCTTTAACATTACTTGTTACATGTAATCTTTATCATTAAATAAATAAAATAATTCTATTTTATTTCCCCTTTATTTCCCTTTTCTTCTCATCACAATTATTAGCACATTTCTATTTAATTAAATTGAAGGACATGTAAATATTAGAACACCAATAGTAGCAAGACCCGCGTAAGCGGGGCGGAGTGGGTGTTTAAGTACTTCTCACTCCGTCACCTAACCCCGAACTTTTCTCTCCCGAATATCTGGTTTTGTACATAAATTAGGCTATTTCTAGGTTTTTCTTATGTTCATTTAAAAACATAGGTGGCGACTCTAAACAATCAAAAACAAGTTAGACATCCTAGGATAATTCACCGCTCTAGCCAAGCCGTGGTTCCCCGGGGTATCTACAGTGGCGACTCCGCTGGGGAGGATTTAGAGGGTTAAACTTGCGTTCTTAACTTTTGGTGTTCTTATTACTGTTTTCTGGGCATTCTGGTAAAAAGGGTAGGAAGCGCGCGCCTCCGGCCTTCTTGGCCTAAAGCGCGCGCGTCCGACCCTTATTACCAGAATCGCCCGCCTCCTTTCTTGTCCTTCAATTCCATGTTTCTGTGCTAACAAATTCTGCAGTGGAAAGTTTTCTTAATTAAGGGTCAAGGCAATCCCTTGAACCCACTGATTTGCAGGTTCTCACCCAGAAGCGGGCGCCTCTGCCCTTCTTCCTCTCACGCGCGCGCCTTCCGCATAGGCAACCCAATGCGCGCCCTTCTGGGCGCATTCCCGGAACAGAACAGTGCACAGAAACAGAACAGAATGACAGTGTGTGGGCACCGGGCCTGCATACAATTTCTTTTACTTTCTGTTTATTTTTATCGGTCACATGGGTGATTCGAGAGTTGTAAATTACGTGCTTATTTGTTTTTTTTTTAATTTCCTTTGAAAAAAAAAATGTTTTGTCACATGTTAGACCTCACACTACATGCACATATTCTTATCAACTGCTCACTATCGAGTCGCACAAGTCCAACCCCAAACCCGTCGAGGCCCGTCCTAGAAAGTTTCAAGCTCCACTCGACCTTGGCTCTTTCGAAGCGGTAAACCTCAGCCCGTGGCGTAGTTCATGACTACATGCCGGGGGTGACCTTTGAGCCTCATATTCAAGCCGAGCACAAGCCACACAATTCTAGTCTAGGGTCTAACACTCCGTGACTCAAGTCGGTTTCCATGTGCCGAGATTTCCCTAAACTAATGTCTTCAAATCATACATGCCAATTTGTTGCAATGGACGAAATAAAAATCCGTCCCCGCATGTATGATTTACTACATTAATTTAGTTTAATCCCGTCACATGTAGGTATCACAAGCGTGGTGGAATCCGATGAGTATATGGGACCGCGAGAAGGTCTATATACTAGTGTGACGATTCCACTATTTTTTCTAGAAACCCCAAAAAGGACTCCGTCCTTCCGACTTTGTAAATAATAATAAAAACAAAAGAGTCATTTTTCTTTATGTGGTTGAGTCTTTTCTTGTTTGTGGGTGAAATCATTTTACTCAAAAGGTGTTTGTGGGGCCATCCTAAGATCGACCGTGTTCTCCCAATAGGTCCAATGGCTTCAAACGGCAACGACAACGGCATTCCCGTGTCCAACGAAGGGTTATTCCGCATGGTGGAAGCATTGAAAGGGCAAGTTGATACACTAGCCGAGAATGTCCGCCGCAAGGATGATTTATGGCGAGCCCGTTACGAGCATGTGAAAATGGCCCACAAGAAAGAAGTTGCTAAACTCAAGAACCAATTGAAAGGGCTCACGGGTGAAAGAAAGGTCCAAAGCATTGATACCGGTTTGGTCAACACTCTCATGTCCTACATTGACCAAAGGCTTAGTGGGCTAAATTTGCACAAGGGCCCAAACACCGATCTTCATCAAGCTTCTCTCCTCATGAACACAATGGAGGCTCTTCCCGAAAAGTTCAAGATGCCCGATATTGGCAAGTTCAACGGCAACTCTTGCCCCAACGCTCATGTCGACTCCTACATTTGGGCCATGCTACCAAAGAAGGTGTCTCCTCAAATAATGGCACAATGCTTCCCGCTTACTCTCGAGGGGGTCGCAAAAGATTGGTATATGGGTCTTCCAGTTTCCACCCGCCTCAATTGGGATGCCGCTATGCTTGCCTTCAAGTCACAATATCAAGGCAACTCCATATTCCGCCCCACCAAGAAGGAATTGGAGAGCACCGTGCAAATGGGTAATGAATCATTTGGGGACTTCTATTGCCGTTGGAATGACAAGCTAGCCGAGATGGTTGATAGGCCTTCCAAGAAGGAACAAATGGACATCTTCTTGAAGTGTTTGAAAATGGACTACCGCACTCATCTTAGTGGGGCTTTTCACTCCGATTTTTCAAGCATGTATGATGCGGGGGTTAGTATTGACTATTTGCTCCGAGAAGTGGCCGAGTCCTCCTATGACACAAGCTTTAACGACAAAGGGTTCCCAAACAATGACATGGAAGAATGTAGTGACATGGAAGACTACAACGACATGGGGGATGACGACAACAATCTCCGTTTCTCTTTCCCTACCTAGAGATAGGATATAAAAAAAAAAAAAAAAAAAAAGAGTCAAAAGTCCTCTAATGTGTGCATTAATGTTTTCTCTCGTCCAATGATAAATTTTGAGTCAATCATTAAATAAAAGTCGTTCTTGTCCTCATACACTCTTCCAAGTTGTTCAATTAATTTTTGGCAAAATGATGAAAAGATGTCTAAACACGTTTTAGAACAAGGCCATCACTTGAACGCCTAGGGGCTAAACATCGACGCCAACATCAACGACGAAGCCAAGACAAACAAGGTGGAGCAACAATCATAAAGAAGTCAAGCAAAGTTTTCAAAGGGGGATTAAAAAAAAAAAAAAAAAAAAAAAAAAGAGCTCGCTAGGTTGAAACCATCAAATCAACCTAGGCAAAAGTTAGAGCACACAAAAAAAAAAAAAAAAAAAAAAATCCCCCTCACTCAAAGAAGTTCACATCAAGATCATCATCATCATCCACCAACGAAGGACGAAGCAACAATTCATCACGAAGAATGGAGAATCCACAAGAACTACGGTGACCTGAGCCTCTACACTGGAGGAACGTAGGCAACCTGCGGGTCCGGTCTCGTGCAAGAAAGAAGATATGTTTAGCCCTAGCGCGTTATGGTGATTGGTCTTCATCTCGAACTTGTCAAGACATCTTTGTACGATTCATTTGCCAATGAATTAATCACCAAAAAGATTGAACAACTTTCGTAGATTTGGAATCATTTCGCGATCCTTGTCGAGTCTAGGGACTTCTATTCTTTCTGCATACTCCCAATTTCTTGCAATCAAATTGGGGCTTTCCTTCTCTTCTCTCTTAATGACTTACTTGCCTTCGCGAGTCATTCAATTCAATAAAAAATACATGTCAATACTAGGGACACTTCCCTAGTCAAGTCATTGTCACTCACCTTTAGTGACAAGAGGTCTCCACCGCAAAATCACATGTCTTATCTCCTCAGCTAGAGTCAATGCACACTTCCTCATCAATTGAGTCAAAAAAAAATGATGAAGACGCAAAAGAGATGCCCGCTAGATTGAAAACCCGAAAGGGCGGTCTAGGCAAAAAACAGGGTGCGTCATAAAAAAAAATGAGAGAGTGAGAGAGAGAAGGGAAAGAGAAATGGAGATCCCCGGCCTCTAAAGAAGATAAGTTCTACATTGAATCTCCTCAGCAAGTCAATTCCCCACCGAGTCAAATTTGGGATTGCAAAAGGCTCGACAAGATATAGCACCATCAAAGGTTGTCTTGGGTTATCGGCATCATTCTCCAGCAGTGTGCATTTTTGGGTTCATGAAAAGAAGGCCCGTGGTTACCAAGATCCATCCGAGAACAAGCCCATCATAAAAGGGCACGAGGTTGCACAAATAATCCCTAGCTAGTCAATTGGCTTGGGCAACAAATAGCAACAACATGTGTCCCAGTTTTCAAAGCTTCTTCAAGTATGTGCTTCTAAAGTACGCCGAAAGGCCCCCGAGAAATGGAGTAGCTCTTGCCCTATCCTCTCATGTTTGTTCCCTCGCACGAGGACGAGTCACTCTTGCTTTGCTCAACAAATGGTGACGCCCTAGGGGCTATGTGACCCAAGAACAAGGGATTCTTTTGCTTCATTTGGCAATCAATACGCCCTAGGGGCTATGCTCAAGAAAGATGTGTGAGACTATCCTCAAAGTCCCTCAAAAGGGATGTCAAAAAGCCCTCTTGTCATGTGTGCCCGTGCTCGTTTCCCCGATCAAGGGTGGACCCTTCTCGCAATCAATGATGGCACTCTAGGGGCTACGGTCAAGTCTTAAAGGCTCCCTCGGCAAAGAGCAATTAACTCCCCAGCAGTATCCCCAGTCAAGTCATGTGCAACATTGGAAGCTTCCTCAATTCAGCACTGAAGGTCTCAAGGGGCTTCGCAATCTACAATCTTTTGGGCTACGGCATTACAGTAATCCGAGCAAAGGGCAATATTGGGGCTTCACAACCGACAGTCTTTTGGGGACATCAATGCTCAAGCAATGCAATGTGGAGTAGTCTTATAGCTCCATGAAAGAGATCAAGCTTCAAAGGTCTCTCAACACTTCAAGTCAAAGGCCTCTTGGTTTTAAATGAAGACTCCGATGTTATGAATGAAGTTGATGATTTTTGTTAGAACTTTCAAGCGAGATTTTGAAGGAAGTCTTAGAAAAAAGGAAAAAGATTCAATATGCTAAAGTCTAATCAAAACAGGGTTCTAGCAGGAAATGCCACGGCCAATCCCATTGTTTCTGCAATTCAGCACCCCCTTCTCCAAGATCAAAAGCACAAGGTGCAGCTCAGATAAAGTTGGGCCACAGCACTAGTTGCATCCGAAGATCCGTCATTAGTTCAACTCAAGAAGAGTCAAGCAAGCATACTTATTTGGGACTTTATCACACCAAGACCTTATCCTCTGCGACCTCGACGGCACCGCAAGACATTACTGCATCCTTTGACATAAGCCCTCAGCCATTTGGGTATCGATCACAATGAGGCCATTCATCTCCCCAGTAAGAGCAAGAAGGAGATCTCTATCAAGAATTCTACCAAACGGTACACCCGCTCTCAATGCCGAGCCAATCGCGAGGTAATTTGGGGCTTTACAATGAAAGGTCTTCACATCTCACCATCTACAAGACCACGACACTTGGGGCTTTGCAATCTCTCGAAGCTTGGCATCAATGATCTCCTCTTGGGGCTTGCTCACTACAACAACAAAGGGCGATTTACTCGAATGGGCCAAGAGCTGATTTATCTTGGAGCTATGCAAGTCCCTCAAAATCTGGCATTAAAGGCATTCTAGGGGCTTTACAATCAGCAACCCCTCATCTCGGCATCAAAAGCCTTTTGAATCCCCATAATCGACAAATCTCTTGGGGCTAGACATCAATCTTCGTTGGGCACACCAGCGACAACAGAATTCAAGCGAGGCAATCCGGACTTCGACTGAACATGACTTGATCTTGGGTTGGCTTCGTAAGCACACAATGGTTAAAATGGTTCACCCACGAACTTAAAAAAAAAAAAAAAAAAAAATCTTTTCCTCACATGTGTGCATATTCTTTCCTTTCTAATCTTTAAAAAAAAAAAAAAAAAAAAAAGATTTTTTCTTTCTTTTTCTCCTTCTATGTGCAAAATTATGTGCTTTGCTTTGCTCCTAGCCTCTCCTCCTGCGTTCTCCATCATCCTTGAACTACGCTGGTCTGATTCTCTTAAAGGGATACGTAGGCAGTCTTTTGGCACGACCAAACCATCATTCAGAGTACCATCTCGCCAACCCAACATCAAGGGCATTCTCTCATCAACATCTAAAGAATGGACATTCTCCATCAAAGCATCCTCCGCGGACATCAGGAATCCATCTCCACTCAAGCGGCAATGGTAAGTGAATGTATGAATACATCCGACGCTTTCCTCAAAATCACACCGCACACAAGATCACTCTTTACATTCTTACTTCTCTCTCATTGCAAGGGTGTTCCAAAATCTCATCACACCACGAGCACAATTTCTCTCTTCATGCATCTTCTTGCACAAGCACATATATCTGCAAAGCATACACATAACAGGTGCCACACAGAGCACCAGGTACCGCACAGAGTACCAGAATCAACAGGTGCCGCACAGCGCATCAGAATATGCCGCACCGCGCACCAGAATCAACAAGCCGCACAGCGCATCAGAATATGCCGCACCGCGCACCAGAATCAACAAGCCGCACAGCGCATCAGAATATGCCGCACCGCGTATCAGAATCAACAAGCCGCACAGCGCATCAGAATATACCGCACCACGCACCAGAATCAACAAGCCGCATAGCGCATCAGAATATGCCGCACTGCGCACCAGAATCAACAAGCCGCACAGCGCATCAGAATATGCCGCACCGCGCACCAATTTTGGTCCATGGTGAACCACTAAAATCACCATACCTCTTCCATCAGCAAAAGTCGCTCACACAGGGAGCGCATTTCTATCCTTTGTAATTTCAAATTCCTGCTTTATCGAGTCTTTGTTTTCTCTTGTCGATGTCCTCGGCGGTTGTCTTTCTTTCGTCGACGCGTTTTGCCTCGCAATCCACGTCGCCGAGGGGCTCTGTAGACACCCCGCCTTGGACCTCTCACCCCGATTGCATACATAGTATTTTTATTTAACTTATTTTTATTAATTTCTGTTACTTCGGTTAAGTTCCTAACTGATTCCGTTAGTTTTGGACTAAACTGCATAACAGAATTAATTTTAGAGTCATTTCTGTCTTTCTGTCATTTTTAGAATCGCGCGCTTCCGGCACAGCTAACGGGCCGCGCGCGCCTCCCGTCCCAAAGGCGGGACTCGCGCGCTGTCCGATATGGCAGTAACGGATTGCACCTTATTTCCCTCCTTTTTCTTATTTACAAACATCTTTTCTTGATCACAAAAACCATCTTTTTACATCCACATTCATCCCCCCTTTTCTCATTAACTCCCAATCCCAAATTCTAAGCCTTTTCCCAAAAACTAATATTTCTTTCATTTATTATTTGATTTCTTTTATTTCTTTTATTTTTCTTTTATTCATTTATCTTATTTGTGATTGGCCCATCCCATTTCACATGGATGACCAATTTCCCTCCATCATTTCCCTCTCTTTTTTACCTATAAAAACCATCATCTTCTACCTTAGAAAGGGACTCTTTTTGGACTTCTTTTTGGACTTCTTTTTGGACTCCAACCTTGATTCACCAACTACACTATACACAAATTCTCCCAACAAGAGTTCTTAGTAACAAGACTCTACACAAATTGTTCTACAACAATTTCATTACAACAATAACACTTTCAAGTCAAGGTTCCAAGTCCTCTTTCTCAAGGTACAACTCCATTTTCTTTCTTTGTTTTCTTCTTCTTGATGTATGCAATCCCCATTAATGGGACATGACCAACATGACTACTTCACATATTGAAGTTGGTTAAGGTTATCTCCCTACATTTTAATCTTAACTTTAATTCACCATGTTAATTTCTCTTCATCTCTTAATGTAATTCTTTAACATTACTTGTTACATGTAATCTTTATCATTAAATAAATAAAATAATTCTATTTTATTTCCCCTTTATTTCCCCTTTTCTTCTCATCACAATTATTAGCACATTTCTATTTAATTAAATTGAAGGACATGTAAATATTAGAACACCAATAGTAGCAAGACCCGCGTAAGCGGGGCGGAGTGGGTGTTTAAGTACTTCCCACTCCGTCACCTAACCCCGAACCCTTCTCTCCCGAATCTCTGGTTTTGTACATAAATTAGGCTATTTCTAGGTTTTTCTTATGTTCCTTTAAAAACATAGGTGGCGACTCTAAACAATCAAAAACAAGTTAGACATCCTAGGATAATTCACCGCTCTAGCCAAGCCGTGGTTCCCCGGGGTATCTACACCTGCACACACACACACACACTCAATCTCTCTCTCTCTCCTCCATGGGAAAAGGTAAGTTTCTCTCCTCCTTATCTCTTCTTTTTAGTCATCTTCATCCCATTATTTCTCATTTCTCATGTTATGAAAAATGTTTAGATCGTCGATAGGATCGTGTAGAGCAAAGAAATTTCGAATTCCGTCAACTTTGATAAAATCCGGGTAAGTTGCTTTTCCCCCATTATTATGCTAAAACGTTCATTTCATGCTTGAATGGTCCTTTAGTTGATATATATGATGTTGGGTTGAGTTTGGGAATTTATTTGGAATTTATTTTGATTTTGGTTAAAAATGCTGATGGTTAAATGTTGGTTTAAATCTTGGTTTGGGGTTGTTTATTGATGATATTTAGATCCCCTCTAAGCTCATAAGTTATCCTAGTTCTTTTTTTAGGTTCACTTTGAGAGTTGATTTTGAGGATTTTGGTTTTGGTATGAAAATGGTGGAATTTTGGTGTTTATGCCCGAATTGAAGAAACCAGAAGAAATCTGGGTTTTGGCCAAAATCCCTAGGGGGCGCGCGCACCCTTTAGGTGCGAGCGCGCGCACCCTCCCTTGTTCAAACTTAGAAAACCTTCTGATGCTATAGGGCGTGCGCACCCTTTTCACGCGAGCGCGCGCACCCTCCCCTGGCCCTTTTGAAAAAACCTTCTGATCCTCCAGGGCGCGCACACCCTTTCTGCGCGGGCGTGCGCCCCCTCCGCTGTACAATTCCTGAGCTTCACCCTCTTGTACTCTTCGCAGACAATCTTTGATAGTTCATAACTTCTTCGCCCGGACTCCGTTTTGGACGTGTAAACTATCGTTGGAAAGCTATTTTCGAGTAATATGAAATGGTTCTATTCCAGATTAGAATGGTTGTCTTTTCGTTGAGGTTTAAGATCAAGGTGTAGTCTCGGTCTAGGTTCCGTAGTACTATTCTAGTTGACTTAGTTGGGCACCGTGGAACACTTTAATAATTGAAATTGGCTCCTTTGTGAACAATGGTGTTATGTAATTTGATCAAGTATTGTTTGGGAATGTTTGGGCATCTTATGATGTGTTCGTGATTGTTCCAATCGAATTGATTTTCGAGTAAGACTTGGTCTAGGTTTTAGGCGATGTCCTATAGTACCTAGAGGGTTGTTATTGAACACCAAAGTGTAGGGTTTTGTCCGGTCATTATCATGTCCTAATAAGTGTAACCTTTTGAATTCGTTTGGGGTGTTTAGAATTGGTTCGTTATGAACGGATGTAAAGTGTATTCATTCGGATTTCCCATTTGGAATTCCAGGTGTGATGAGATGGTTGAGTTCATAGTCCTAGTATATCTTTATGAGTAAATGTTTAGGGTCATTTTGGTAATAGTCATTGTACTATTTGTGAGCGACCGTTTGAGTTGTGCTCCTTATGAGTAACTCGTGGGTTTCATCTTTAGGATGTGTTTGGTATGATCCCTTATCTTGAAATCATTATGTTTTAATGGACAATGTTGTTGGGCTTTCTATGAGCAATCTTGTTTATAGTTGTTGGACTCTTTTATGAGAAACTTCTTGTGTTTATTTTGTTGAACTCTTCTTGAGTAATCGTTTGCATCTTTATGGTGATTAATTAGTATGGTTCCCTACTTTGGAATCTTTGGTTGTTTATCGAGCTAGTATTTATTACCTAGCATTTATTTGGAAGTCTAGCTGGTTATTTGTGTTCGAGTCAGGCAATGGATAATGTTATAATGGCACGAGCCAAGTCCAGTATAGCATCGCCCATTGGTCCTTCTTTCCCCTTCCAGATTGGCCGTGGTTGGGATGAGTTAGCTCCCTTTAGTGAGTATTCTAGCTAGACGTTTTGGGTTTTGACTTTGTGTCATCTCCCCTGTCCTTTGTGACATGTTACATTGTTATGGTTCCGGTACTGGGGTTGTGATCTTCAGCTGTTTATGCTACTATGAAGATGGTTTGATGGGTTGATTGATTGATTGGTCGGTTCTGACCGGGGTTCTCTTCAGTTGTTACTTCTATTGTTGATTGGTTGACCGGTTGAAGCTGCGCAGCGATTGTTCTATTGGTTTGGTGAAACCTTGGCTCAGTATCCTTTGTAACGTGTTTATTTCTATCTTATGTGCTGCATGATGAGTTAGTTGTTATTTCCAACTGGTATGGGACAGTTGGCAATAGGGAGCTTTCTCATTTGTTGTTATGTGATTTACTTGTTCAGTTATATTGTTGATTTGCATGATATTATGCCATGTAGCTGCATTAGTAACTTACTGAGATTTTATCTCACCCCGTTTCTTTTATCTCTGTTTTTCCTTAACCCCCCCCCCCAGGAAAGCAAGTGATAGCGTTGTGAGATCCGTTGTAGCGGGAATCTTCTGAGCACGTTGATCGCATTTGGGATAGTTGCTCTTCGGAGCCTTTATGCTTATTATCGTGGGTTAGTAGTCGTTCAGTGTTTTGTATATACGGTTGCACTTTGGGTATTTTTGTTAATAGTTGTTCTTGCTTCCGCGTTTGTTTCTAGTCTCTGAGTTATAATCTCGTTGAGGTGTTGTTTGATGGTATTGGTTTCATAGTTGAATTCACGCGCCCGGTTTGGTATTTTGCATTTTGGAGATGTATATTATGTAAATTTTATGTTTATGGATTTTAGTATTTTCCGGGGCGTGACAACGGTCCTCCGGGTCCCGCACTTCAGCAAACGGTCCAAAGGGTCGCGCATTCAAGCAAACGGTCCTCTGGGTCCCGCACTTCAGCAAACGATCCTCCGGGTCCCGTACTTCAGCAAACGGTCCTCCGGGTCCCGCACTTCAGCAAACGGTCCTCCGGGTCCCGCATTCAAGCAAACGGTCCTCTGGGTCCCGCACTTCAGCAAACGGTCCTCCGGGTCCCGTACTTCAGCAAACGGTCCTCTAGGTCCCGCATTCAAGCAAACGGTCCTCTGGGTCTCGCATCCAAGCAAACGGTCCTCTGGGTCCCGCATCCAAGCAAACGGTCCTCCGGGTCCCGCATCCTAGGAAATGGATCTCGCTACCAATAAACGGATCCCGCTTCCAGTAAACGGATCTCGCTATCAGCAAACAGGTCCCGCTTCCAGTAAACGGATCTCGCTATCAGCAAACAGGTCCCGCTTCCAACAAACGGACCTCGCTATCAGCCAGACAGGTCCCGCTGTCAGCCACGGTGGGCCGCTTCATGCCACCGAACGTTTTATTATCAACCAAAGCCGCTCAAACAGGGAGCGCACCTCTATCCCTTGCAATTTCAAATTCCTACTTTTATCGAGTCTTTTTTTTTCTTGGTGATGTCCTAGGCGGATGTCTGTCTTTCGTCGGCACGTGTGCTTCGCAATCCACACCGCTGAGGGGCTCTGTAGACACCCTGCCTTGGACCGCTCACCCCGATTGCACACTTGATTTTGCGTTTCTCCCTCTTTTAAGTGTTTTCTGTTAGTTTCTGTTACTTTGGTTAAGTTCCAGACGGGCTCCGTTAAGTCCAGGGACTATATTGAATAACAGTTCTAACTTTCTAGTCCATTCTGTCAGATTTTGCCTTTCAGAGTCGCGCGCCTCCGCCCCTTGTGGCCAGACGCGCGCGCCTTCCGCCGCCTAGGTGGGATGCGCGCGCTTCTGGGGTGCGTCAGTTACAGATTCTGCCCAAGAATCTCTTCCTTGCTCATTATACATGATTTTGCCAGGGAAAGATTTCTTGGAGACTCCGTTTGGCTCCAAAAACTCCCCTCTTTCAACTATAAAAACCCCTCCAATCCATCATTGGAGAGGACCCTCTTTTTAGACCTTTTTTTGACCTCTTTTGGCACCTTAAGAATTTTCCACCTTGAACCTTATTCTAGGCAATTTACTAAAGATATTCTATCCAAGTATTCAACCTCTTCTTCAAGACTTTCAAGAGGTTCTCTTTGAAGGATATTATAGGTAAAATGTCTTAACTTTATTCTTCTTTTTCAAATAGGAAGAACACATTTATCTTTAAAGTGAATTATGAACAAACAAGACCGACTTTGCTCGGGCGAAATGGGTGTTTAAGTACTTCCCATTTCGTAACCTAACCCTCGAACCCCTTATCCCAAAGAATCTCTATTTTCGTAAATCAAATTTAGGCTCATAAACATTAAGTTTTCTTACGTTCCTCAAAAATGTGGGTGGCGACTCCTAAAATCAAAGTGGACATCCTAGGGTAATTCGCGCGCTCTAGCCATGCCGCGGTTCCCTGGGGTATCTACAGATAATAACTTGAAGGTAACTGACAAGAAATTAATACGCGCTATTTGGAGAGGTTCGATCAATGAAAGATCTACGTCCTCTACCAAGATGGTTAGTCTTGGATTTCTAATGGAGATCTTATATTATAAGTGAGTGTTACAAATTACAATCGTTTGAGCTTATACACTAACTCAAGATCTAATATTCTATGAAAGAACAAATCCTAGACAAAACCGGTGTATCTCTTAAAGAAAGATCTGAGTGATCAAACTTAAAGAGGTGTGTGTGTGTTCTTAGTTTCAAGGCTCTTTAGATCTATGAGATTTAGAGCACAAGAAAACTAAAGTGTTTTTTCTTGAGGATCTGGGCTAAGGATGAAGGTATGAAGATGTTCTTGAGAATTCTGGTAAATCAAAGGCAATCTTCAAATCTTCAACAAATGCTAGAGAGAGAAATTCAGAGATTCTTAGCAACTACAAAACATTTGAAGTTATGGGGTATTTATAGTAGAGCCCCAAAAACTAGCCGTTGGAAATCCCTTGTGGGTAAGGTTAAAGGACAGATGTGCTGTCGCTCAATGAGTGGAGCACGTGTCCTTTATAGCCGTTAGACACATAACACAAATATGACCGTTATGGACAGGTGTCCTTAGATGCGGGTGCATACGTGTTATTTAACCACTGTTGGATCATTGGCGTAGTTTGAATTTCTTCAAGTCTTCAATAAATCATCAAGTGTTGAATTAACAGCAAAGAGGGCGCATGAGCCATTTGGGGCGCGTAGCATAGCGCGCGCCTATGAGGCGCATAGGCGCAGGCTATAGGCGCATGTCGCGAGCCTAAAATCGACATTGTGATTTTCTTCAATCTTGACATTCTTGCCCTATTCCTAAGCCTATTCTATTACAATGGACTATCAAAAAATTGAAGTATAAATACTTCTTACATATGGGTCTAAAGTCCATGAAATAAAACTTAGGTGATGGATCAATCAAATATAATCAATCCTATTACATTGAAACTGAGATATATGTGGGCATACCCAACAATCTCCCCCTATTTGATTGATGCCATTACCTACTATATCAGGGACAAACATTATACTTGATAATAACATGTCCAAATAAATGAAATTGGTAAATCATGTCTCAAGTTAATGCACACACTAGTCTAAGATATAGATTTCTAATCTATTCCAATAAAGATAAAACATTACAAATGGAAAGATAGAAACAACAGTTTAACACATTCAAAATGTATATGAGATTTGATTTTGAAATGTGTTTAAACCAAGTTTAAACTCAATGCATTCAACAGAAGCAGTTCAAATATGATGCATATGATTTTAAACAACATTCTTTGTTCTTCAAACAAGAAATTTGAGTGAACAAGGTTTGATAAACGTGATGCTTTGTTCTCATTAAAACTCGAAATGTAAGAGGTTGTGATTACAAGTTTTGAACATAACAAAAACAAAAGATGTGTTAAAACATGTAAGCACTAAATCACTAACAAAAAAGTTCTAATCATCAAAAGATTTTAACAACTTATAAACAAACGAAAAGAACTAAGGGTTGGGAGGAGGCCCATCATCTTCCTTCAAACCTTTTTCGATCTCCTTCACCGAGCGCTAAATCTGTTTTGACAGTTGGAGAGTATGGTTGACATAACCATGAGTGTCAGTGACACCATCTCTAATGTAGTGCAGATGATCAACATTGATGTTTTGATACTCATCAATGGATCTCTGAATAGTAGCTTGTTGTTGCGAGAAGTTTTCAGCAATCACTTGTAAATTTGCTTCAACAGAGGCTTGCGCAGCAATAATGTCAGAGGAAGTCCTTTTTGCGCGCCTATCAGCACTAGAGTACGCGGCGTTGAAGTAAGTAACAATCAGCTCCTTCAAAACATCTAACTTTGAAAGCAAGGAGCGAGAGTTAAGAGGCGCGCTAATCCGTGCGCTAGAAGAGGCCGCAGAAGAGGGTGCAAAATCTATGTGCGCGCTGGGAGCAATAGCAAGCTCATCCTTGATTTCCTTAAGCTTATCCAAAACATTTACTAACTTATCACTTTCACCAGTGACTAAGTCCAGCAACTTCTTAACATCACCAGCTACACTGGTCTCTACCTACTTAGTAGCATCAATAAAAGCTTGACCATCAGTGAGCTTGATACCTCCTGTAATTCTTTCCCGAAGCTCATCAAGCATGTATTTGAACATGGCATTCATTTGAGCTATAACATCACTCCATTGATGAGGGGTTAGGAAATGCTTGTCCCTGATGTCAGCGCCAATGCGCGTTATCTCCCCCTTAATGGCAGCAATCTCATATGCCTGACTTGTAAGCATTGAAGTATGAAGCTCAAACTGAGACTCAATTCGAGCTTGGCCCTGTTGAAGTTGTTAAAGCAGAGAGATCACCATACTCATATCAGGAGTAGGAAGAGGAGGCGCGGAGTCAGATTGGGGCGCAGTAGGATAAGGAACAGGAGTTGTTTTCTTGGGAGGAGATGGAAGATATTCAGTACTTGAACTAGGTTCTTCTGTAGTAAGGGGAGGCGCAGGAGCCACATGCGCACGAATAGATTTTCGCGTGATTAAAGGTTCTGGCTCCCACTCAACTTGATCCTTACTAAGGTCACCAAATAATTCAAAAGATAGTTTATCCCTGAGTTGTTGTTGTTCAGAAGTAAGGGGAACTGAAGTTGGTTTAATAACAGGATCAGGCGCAATGGTAATTTTCTTGATAGGCGTAGTAGAAGTCTTCTTTTGAGGCGCACGAACACTAGGAGGAACAGGCGCAGAGGGAGCAGGGGCGCGTACATCAGCGCTTGATCCTGCGCCTTTTTGCCTTTCTTTCTCTGCCAAAGTAGCAGCCTGTTTAAGTTGATAATCTTCATCTCTTTTTCTCTGCGCTTCAGCTAAACTGGATGCCTGAGCGTGCTTGATAGCTTCCTGATCATCCTTTTCAGTTTGGGGGAGCTTAGGTGGTCTGCCCTCTCTTTCAACAACAGTTGCAATCCCTTTGCCTTTATCTATTCCTGTGCCAGGAGCATTTTTAGTTTCTGCGCCATTTGATGCGTGTTCTGCAGCGCCATCATCATTTCCTTCATCTGACTCAGTGGCTTCATCAACTAACTGAGCACCCTTGACTCGAGGCGCGCGCTTAGCAATACTCTTTCTGCGCCTTTTTAGCACCAAGCTATCCTTACCAAAAATTGGTACATCGTCTGTTTTATAGACGGGATTCTCATTAAGGAACTGAGCAAGGACTGGGTAAGTGAGAAAAATCTTCGTAAGAATACGGCAGTGAGTCTTGAACTTTGTCTTCCCTTCACTCTTATTCTTGTTGTACTTAGTTATCTGCTCCGATAAAGTCTTGAACAAAATCTGAGGCCAATTCAACCTAGCCTTTCTCATAATGGCAGCAGTATACTCCTACTGCTCCACAGTGAATCTGATCACGTTGCTGGTTTTGAACACGATAGAAGTATCTACGAGATACACTATATGAGCGAGCAGATCACCACCATCCCTAATCTCAACATTTTTTATGTTATTCAGAAGAGTGGGGATATTGAGATAGGTACGCGCAACAATGTTTTGCGCAGCTACTGAGTAAGTGTTTGCTTGACCTGCTACACTTTGAGGGCCAGTAGTGCTGAAACCAACTATGTTCTTGATTGTTCCAGTAGAAATAGTTATATCAACATTTTGAACAGTGGAGCGTATCCTGTAGCGCATGAATCATTCAGCAGGTATCTCAACGAGAGCAGCAGTGGAGAAGAATTCATCAATGAGAAGTGGAGAATAGAAAGGTTGATCCAGCGTGAATAATGGAGTGAGTCCAGCAGTGTGAAGGGTTGAGATGATTTCAAGCCCTATAGGATCTAATGAGAGCTCAGCGAGATCAATTGTCTCACCAGGTCTGAAATTTGCAATATCCTACAAAATAAATGATTTAAGTTAGAAGTGAATAAGGCGCATAGAATCACAAAATGAGCAAAGTAACATAGGCGCATGAAAAATTTGAGGCGCATAAAAAATCAGGTGCAGAGAATCAAAGGCGCATAAGAGAGCACAGTGATCCAGGGCGCATGATTGAAGTAGGCGCATGAAATTTTAGAGGCGCATAGGTACCAGACGCATATTATGGTTCTATGTAAAATACTAAGGAAAAATTAAACATAAAAATTTGACTAATTATGAATTGAGGCGTATAAGATATTTAGGCGCATAATGTTTATTAGGCGCATGAAGGATTTAGGCGCATACCTTTTGTAATAGCCAGAGGCGCATACACATCTTAGGCGCATAAATTACTTGAGGCACATAATATCAATAGACGCATAATCATACTAGGCGCAAGGATTCATATTTAGGCGCATAACTATGTAAATAATTTGTACTTAGCATAAAAACACACAAAATATCTCAAACAAGCAAAAATCATTAATGTGAAAGACATATGAATCAAACATGCAAAATTTTGAAAAACAATTTTTAAAAATATTGAGACCCAAGTCATGCAAAAAAAAATGAAGAACACGAAGAACATGCCTTGAGTGCTCGAAGAACACCTAGAACACGAAAATCATAAAACTTCACCAAATCAAATATACAATATGTCAAAACGACCGCATGAACACAAGGATCATGAAAATACAAACCAAAACAAGAACAAATCAACAACGAATCCAGAAAATGGATTCAAAAACACAAAAATTTGAAAACTTCAAAAAAGGAAAATCTTCAGATTCGCAAAATATAACGAATTGATCGTCGAAAAGTTTAGATTAAAAGATTCTAAATCACAAAACGAACAAAACCTAACAAACGATTTTGAAAACGGAGAATCGAAACAAGTTTTATCAAGAAAAATTGATTTTTCGGTTTTTAAAAAAAAACGTGAACCCAGGAAATGACAAAAAAACATGAAATTTGCAGAGATTAAATGAGTTTAAGATTAGAAATCCAAACCATTTCGTCTTGAGGGGCTTTTGAAGCTTTCTTAGGACCCATTAATGATATATATATGAAGAAAATAAGAGAAAATGGAGAAGATATAGAGAGAGAGAAGTAGAGAGAGAGAGTGACTGGAAAGAGAGATGGGAGAGGCGGTTTTTAGAGAAAGAGAGAGAGAGAAGGGAAAAATAATCATTAGAATGGAAATATGAAGGGATGGGTATTAATGGGGGAAAAAGGATTTTCAGCTCATTAATGCAAAAGGACCGGCGCATTAATGAAGGAATGACATGAAAGGACGCCCCATTAATGCGGAATGACCCAAAGTACTAATGATGTGATATATTGGGTAAAGAAAAACTGCTCCACTTCCCTTGTAAGTGTATGAGCAATTTTGACTAATTTTTGCACAAACCCCAAAAACATCTGTTTTGGTGTAAGTTTGGGGTGCAAGAAGTATATCCCCAAAAAACAAAATTTTTGAAAAACGCAAAACGAGGGAAAAATAATTGCACAAGTACCCTTGAACAATTAGGGAATGTCAAATATAATAAATGATCAGAATCAACTTACCTGGTACTTGTGATAAATTGAATACGTTCAATCATTAAAATATTGAATTTCGGAGCATTGATTGAGCCGTAATAATTTATTAGGCGCATGGGAGGCGCAATAACTCATGACGCGCGCAGCATGAGTAAGGCACTTAAGGCTCTTGGGTGCGCGGAGAGTGAGGGGCGCATACCAGGTGCATGAAGTTTCCTTGAAACTTTTGAAAATGATCTATCATTTGAATGTAGGATATAGATAACTAAAAAGGACATAAAATCATTAGTAATAACAAAACAATATGTACTAGATGAGTTCAAGCATACCCATTTCACCTCTAAAAAATATGAACCGTTTCGCGTCAAGTGCTTTCGTTACAATGTCAGCGATTTGAAAGTCGGTTCCCACGTGTTCCAAATGAATATTGCCTTTCTCCACGTGGTCTTTGAGGAAGTGATATTTGATGTCGATGTGCTTGGTTTTTTAGTGCATGACAGGATTTTCAGAAACCGCAATTGTTGATGTATTGTCGCAGTAGATGGGACAATTTTCTTCGATTATGTCATAGTCCACCAATTGCTGCTTCATCAATAGAATCTGACTGCAACAACTTCCCGCAGTGATATATTCTGCTTCCGTTGTTGATACAAACACTGAAGCTTGTTTCTTACTCGCCCATGACACAAGTCGATATCCGAGGAAATGACAAGTGCCACTTGTGCTTTTCCTATCAATAGTGCATGCTGCATAATCCACATCTAAATAACCTACAAGTTTAAAATTCGAATCTTTGGTGTACCAAAGTCTAAGGTTAACATATCGTATAATACGTTTCACAGCAATTAAGTGCGCTTCTCTGGCGTCATTTTGATAACGAGCGCAAACACAAACACTGAACATTATATCAGGCCTACTAGCAATTCGATAAAGGAGTGAGCCAATCATACCTCGATAGAGCGTTTGATCAATACGTTTACCTTTTAAATCTTTGTCGAGTTTTTGTTGCCGGTAGCCATTGGAGTGTCGTATGCTTTAGCATTCTCAAGTCCAAACTTCTTGATTAGATCCCTTATATACTTGGCTTGATTGATAAAAATGCCTTAATTCGTTTGCTTGATTTGAAGCCCGAGGAAGAATGTGAGTTCTCCCATCATGCTCATTTCAAACTTTCTTTTCATTAGTTTCTCAAAACGCTTGCACAATAATTCATTAGTAGAACCAAATATAATATCATCAACATAAATTTGAACAAGTAATTTATGACCATTATGTTTGGCAATGAAAAGAGTTGTATTGATTTTACCGCGAGTAAAGCCTTTCTCTATGAGAAACTTGGATAGTGTATCATACCATGCTCTTGGCGCTTGCTTGAGCCCATACAAAGCTTTTTGGAGTTTGTAAACGTGATTTGGAAATTGTGATTCTTCAAACCCAGGTGGTTGAGCTACATAGACTTGTTCTTGGAGTTCACCATTTAGAAACACGCTCTTCACATCCATTTGATATAACTTGAAGTTCTTGTGAGCAGCGTAAGCTAGAAAGAGTCTAATAGCTTCATGCCTTGCTACGGGCGCGAAAGTTTCATCGTAATCAATTCCTTCTTCTTGCCTATAGCCTTGTGCAACCAATCTTGCTTTGTTTCTTGTGATGGTTCCATTCTCATCCATCTTGTTTCTGAACACCCATTTCGTACCAATCACTCCTTGATTATGAGGTCTTGGAATAAGAGTCCAAACCTTACATCGTTCAAATTGATTGAGTTCTTCTTGCATTGCAACAACCCAATTTGGATCTTGGAGCGCTTCATCAGCCTTCTTCGGTTCAATTTGAGAGATAAAAGCAGTGTAAGCATCAAAGTTTGTGGCTCTCCTTGTACGAACACCAACATGTAGATCACCAATGATATTATTGATTGGGTGACCTCTGACTTCACGAATTTTGGGAGGTAACTTAGGTTGGGTTGTAGTAACTTAAAGGTCTTCAATTGGTACATTTTCACCAGATTCAAAATCATCAAAATAAGGGGGTTGAACTGGTTCAGAATTGAAACTTGGGTTAACACCAGATGCAGCAGTTGATATAGGTGGGTGAGAGGAATCAAGAGGCGCGTCATTTAAGGAAGGCACAACTGAAGATTCACCAGGCGCGCCATTGATTGAGTTAGGAGCAACTGATGTAGATGGATTTCCTTGAGTTGATAGATTCTGATCTTGTGTAGGCGCAACATGAATAGGAGCACCTGTTTCATTTAACTCAACAGAATCATCAGCAACATTTAGAGCCAAATGTGGCTCAAGGAGAGAATGTTCATCAAATGTAACATGTACAGATTCAACTATCACTAATGTAGATCTATTAAAAACGCGAAAAGCTTTAGAATGTTTGGCATACCCAACAAAGATACCTTCATCGGCTTTGGCATCAAATTTACCTCTATGTTCGTTTCCGTTGTAGAGGATATAACATTTGCAACCAAAGATCTTGAAGAATGCAATGTTGGGAGTTCTACCACGCCAAAGTTCATAGGGAGTCTTATTATGAAGTTTGTTGATGAGGGAACGATTTTGAGTAAAACATGCTGTGTTGATAGCTTCTTCCCAAAAGTACTTAGGCAATTTAGCTTCAGCTATCATCGTCTTTCCTGCTTCAATCAACGTCCTATTCTTTCTTTCCACAATGCCGTTTTGTTGAGGACTCCAGCGGTTGAGAAGTTGTGATCTATCCCATGATCGTCGCAATATCGAGCAACACCGTTGTTCTTGAATTCTGTTCCATTGTCGAATCGAACACTAACGATATCATCTTCTTTTTGGGTTTGGATCAGTCTGAATAAGGTGGTCAAAATGTCATAATAATCGTCTTTTATAATCATCATTTCCACCCATGTATATCTTGAATAATCGTCCACCACAACTAGAGTATACTTGTTTTCTCTAATACTTGCGGTGGTGACTGGTCCAAATAGATCAATGTGCAGCAGTTGCAAACATCTAGAAGTTGAGGTATTTGACTTGATGGAGAAAGATTTCTTCGGTTGTTTGCCAAGTTGACACGCGACGCACTTCTTGTCATGATGATCAGCAACCTTGGGAAGTCCTTTAACAAGATTATTCCTGCTGAGTTTAGATAGATACTTGAAGTTCAAGTGACTTAAGCGCTTGTGACATAGCCAACTATTTTAGCTCACACTTTTAGCTACAAAACAAAGATTAGTACTAGAGTTCATACTATGGAAATCAATAATGTAAATATTTTTCTTACGATATCCCATGAGTAGTATAGCTCCGGTTTTGCCATTCTTCATAAGACATTGCGTTGAAGTAAAATGACATTCTAATCCTTTGTCGCAGAATTGAGATATGGATAATAAATTGTGCTTGAGCCCTTCAACGAGAGAGACTCTTTCAATGCACACTTTGTTTTTCTTGAGCTTTCCATATGCTACAACTTGACCTTTGTTATTATCACCAAATGTTACGGAGGGACCTCTTTCTTCATGAACATCTTCAAGTAAGGATTCATCTCCAGTTATGTGTCGTAAACACCCACTATCGAGAATCCATTCATACGTTTTAGCTTTTGAAGATCCAGCCATGAAGCAAAGAACCTGAAATATAAACATTTAAAGAAGGTCCCCTTTATTCTTTTTTGGGTCCTAGAGTTAGCAACTTTTGACGACCCACTCTTGCTTGACCTTAGGATTTTTACGTCCTTTGGCATTGGGAGTGAATCCCAAAAGGCATTCCACGGCCTTATGTCCCGAACAATCACAAATTGAACAATGATGAAAGCCACCAATCACATGAGTTTTTACAAACTCTTTACTTTTCTTTGGGATAGCATTCTTCATTGGGTCAGATGAGCCAGCCTTAACAAAATATTTCTTTTGAAATTTTGGAGCGCTATTTCTTGGAGGGCGCATAGGGCTAGGAGGTGCACGGTGGTGAGGCGCGTGGCTCCTAGGCGCATAATGTGCACTCGGAGAAGGAGCACGCCTTCTTTCAAGAATGATTTTGCTAGAGGATGATTCATCTGTAGCTACTTCCTTCTCTTTAGCTTTCTCAAATTGTTTGTTGGGTAGACATAATGGAATGTTTGTCTCTTGACTTTTTCTTGACCTTTACCCATTTAATTCGAATGTTTTTCCTTAGGAATTTCATGAGTTTGCTGAGTTGTAAATTCACTGTCTCTTTCAGCACAAACATCACACTTAAAGTTATCACTAGTTGATGATGTGAATCTCAAGCCACTTTTATCACTACTGGCCTTTTGGGACTCAAAGATACCGTCCATAGTGACACGAGAATTGGACCACTCATTTGTAATCTTTTTAAGATCAGTAATTTGAGTAACCAATTCATCGTTTTAAACTTTAAGTAATGAGTTTTGTTCCGTTAGATAAGTGTTTTTAATAGTAAGAGGAGTCATGCTCTTTATCTGCTCCTTAAGGAGGGTGAGTTCAGATTTAAGTAGAGATTTCTCGGTCTTAAGCTGGGAAATTTCATCACATGATAGTTCTAAAGCTTCCTTTATATTACTGAAACAACTGATTACCTTTTTAGTCTCTTTGAATAACTTTTCTTACTTTACAATATCCTCATCATGATTGATTGTAGGAATAGGTGCAACTTGAGGTCTAACATATTCACTCTTTCTGAGTTTGCTTCTTGCACTCAGATCACATATAAAAAATAACAATCCATTATCGCTTTGAGCCGGAGTAAGAAATCCTTGTTCAACGAGCTCGCTGATGGTTGGTCCTTTCTTCTTTTTCACTTCTTGAAAACCTGCAGATTTCTTGATAGGTTTATTCAAGACATTCATATCAGGAACATCCTTTGAGTAATCATCATCAGAATCATAAGTATCAACTTCATCATCATTTTCCACCAAACAAACGAGTCCATCATCAGAATCTTCCTCGCTCTCGTCTGAGTCTGTTTCAATCCAAGTGTTCTGCTAATTTGCTGGTGATTCTTCTTCAGTAACCATTCCCTTGTGACGAGTGAATTTGGGAGTGAACTTGGGAGTATGGCTGCTCTTCATCTGCATGTACTCAAATTTGGGAATTGGGCAGCTTGAAGCAAAGTGTCCTGGTGCAATTAAAACAAACAAGGTCTTCTATTCTTTTAGAATCACTGTCCTCGTGAACTTTGGAGGAGCTCTGCTTTTAGATCCTTGAGCTTTGTTGAATGAGCCGGGTTTTGAGAATTTTCTGAACTTCTGGAATCTCTTCACAAATAAAGCGAAGTCTTCATCATCCATGTCTAATAGCTCAGAAGTAGAAATTTTTGGATCCGAACTTTTCTCATCTTGAACCAGCGCAGGCGCATGCGCTTCCTCTCTATGCACCACCATTGCAATGGATTTTGATTTTCCTTCAGTTTCACTGATACGCTAAAGTTTGAGCTCATAAACCTTAAGATTTGCATAAAGGTTCCTTAAAGTCCATACATCTAAAGTTCCAGCGTCTTTAAGGGCGCTAGATTTGTGTAGGTATCTTGATCCAAAAGCAGTAAGGAAATTAGTGTTTAATTCTTTATTAGAGAACTTCTTTCCAAGTGAAATACAGAGATTGATAATTTCACAATAGCGTTCATAAGTCTGTCTAAGAGTTTCACCGGGGAGTTGAGAGAAATTGTTGAATCTCTTTTGCACTTCGTATCTCTTGTTCTCCTTGCAAACCGTGTCTCCTTCTATATGCTCTTCAATAGCATCCCATAACTCATTGGCGGTAGCACAATTCATGACTTGTTGTTTCATAGTCATGCTTAGAGTGCTTAGAAGAATGTTTCTTGCTTTGCCATCATTTGTAACTCTTCTTGTTTCTTCCTCAGTCCATTCTTTCTTTGGTTTCTTGATGGTTGGTTGAGCAGCGTTAGTGCGCGGATTTGGATTCACTTTCATTGGGATGTAAGGTCCATAAACCACGGTGTCATGAAGTCTTTCATCGATTGAGGTGAGATGAGTCAAGATGCTGAATTTCCACACGTCAAAATTATCTTTATCAAAGACTAGAACATGTGTGTAGTTAGCAGTTGCCGAAGGTTTTGATTTTGCCATAACGAATCGGCACCCAAGCTGTTAAGATTGAAAAACAAAGATGTTTTATAAAGGTGTTTGCTCTGATACCACTTGTTAGTCCTAAAGGGAAACAAGGGTATGGAAAATAGCTAGAGGGGGGATGACTAGATGTTTTAAAATTCTATTCATACCCTTGATAAACTCAATTGCAAATGCGCACTTTATCAAATAAGCGTAATGAAATGCGCCTAAGTGAGTGAGTGAAATGCACAGCGGAATTTAGTTAAGTAAATAGGCGCAAAGCTTGATAAAGGGGGCGCACACACACTCTAAGTATTTTGGCTCAAAGTGGGTGAAATAAGGAACTAAGGCAAATCATTTAACAAACACAACACAATTCAATCCAATCAATCTACAATGAATAAACAAGCAAATAGTGAGATAAGATAATAACTTGAAGGTAAATGACAAGAAATTAATAGGCGCTATTTGGAGAGGTTCGATCAATGAAAGATCTACGTCTTCTACCAAGATGGTTAGTCTTGGATTTCTAATGGAGATCTTATATTATAAGTGAGTGTTACAAATTACAATCGTTTGAGCTTATAAACTAACTCAAGATCTAATATTCTATGAAAGAACAAATCCTAGACAAAACCGGTGTATCTCTTAAAGAAAGATCTAAGTGATCAAACTTAAAGAGGTGTATGTGTTCTTAGTTTCAAGGCTCTTTAGATCTATGAGATTTAGAGCACAAGAAAACTAAAGTGTTTTTGCTTGAGGATCTGGGCTAAGGATGAAGGTATGAAGATGTTCTTGAGAATTCTGGTAAATCAAAGGCAATCTTCAAATCTTCAACAAATGCTAGAGAGAGAAATTCAGAGATTCTTAGAAACTATAAATCGTTTGAAGTTATGGGTTATTTATAGTAGAGCCCCAAAAACTAGCCGTTGGAAATCCCTTGTGGATAAGGTTAAAGGACAGATGTGCTGTCGCTCAATGAGTGGAGCACGTGTCCTTTATAGCCGTTAGACACATAACACAAATATGACCGTTATGGACAGGTGTCCTTAGATGCAGGTGCATACGTGTTATTTAACCACCGTTGGATCATTGGCGTAGTTTGAATTTCTTCAAGTCTTCAATAAATCATCAAGTGTTGAATTAACAGCAAAGAGGGCGCATGAGCCATTTGGGGCGCGTAGCATAGCGCGCGTCTATGAGGCGCATAGGCGCAGGGTATAGGCGCATGTCGCAAGGTGCTTGGCGCGAGCCTAAAATCAACATTGTGATTTTCTTCAATCTTGATATTCTTGCCCTATTCCTAAGCCTATTCTATTACAAGGATAGAAAGGTGGCATCTGATGGGATTAGTTCGGAACCAGAGATTTTTGAGGTAGATATTCCAGACTCGGGTGGGAGCAGAACGGTTCATGATGACCATGATCAGGGGGTCACTGAAGATGAACCACAAACTCCAAGACCGGATATTCCGCTGCGCAGATCCAGCAGATTGTGTGGATCTCCTGATAGGTATTCTACTTCGAATTACTATTTGTTGTTAACAAAGTTCTTGATTCAAGTTCTTGATTCAAATTTGGAGATCCATGTGGAATTGTGAATGCAATTGGCCTATGTTCATCGAGACCATCTATTGTTTAGTTTCGGCCACATGGACTACTTTCTTGGTTTCTTGAATTAGTGCGGAATTGTGGTTGCCAATGGCTTAGTTCGGCCGCACTTCTTATTGTTTTGATTTGGAGATGATAACCAAAGTTCAAATAGTCTCATCCTCATAATTATAGAGAAACTAATGACACATAAATATTATGCTTAAATTAATGATGATTAATTTAGTGGCTAAACTTGATGCGTAACATGTTTATCTTATGTGCTCATAAATGTGTTGTATGCTATATGGAGATAAACCTTCAAGAAAAGTTTTAAGTCTTTTCGCCACGCCATAATTAAAACACTTGTTAGTGCATGGGTGATTTTAATGTGGGTTCACCCTAGCGAGGTGCATTAACTTTATTCATGTATGAGCAAGATGGATGATGTGAGCACGCCCTAGCGAGGCACATCAACCATGAGTTTAAAATGGTTAGACTTAATTGGGCGTCAAAACAGTTTTAGGCCTAAGGCAAAGATGAGATTAAACATGCTTTAGAAATTGGATCCCTAAGAATCATATGGGATGTGATTGACAAGAAATTATCTACTTAATTAATTTGATTTTTGAGCGGTGCGCCAATGCTTAATTGAAATTAAATTAAAGTTGGATCTTAGCCCAATTTCAAAAGAATCTCATAAAAAGGATCTAAGAGTCATATGTGATATGATTGACAGGGTTGTCTACCTAATTAATTTTATTTTGTGTAATCCGCCTTAGCGGACTTGAAATTAAATTAAAGTTGGATCTTAGCCCATTTAAATTATATTATACATTGGATGTATAAAAAGGTTATATAATTTAGTGGGAGTATTTTTGGAAAATACATTATTTATCTCTTTAATGAGATTGGTACTTGTAAAATTTTTGAAATTTTGCATGAGTTGTAGATAATAACAACAAACTTCGTTACGATCAATCCTTGATAAGGATAAGCTTCATGAGAATGGTACAAACTTCATGGATTGGATCCTGAGCCTAAGAATCATTCTAAGGCAAAAGATGGGTTGTACATTCTTTATAGGCCTATTCCTAAAGGAACCCAAAGCCAATTCCCCTAGGGCAGTGAAGACAATCACAAGAGACATGAGTATGATTCTAGGAATGTGAGTTGTCTCATGCTCGCGACTATGTGCTCAAAACTCCAACAAAGTTTGGAACTTGTGGAAGCCTATTAGATAGGCGTGGAGTTGAGGGATATATTTAAAAGAGCAAGCTAGGCAAGAGAGGTATAAAACCATTGTTGCATTCACTTCTTGCAAAAGGAGTAAAGGGAAACAAGTGAGACCTCACATGCTTGAGATGAAAGGCTACGTAGAGCATTTTAAGAAACTTGGTTGTCCAATTGGATTGGAGCTAGCCACAGATATCATTCTTGATTCATTGTCCAAAAGTTATAATCACTCTGTGATGAACTATAACAAGCTTGGAATGAATAAAGAATCTCTCCGAGTTGCATGATATGCTTAAAACTGCGGAGATGAAGATAGTGGAGAATGGTTCTCCAGTGCTCATGGTTCATGATGGAAAGGGACCAAATGCCTAAGGAAAGGTAAGACAAACTTGTCAAACCTAAAGGAAATAATTGTGGTTAAAATTATAACTCTAATTGATGCAATTTGGTAAAGTGGCAATTGGATTGACCATTTAAAATTGTAGTCAAAATTTATGATGATTAACAAAAGGGAATGGTAGTGGGACTACCACTTGGGATATTTATGTTATAAAATAATATTTCTAAATTTAATTATTGGGTATTGGATACCGGATGTGGATTCTACATTTGTATAAATATGCAATAATTAGTGAATTGAAAGACTACTTATAGTAAAGTTGGACCTACGAATGGTAATGATGCAATGGTTGCAGCATTGTTCGTAGAACACTTATAAACTGACTTTACTCATGAAGTAGAAATATTATTTTGTTATAAGATAATGAAGGATATTTATTTCTTATTTGGAATAAGAAATGGGTGCTTTATTTATTATGATTTACTTCATTGTGTTATCATATAAATAAATCGTATATCCTAAATCTTGAAGAACAAAGTAATAAAGGCTATAACATAAATAATTAAATTCCATATGCATTATTGTTTTGATCAAATAAATGAGAAATGCATATCTAAAATTCCATGGGATGGAGTTTTAAAGTCATATGATTTGGAATCATATGATTTATGCAAGACTTATTTACTTGGACCAAGACATCTTTTACTATGATTGGTAAAAGGCTAACATCTTACTTGACCTAATACATTTCGATGTGTATGGTGCATTAAGTAGCAATGCTAAAAGGGAATTTTGGTAATACTTGGTAAAACTATTCAAAGATTCTGATTGAATCATGATGATGAATAATTAAACCAAGAATTTGACAGTCATCGTTAAGGTTGTGAAATAGTTTCATAATTAACTCCACCAAGAACACCATTTGGAATGATGTGTCTGCATGGGGGTAAGAACCTTATTGGATAAGGGTTCATTAGATTATAACGTCAGATTGATCTTCCATTATTTGTTTTGGGATTATGTATTTGAAACCACTATAATTACACTAATTTGAGTTCCACCAAAAGAGATTAAAAGGTAAAAGAAAACTTGGTTTGTCTTTCATAAAGATTTAAAACCGTGAGACCTTTTGGAAAGGAGTTGTCTGGGATACACTCATATTTAAATCTAATAAATATATTTTCATGGGATATCCTAAGAAAACTTGAGGATATTATTTTACTAATAAGAAAAAAATGATTTATTGCTTACGATGGTACTTTTCTAGATAATTCGCTTATCTTTAAAAGAACCAATGGGAGTAAAATATACCTCGAATGGTTCAAGACCCAGAAAATAGCATTTAACCTAAGATGGAAGTTGAACAAACTTTGTGATAATCCATTCAAGATATACAAGTACTTGTATACATGATAGGATACAATCTATTACAAGAAATATTGGATATTTCGAAATAGAAAGTATTGAGGTAAAGCTCATTGAGAAGACAAATTTACCACCTATCAAAATGCAGTGTCCGCTCCACATTTAGATTAATGACTTGGAGTCATAAAATCTAAAATGCAATCCATGTATGTGTTGGTCCCAAAGGGCAACAAGGGTATGGAAAATAGCTAGAGGGGGGGTGAATAGCTATTTTAAAATTCTTTTTGTACCCTTGGTAAACTCAATTGTAAATGCGTACTTTATCAAATAAGCGTAATGAAATGCGCCTAAGTGAGTGAGTGAAATGCACAGCGGAATTTAGTTAAGTAAATAGGCGCAAAGTTTGATAAAGGGGGCGCACACAGACTCTAAGTATTTTGGCTCAAAGTGGGTGAAATAAGGAACTAAGGCAAATGATATAACAAACAAAAAAAATCCAATCCAATCAATCTACAATGAATAAACAAGCAAATAGTGAGATAAGATAATAACTTGAAGGTAAATGACAAGAAATTAATACGCGCTATTTGGAGAGGTTCGATCAATGAAAGATATACGTCCTCTACCAAGATGGTTAGTCTTGGATTTCTAATGGAGATCTTATATTATAAGTGAGTGTTACAAATTACAATCGTTTGAGCTTATATATTAACTCAAGATCTAATATTCTATGAAAGAACAAATCCTAGACAAAACCGGTGTATCTCTTAAAGAAAGATCTAAGTGATCAAACTTAAAGTGGTGTGTGTGTGTTCTTAGTTTCAAGACTCTTTAGATCTATGAGATTTAGAGTACAAGAAAACTAAAGTGTTTTTGCTTGAGGATCTGGGCTAAGGATGAAGGTATGAAGATGTTCTTGAGAATTCTGGTAAATCAAAGGCAATCTTCAAATCTTCAACAAATGCTAGAGAGAGAAATTCAGAGATTCTTACCAACTACAAAACGTTTGAAGTTATGGGGTATTTATAGTAGATCCCCAAAAACAAGCCGTTGGAAATCCCTTGTGGATAAGGTTAAAGGACAGATGTGCTGTCGCTCAATGAGTGGAGCACATGTCCTTTATAGCCGTTAGACACATAACCCAAATATGACCGTTATGGACAAGTGTCCTTAGATGCGGGTGCATACGTGTTATTTAACCACCATTGGATCATTGGCGTAGTTTGAATTTCTTCAAGTCTTCAATAAATCATCAAGTGTTGAATTAACAACAAAGAGGGCGCATGAGCCATTTAGGGCGCGTAGCATAGCGCACGCCTATGAGGCGCATAGGCGCAGGCTATAGGCGCATGTCGCAAGGTGCTTGGCGCGAGCCTAAAATCAACATTATGATTTTCTTCAATCTTGATATTCTTGCCCTATTCCTAAGCCTATTCTATTACAATGGACTATCTAAAAATTAAAG
Organism: Campanula takesimana; assembly: GCA_026119855.1. NCBI lineage: Eukaryota > Viridiplantae > Streptophyta > Magnoliopsida > Asterales > Campanulaceae > Campanula > Campanula takesimana. The sequence goes on from JAOWBW010002171.1 coordinate 53,814, forward strand.
TATAAATACTTCTTAGATATGGGTCTAAAGTCCATGAAATAAAACTTAGGTGATGGATCAATCAAATCTAATCAATCCTATTACATTGAAACTGAGATATATGTGGGTATACCCAACAGTATGATAATAAAGTTTGGAACTTGATCGTTCTAACCTAAGGTGTAAAAATAAAAGGATGAGATTAGTGTTTTCTTGGAGAAAACTTACATGGCTGGCAAGGAACTTATTAGAATTCTCATGGTCACATCTTCATGTTTGGAATATGAAATTTGACAAAAGGATGTCAAAACATGCATTCCTTAACGGGAACACACTTAAGGATGTATTGGATACAACCTAAAGGTTTTGATAGTCAAGAAAATTCTAAAAGTATGAAAATTGCGCAGATTCATGGGATGGATTGAAGAAAGCTTCTCGGAGTTGGAATCTTCGTTTTGATGAATCAAAGAGTTTGGCTTCATCAAGAACGAAGATGAATCTTGTATATACAAGAAGATTAGTGGGAGCATGGTGCTATTCCTTATCTTATATGTGGATGACATATTAGTCATTGGAAACGACATTCCTACACTTTAATCTGTAAAGATTTGGTTAAGAAAGTGTTTCGCAATGAAGGATATGGATGAAGCCACATATGTCCTTGGCATTAATATCTACATAGATAGATTAAGGAAGCTAATTGATTTAAGCCAAAGTATATACATTGACAAAGTCATTAGAAAATTTCGCATGGAAAAATTCTAAGAGAGGACAGTTGCCAATGATACATGGAGTTTCTCTAAGCAAGACTCAATGTCCTAAGACAAAAGATGAGCATGAGAAAATGAGTGAGATGCCATTTGCTTCGGCAATTGGATCCACCATGCCATGATAAGTACTAAGCCGGATATATCTAATGCTTGGAGCATGACGAGTAGATATCAATCCGACCCCGGTTAGTATCACTAGACGGCTATAAAAGCGATTCTTGAGTACTTGATAAGGACTAAAGATTCGTTTGTGATCTATGGAGGTATGGAAGATGATCTCGGATGCAAGCTTCCAAACCAACAAAGATGATTGTAGATCGCATCTGTTTTTGTGTTTATGTCGAATAGTGAAGTTGTAAGTTGGAATAGTTCCAAGCAGAGTACAGTCACTTAATTCTACATCTAAAGCTAATTATATTGTTGCATTGGATGCTGCAAGGGAAACTGTTTGGATTAAGAAGTCGATTGGTGAACTTAAAGTGGTTCCTAGCATTGCTAATCCAATAGACCTTATTAGTGATAATAGTGGTGCTATTGATTAACCAAAAGAACCAAGGGAACATCCTAAATCCAAACACATACTTAAGCATTTTTCATATCGTTCGAGAAATCGTTGATAAAGGAAACGTAAATATATATGCAGAGTACAAACTAATGATAAAGTTGCGGACACACTAACAAAGGGACTTCCAAAAGCTAAACACGATGGTCATGTTAGGTTCATGGGTATTAGATACCTAAGTGATTGGTCCTAGGGAAAGTGTGAGATTGTTGGTGTTGGTGTCCTAGGCACGTTTGTTAAACATTGTATGTGTTATTATTATATTTATATTGATGAAGAGATATTTTGATTATTATTAATGCTCATGTTTGCTTATAATAATCTCCGTCCCTAGAGCTTGTTAAGCACTAGTATAAAGGCTAAATGATCATGGGATGATCATGTTAGATTTATGGGTACTTGTTTCAATTGCCAACTTAGTGTAATCCTAGAGGGTCACACACAATAGAACGAATCTAAATGGACTTAATTGGAATTATGGGTCGAAGGACCATTGAGGGATATTAGGAATTTAGAGGAGAAAACTGGAAATCAGGAGGGTCCGGGCGGACCATTAGTATGACCCGGTCGGACCAAATGCTTGGGTCCGGTCGGAACAGTATTATGACCCGGGCGGACCTCGTCTGTTCGGGGAAAAGATTTCCTGTTCCGTTTTCTTGCGGGTTTAGACACGTGTTTCCTATTTGGAATAGGTCACACAAGTATTTAAACAGCCTCTAGTTGCCCTAATCAACCCTATGCATTATGTTATGTTTGTGAGTGCCTCCAAGGGTTTGAGAGGGTTTATTTCTTGTTCTAAGAAATTCCTAGATTGAAGAACAAGAATACACACACATAATAATTCCATATAGTTCTATACATTGTGAAAGCGTGTTTCACAATTTGGTCTAGCAACCAAGATCAAGTGTTCTTGATATTCGTTCGTGGTGTGGATACCCGCTAGAGGGTGAAACTTATCATCTTCAAAGTTCGTGTTCTTGCTCTGTTCGTGATCAAGCCTTCAAGCCTCCACAGAATTCAACGTTGCAAATCAAAGTCATCAAGGGTTAGTATTCTAGTATTCATTATGCATGTATTTGACTTAATCATATGAATGGATCTATGGGATTTGGGTTTCATAAAATTTTAAATGCTTAATTCCGCTGCGCATGTTACTAGGAAACCAAACATACAGAAAGTTTGATGGATTCATGCACGATATTGATTTTATTATATGTGAGGCAGATAATTGTTGCTGCTTCAAGAACACTGATAGTGGGTACATAATCTTGCTATTATATGTGGATGACATGCTAATAGCGGGCTCTAGTAGTAGAGAGGTACAGATTGAAGACACAGTTGTCAGAGTGGTTCGAGATGAAGGATTTGGGGGAGGCCAGAAAAATCTTGGGCATGCGGATTGACCGGGATAGGGAGTCGGGTAAGTTGGTTCTTTCACAAGCAGAGTACGTCGAGAAGGTCTTGGCAAGATTCTGCATGGAAGAGGATAAGCCAACAGGTACACCGTTGGGTATGCACTTTAAGCTATCCGAAAAAGATTCACCTAAGGGAAAGGAGGAGCGTGACAAGATGGGAAAGACTCCATATGCTTCGGCAGTGGGGAGTCTAATGTATGCTATGGTGTGTACAAGGCTGGATATTACACATGCGGTGGGAGTAGTCAGCCGGTTCATGGGCAATCCAGGGAAGCAACATTGGGAAGCAGTTAAATGGATCCTTCGTTACTTAAAGGGTACTGCTGGTAAGGCTCTATGTTTCTCAAGCAAGGATGTCGTGTTAGCGGTTTATGTCGATGCGGATTTGGCATCAAGTGATCTTGATAAGAGGAGAAGTACTACGGGTTATGTGTTTACATTGGGTGGTACGGCAATATCCTGGGCTTTTAAATTGCAGAAGATCGTGGCTCAGTCTACTCCGAAAGCAGAATATGTGGCAGTGACAGAGGCAAGCAAAGAGATGGTATGGTTGCAGAACTTCTTGGGTGAACTTAGGAAGACGCGAAGTGGTAATGCTCTCTACAGTGACAGTCAGAGTGCAATTCATCTAGCAAGGAATCCAGCGTTTCATTCTAGGACGAAGCACATCGAGCTGAGGTTTCATTACATCAGACATCTCTTGGAGAGGAAGATCTTAAGGCTGGAGAAGATTCAAGGATCAGAGAACCCGGCTGACATGTTGACCAAGGTGGTAAACCTTGATAAGTTGAAGATATGCATAGCTTCAGCGGGGCTTGGAGAATAGGAGAGGAGGACAGCACTACCATGATCGAGGTGAGCACTAAGGATGAGTTGAAGAATGGATACGGGGCTTATATGCGGTTGATCTCTAGGTGGGAGATTGTTGGAATAGAGGACCAACTAGAAACTAGCGAACGGAGCTGAGAAAGAAATCACGTCGGAGGGACTGATGGTCTGGGCGACCGCCCAGGGTCATTGTGGGCAACCGCCCACTTTGGCAGTAGGTTCATCGGTTTGGAGCTTGTTCTGGGAGACCGCCCAGGGACATTGTGGGCGACCGCCCATGTGTCGGGGCAGGTCTGGGCTGAGCCGAATTTTAGGCCAGATTTCAGGTTTCTTTGTCCGTCTAGGGTTAGGTTTTCATTCTAGGATGCCAATATAAGCAATGTTCCGCCCCCATACTTATTGTAACTCAGATTTAACATATTATAGTGCAAGATCCTGGCTTGGTAGTGCCCCCAGACGTAGTCAAACATATTGACGAACTGGGTAAACAATTTCTTGTGTTCTTTTGTCTTTTACTTTGCTTTATTATTTCTTGTGCTTGTTTGTAGTGCGGTGATTTCTTGCGATTTGCTTGGGTATTGGAGGGTCTATTCCATAACACATATTACTCCTTTCGTCACAAAATAATAATCACGTTTAAATTTTTAAATATTTTAAAGTTGTATTACAAGTTTTAAAAATTTAATTATTTTGAAGTTTAAATTTAAGAAAAAATAAACTTTTTTTGGAATAAATAAAATGGAAAATATGTTACATACCGAGTGTCAAATGGTCTGAGAACCCAGACAAGGAGGTGGATCATAAAGAGATTGAGTGAGAGAGAGGTCAGAGGGAATCAATGACAAAATCCAATGCTGTGTCGTTTAGTGTTGGGGGCAAAGATACAGATAAAAATGTATTGTTTGTGCATGCAAGTTTGGGAAAGGCGGAATAAAAACAAGAAAAAGGGGAGAGGGGTTGGCACGTGAAGCGGGGTGTACGGGAAAGGGACTATCTTTGTCCGCTCCACCTGCCCACTGTTTGGTTCCCACCTCTTCCCTACTTCTCACGCCGCGTGTTCTCTTCTGTTCTGTTGATGCTATTGCTATCCTCAACAAGTTTATCTCATTCGTTTTGTATTCGAATGTGCACAATTGCCAATTGAATCCAGATGCGTTTGTGAATCAAGCACTTAATGTTTGATTCTTAATATAATTTAAGACAGCGACTGAGCTATCCATGTGGTAAAGGGGGCAATGGTCCCCAATCAGTGGCGGATCTAGAATTTTTTGACAGCGGGTGCACATTTTACACTACAAAACTTCAAACCAGATTTTACACTACAAAGTGGACTAGTTAAATAAACTTGTAGTAGAAAATGAGAGAGAATAAAAGTACTCCCTCCGTCTCGGTTTAAAGTTCTTAGTTTAATTCTGCACACTTATTAAAAAATCAAGTGAAAAACAAAGAAAAATGGACCAACAAAAGTAGGGGGTGGAGATATAATTGTCCTAAACACTATAAAGCAAATGAGTGAAAAGGAAGTTAAGTAAGTATTGGTTTTGTAATAAATGAAATTTTTGAGTGCAAGATTTTCTAAAGAACTATTTATATTTTTCCATTTATGGAATAAAGCAATTAAAAACTCTAAACTGGGCAGACAAAAAAAAAAGTAAGAACCTTAAAACAAGGGAGTAGTAGAAAATGAGAGAGAATAATAATTATAGTAGTTATATTTGAAATTATTATAGGAAACCCAAAGTGGCCTTGTTAAATTGTACTAGTAGAAAATGAGAGAAGGAAAAAAAATCTGGCTAGCATTGAGAGTCGAACCTGGGTAGCCTGTAATATGAAGTTTTTTAAGACTCTCCATTACCACCAGAACACATAGCTACTTATATATCTTATCAGGGTGTTATATATTTATCCATTGTGCAGGTGCACTTAATAAACATGGTTTAAGAAAAAAATTAATTTTAACTACAAATTTCAGTTGATCGGGTGCACGTGTACCCCCTGCTAGAACATAAGATCCGCCCATGTCCCCAATGCTTTTTTTTAAAAACTGCAATTTATTGAAATTTGTCTCCTTTTTGAGATAAATGTAACAATGCACTACAATTTTTTTACTCCCATTGACGAAAATACTGTTAAACTTTTTTTTGGTTCGTAATCTTTGCCCCCATTGACAAAAATTTTTGGTTCCGCCACTGATGTAGGGTAATTTAGATATATGATGCACTCGAGCACGTTGAGCGCTAAATGTCGACTATTGAGTGAGCTCTTATTCATTAAGTAAGGATTTTGATTCTCAAATCATTAAGAGGATGTTGGACATCGCGTGACAAAAAGATTGTGATATTTTCTATTAAGTTTGGATTTTCAAAGTTTTACAATTTGGGTAGTCAAAATGGCTTGCAAGAGTCCTCTTATGAGTCATAAGCGAATTTTATTCAATGTATTAGGGAAAACGACAAAATAAAATTAAAACTAAAAAAATGAAAAAATGAAATTACATTTCATTGAACTCTATTGTTACATTGTGTGACGGATTTTATTCAATGTATTAGGGAAAACGACAAAATAAAATTAAAACTAAAAAAATGAAAAAATGAAATTACATTTCATTGAAACTTTCTTAATACAGCATTAATTTCAAACTATTGGATTCCTAATGGGGAAACAGCACAAAAACAAACTTTCTTAATACAGCATTAATTTCAAACTTTTGGATTCCTAATGGGGAAACAGCACAAAAACAAACAAAAAGATGGTACAACATTAATTTCAAACTCTTGGATTCCTAATGAGGAAACAGCACAAAAACAAACAAAAAGATGGGTAGGTGCACAGTATAAGGTTTGAACTGGAGACCTGTAAAAGCATTATGCGCTCCTATTCCACCTTAGCTAGCGGCTTCATGGTTGTTCTTAGCACAAATTAATTTATATATCACGTTATTACTACTCAGTAATTTTTTTAAAAAACAAATCCTGTGGCTGCCGTGGCCCCCACTAGTACCTTAGTGGGTCCGCCCCTGCTTATGACATACGGTTTTGAATGGTTCGGACTCGTTGGCAACTTAGTAGTATAATCCTATTGGGTCACACACAAAGAATGGATTAAAAAGACTGAAAATTTGGGATCTGCAAATCTTGTTTGGTACGGCTCCTGTAACGACCCGAAATTTCATAAACTTATATTCTATAAAATCAATATATTACAACTTAATGCTACAAATTACTTGTAAAAAACTCTGTCTAATAACTCCAAATGATCTATAACCGCTCCGAGCCAATTCTCGAACCACAATCCTCGCTCAACTGTCGTAACTGCAATATCAAACTGGAGTGGAAAAGAAAGGGTGAGCGAACAAAAGACCAGTAAGATCATACGCCGCCCCTTCGGTTTCTAAGAAGGGATGACCACAAAGAAAGCTAAAAAATCATTAAAAAACGAAAGGAGTTTTATATCATTATATAAAAAGTACTCTTTTTTTTCTTCAAATAACTCAATCTCATGACTTCAAAATCACATGTTCGTATATTTTCAAAAACGTTTTGATCATATAAGCGGTCAAAGATCAATTCGATAGGATTCTAAACAATTCCAATTCAAAAGGTATATCTGGATAACCATTAACCATAATATGTGTCAAAAATCAAGGTGTCACAAAGACACTGCCATGTATACACCCATGACCCGTATCGCGTATACACCCGCGACAGGTATCACGTATACACCCGTGACAGGTATTGCGTATACACACGTGACTAGTACAGTTCAACGTAGTGATCATATCAAAATCTCAAAAGGTACCCACTGGTACAGTCAAATCAAATATCATTTTACTTTCTAAAATATTACGACTCGGTACGACTAAATCAATATCAAAATCGTTTCAAATAAAGTACCATGAGATACAACTCTTTGGTCAAAATCAATCACAACGATGATTCTCATGTAACCAATAAGTTTGTTACGTGAGATCTAAAAAGGTTCAAATGACGTGCGAGTTAAGGAACAGAGTTCATTTTAATAAAAATACCCGCCATAAAGGCATATACAATTTTTCATAAAAACGAAACGGAGGGTCAATGCAAAGAACGATGTTCAAAAGAAAAACGGAACGTAATCCCTTACCTCAAATATACTTCATTAATGCTCCTGCACGCGAACAAGTACACTTAATACCGCTTCCTACTATCTATAATCAATAAAATAGTTAAAATTAGTGACACCTAAACTCAGTCAATAAGACTAACTGATGTAGGAGAGAAGACACAGGAACTGACACAGGAAGTCCAGCACAGTACAGACCAAGCGCCCGCCCGCTAGCAAGCAAGCGGCCGCCTGGAATTGATTTTCAAGCGTCTGATGTTCCTGCCATGTTGAGCGCCCGCCTGGTGGTAACCGGGCGCCCGCCCGCTATGTCGGCCATGAATTCCAGATTTCGTATTTTTATGTTTTTGCGCAGATGTTAGGGTATTTTCGGGATTATTTGTTAAACTAGGGTTTGTTATTTTGTTAGGAGTCTAGTAGGATTTTAGTAGTATAAATACTCTTTAGTTCATTGTGTTAGGGTTAACTTTTATTTTGATTATTGAATTTTTATTCAAAGAGATTTTCTCTTTTATCTGGTGGATTCCATGGTTTTGTGTTTGAGGTTTCATCGCTGGATGAGATCTTGTGATTAGTGCGCTAAATCACGAAACTTATCGCTTACGTGCTGCGTCAGTTGGCATCAGAGCAGGCCATATCCTGTCTTTTGCATCATACTGAAGTATAATGGGGGATCAGGCAATAAAGGCTGGTATCGATGGTGTAACCACCGCTATCAATTCCTTGGAAACGCAGATTGCAGCGTTGGTTGCCGCTCAACAAAATCAAAACTGTCATGGTGAGAGAGAGACAGGGTTGATCCAAGACGACGTCCTCAAGGGACAGAAAATCAGGATGAAGGGATTTCCAGTTCCAGATCTGATGACGAGGTTATTCATGAAATCGATCTTCGATTAGATCGTGCTCGACAAAAGGAACAATATTTCCTAGCGTTAGAGGACGAAGAACTCGACGAAGAGGACATGCATGATCGACGTGTGCAGAAATATAAATCAATCAGAGATATGAATCGAGCAGCAAGGAACGAGTGCTTAGGCAGCGACATAGGATGAAAGCCAAATTTTTTGCTGACAAAGCCGATCACTACACTGCCAAAATTCAGAGACTGGAAGCGCGCAGATCTGCTGTTTTTGAACGTGCTGAAGAAGAACGTCGGGCTCAGTTCGAGGTATTGTTGCAGAATAACAAGATTATTGCTGAAGAAGAACGTCGCGGGAAAAATATCCACCGCGTCGATCCGATTGAAGAGAAAGAGTCAGATTCAAACAGAGAAGATTTAATGGCAGTCCAATCCGCGAATCAGGATCTACAAATAATGAATGAAGATTTCAAAGGAGAGAAAATTAGTAATAATTTTTTGTTCAAGGTTGAAGATCTCGTTTCAAAGGCAACAGTTCGAGAAAAATATATTGAAGGTTTGATTATTTGTTTTGAAAATTTCGTTCTGCGTCAAATTGTGCTTAAGGAGCGGATCTATTCAAAATATTTATTCAAGTGGGACGGAAATTTCCAAACATCGGAGATGAACTCGGGGTCGAGTTCTTTTGAAGAAGAGGTGACTGGTGTAGGAGAGAAGACACAGGAATTGACACAGGAAATCCAGCACAGTACAGACCGAGCGCCCGCCCGCTAGAAAGCAAGCGGCCGCCTGGAATTGAATTTCAAGCGTCTGATGTTCCTGCCATGTTGAGCGCCAGCCTGGTGGTAACCGGGCGCCCGCCCGCTATGTCGGCCAGGAATTCCAGATTTCGTATTTTTATGTTTTTGCGCAGATGTTAGGGTATTTTCGGGATTATTTGTTAAACTAGGGTTTGTTATTTTGTTAGGAGTCTAGTAAGGTTTTGTAGTAGTATAAATACTTTTCCTATCATTGTTTTAAAAAAACAACTTTTACTGTCAATTGAACTTTTGTTCTTGGAGATTTATTTCTCTTTCTTGGTGGATTCCAAGGTTTTGTGTTTGAGGTTTCATCGCTGGATGAGATCTTGTGATTAGTGCGCTAAATCACGAAACTTATCGCTTCCGTGCTGCGTCACTAACATAACCTTAAACCCTTATACTCATATACTAAAAACAATTCGCCATGTTACAGAAGAACAATTACTTCCATGTAATCCCAAACAACACTTATTTCACTATAACCCCATTTGACTAACCTGGTTCCCTCTCTCCATATTACCTCACCTTCCATTAATCTCATGTCACAAACACATTCACACACTCACCTCCTGGCACAAGCACCAAGCACACACTGATACATTACACACTATGCTTTCTGCACCAAAATGTCTAGCATAATAGACATGAATATATCACTTATTAAATTATTTTCCTATCCATACCCATTAGTAAAAATTATCCTAAATAAATCAGATAATCAAACATTGGACTTTTAGTTTGTACCTATGAGAATATGAACGAAAAGGGCTGCGCCGCTGCTCTGCTCCGCGGTGAAAAGTCAATTTTTTTTTTTTTTTTGGATTTTTACCAAGTCCAGAGTCCAAGTATTATTGGGGGAGTTTGAACCCAATACCTTTTGATCTTGACTAAGACTCCTAACCACTATGCCAAGCTTCTTACTTGTTACATTAGTAGACTATTATATATTTAACACAACAACTTCACATTTGTTGTTGTTTTTTTTTTTTTTTTTTTTTTTTTTTTGAGTTAGGAGTATTAATTCTTCACAATTGAACAGTTACTCATTTTTATAAAAAAAAATGAGATAAATTTATTTCACAATTGTTTAAAGAGCATTTGAGAACACATAGTTCTGAAAATGAGTATCATTTGTAAAAACTGTGCGATGAATTTCTTAGTTGTTACACTCAACTCATGTGTTAACAACTAAGAAATAAATTTACCAGTTCTTATATTAAACTCGTGTGTGAATAATTGAAAAATGAATATCTCATTTATTATTATATTAACAATTTTTTTGAAAAATTTATAACTGAGAAATGAATGTACCAATTCTTGTACTCAAATTCATATGTGTATAACTGAGAAATTAATGTCTCATTTATTATATAATTAAACCGACAAATTGAGTCATCAATTGTGAAAAATGAGAGATGATTTTATCAGTTTTTACTCAATTATGAAAAAATGTTAAATAAATGTCTCAGTTATTATTTTCAAATTTATGTGTGAACAACTGTGAAATGCATGTCTCAGTTATTATAATGATTGTGAAAAATTGAGAGATGAATTTATCAGTTTTTAAAATGAAAAATGAAAAAATGACACAACTTTGAAATCACACAATTGAGAAATCATACAACTGAGAAATCAGTTGAAAAATGATTTTACAAGTGAAAAATAAAATTTTATTTTCTAAAATTGGGAAATTAATTGAGAAATAAAAAATGATTTTCTCAAATTTTTACTAGTGAAAAATGAGATTTTTATTTCTAAAATTTGAATTATGTGTTGAGTGTACTTTTTTTATTCGATTCGACGACACGATTAAAACGGTGGTCTCGGATTATTTTTTCAATTTTTAGATTTTGAGATATTACATTTTAAAATTTTGAAGGGAAAAAAAAAGAAAAGAGAGAAAAAGTAGGGAGGAAGAGAGAGCTGGGAGAAGAAAGCGCATATAGAGAATGCGCTTAACGTAAGTTTTTCTTTTGTCCACTGCGTCGCATGCGTGAAGGAGGGGTATTCTGGTCCAACAACAATTCCAAGGACTTTTTGGCGAGTTTCCATAATGTCTGTCCTTATTGGTCGTTTTTATTCTGTTGAGGGACTTATTGGTCAAAGCCTCTTTTGTTTTTGGTGTTTAATTGACGTGCTAGGTTTAGGGAAAAAATATTTATACTCTCTTCAAGGATTCACCTAGTTAATAGTTAAATGGCCCGAGCCCACATAATATAATCCTGGCCCAATTAAAATAATCTAAAGCCCATAAACTAAAAATCATAAATTTTTGGAGTATTACATTCTTCCCCTCTTAAAAGGAATTCGTCCTCAAATTCTATCTCAACGTCATCTTCCAAATCCGTTAGGCTCCTGTTCCACAAATCCTCCATAACAAAAGCAACTAGTTAACCTCAAAGAAAACTTAGTCTAGTCTTCCTACTATTGAATATCAGAGTTCTTATTCCTTTTAAAGATCTAATCCCAATGCTCTGATACCAACTGTAACGACCCGAAATTTCATAAACATAATATTCCATAAAATTAATATATTACAACTTAATGCAACAAATTACTTGTACAAAACTCTGTCTAATAACTCCAAATGATCTATAACCGCTCCGAGACAATTCTCGAACCACAATCCTCGCTCAACTGTCATAACTGCAATATCAAACTGGAGTGGAAAAGAAAGGGTGAGCGAACAAAAGCCCAGTAAGATCATACGAAGCCCCTTCGGTTTCTAAGAAAAGGTGACCACAAATAAAGCTAAAAAATCATTTACATTAAAACGAAAAGGAGTTTTATATCATTATATAAAAAGTACTCTTTTTTTTTCTTCAAATAACTCAATCTCATGGCATCAAAATCACATGTTCGTATATTTTCAAAAACTTTTTGATCACATAAGCGGTCAAAGACCAATTCGATAGGATTCTAAACAATTCCGTCAATTCCAACTCAAAAGGTATATCCGGATAACCATTAACCAAAATATGTGTCAAAAATCAAGGTGTCACAAAGACACTGCCATGTATACACCCATGACCGGTATCACGTATACATCCGTGACAGGTATCGCATATACACCCGCGACATGTATCACGTATACACCCGTGACAGGTATCGCATATACACCCGCGACAGGTATCACGTATTCACCTGTAACTTGTACAGTTCAATTTAGTGATCATATCAAAATCTCAAAAGGTACCCGCTGGTACAGTTAAATCAAATATCATTTTACATTCTAAATTAATACCACTCGGTACGACTAAATCAATATCAAAATTGGTTCAAATAAAGTACCATGCGATACAACTCATTGGTCAAAATCAATCACAACGATAATTCTCATGTAACCAATAAGTTTGTTACGTGATAAAGGTATATACAATTTTTCATAAAAATGGAACGGAGGGCCAATGCAAAGAACATGTTCAAAAGAAAAACAGAACGTAATCCGTTCCATGAAATATACTTCATTAATGATCCTGTACGCGAACAAGCACACTTAATACAGCTTCCCACTATCTATAATCAATAAAATAGTTAAAATTAGTGACACCTAAACTCAGTCAATAAGACTAACATAACCTTAAACCATTATACTCATATACCAAAAACAATTCGCCATGTTACAGAAGACCAATTACTTCCATGTAATCCCAAAGTGTTATAATATATTATTATGTGCATGTCCTTTGAACCAGAAGTGTACAAGAGAAGCTTTGCAAGATTATCTTTCGCGAAGCTTACTAAGGAAGCTTTGTAAATATCTTCAGTGAAGCTTACTCGGGAAGCTTAGTAAATATCTTCAGAGAAGCTTAATAAGGAAGCCTTACTAAAGGATAGTGTTTATCCTTATGGAAGCTTATAGAGGAAGCCAATTTCCACCTATAAATAGTAGGCTCTAGTTTTCATTTCAATAGACTTCAGAAGTTCTTAACTTCTACCTTTCTCTCTTGTACACTCTCTCTATAATAGTCTTTAAATAAAATAATATCTATTGAGATTATGCTCTTGGTTCTCCGGTTTTATAACACGTTATCAGCACGACTTCGTTCTAGTTCCAGATCCTGAGCTATAGTCACCGAAGTAGGTACGGTATCGGTAAGATCTACCTAGTCTCTTTTCAAGTTATTTCAAAATTATATCTTATATATGTTTGCAGGATTTTAAAATAATAAGTGAATATAATTTTACGATGTTTAAAATTACATCACAGTTAAAACTATGTGGAGAAAGAATAACTGATAACGATATGCTAGAGAAAACTTTCTCCACATTCCTTCTTTGATTTGCTCCTACAGTACCAATATCGAGAAAAAAGTTTTAAAAGATATTCTGAATTGATCTCATATGGCTGAGCAAAATAATGAGATCTTATTGAAAAACCACGAAGCCCGCCCCACTAGCTCTACTCCGTTCCCTGAAGTGAACGCGAGTATATATGATAATACTGAGCGAGGCCGAGAACGTGGTCGTGGACGTGGCCGTGGACGTAATCGCGGCCGTGGTCGGGGGAGATTTTATAATCGGTATCATAATAATAATCACCCCAATAACGATTGAAAAATTTCTCGCCACCAGAAGTGGAATAGAGAAGGTAATAATGAAATATCATCGACTAGACAAATTAAGCAACCGATAAAAATTGAGAATTTATGTTATCAGTGCATAATGAAAGGCCATTGAGCCCGTACCTGTCGTACGCCAAAACATCTTGTTAAATTGTATCAGGCATCAATGCTGAATAAAGGGAAAGATGTTGAAACAAATTTTATCTATGAAAACGATGATGTGAATCAAGATCCAACTACAAGTACACATCTGGATATATCAGATTTTCTCAATCCAGATGTAAATGATTACATACTTAATGGGGGAGAAACACAAACTAACTAAAGTATCTGACTCATTATAATTTACTTTAGTGTGTTCTATTATTTCAGTGTATGTGTGTTCTAACATATTTAACTTTTACTTATAAATATATTTGATTGTAAATGATGTTAATATTAGTACAATATGTGGTAGTACAAAGATAATTGATGGCTCCAGAAGAGCTAACATAGTACTACTAAGAGGAACAAAAATCAGTATAAAAATGCATTGTTTTCATTTATGTCTCAAAGAAATTTACTATGCTTTAAAGATATTCGTGAAAATGGATGTCATATTGAGACAAATAATGAAGGAGAGATGAAATATTTATGCATTACAAAGACTAAATCATGTAACAAATATGTGGTAGAAAAGTTACTTGTATTTTCCTCTAAAGTATGCTATACAAAGATTAGCATAATTGAAATACAAATGACAGTAAACCAGAAGTTTACTAATATAAATGGTTTTAACAGTAAATCAGAAGTTTACTAATATAAATGGTTTTACCAGTAAACCAGAAGTTTACTGATATAAATGGTTCTACAATATGGCATAACCGGTTGGGGCATCCCGGTTCTAATATGATGCGAAGAATTATGGAAAATTCACATGGGCATCCATTGAAAAACCAAAAGATTTTTCAATCTAATGAATTCTCATGTGTTGCTTGCTCTCAAGGCAAATTGATAATTAAGCCATCACCAGCAAAAGCTAGAGTTGAATCTCCAAAGTTTTTAGAGAGAATTCAAGGTAATATATGTGGACCGATTGATCCACCGTGTGGACCATTTAGATATTTTATGGTTTTAGTAGATGCATCTACTAAATGGTCACACATAAGTTTATTATCAACTCGCAACCTGCTGTTTGCGAGAAATTCGATTACGATCAAAATTTCCAGATTATGTGATCAAGACAATTAGCCTTGATAATACTGGTGAATTTACATCAGAGCCTTTTAATAACTATTGTACATCTATTGGAATAGATGTTGAACATCCAGTTGCTTATGTTCATTCACACAAAATGGTTTAACTGAAGCATTTATTAAACGAATTCAGTTAATAGCTAGACCGTTGCTTATGAGAGCAAAGCTACTTGTCGTAGCTTGGGGACATGTTGTTTTATATGTAGCAGCACTTATACGCATCATGCCATCGAGTTATCATAAGTTTTCCCCATTACAATTGACTTATGGTTAGGAGCCAAATATTTTCCATCTAAGAATTTTTGGGTGTGCGGTATATGTTCCAATTGCTCCACCACAACGCACCAAGATGGGACCCCAACGGACATTGGGGATATATATTGGGTATGATTCTTCTTCTATTATAAGATATCTTGAACCATTAACAGGAGATCTATTTGCAGCACATTTTGCCGATTGTCATTTTGATGAAAAAAATATTCCCAACATTTGGGGGAGAAAGTAATAAGCTGGAAAAATAAATCAAGTGGAATATATTAAAATATTATCTTGATCCTCGTGCAAAGCAATGTGAACCAGAAGTTCAAAAGATAATCCACTTGCAAGAGATAGCGAATCAATTGCCAGATGCATTTACTGACCTAAAAAAAGTGACAAAGTCACATGTTCCAGCTATAAATGCTCCTATACGGATTGATGTCCCGATTGGACAATCCGCTAATGAATCTAAACCATGCCTGAAGCGTGGAAATCCTATCGGTTCTAAAGACAAAAATCCTCGAAAGAGAAAATGAGCAAATTATGAGAAAAGCCCCGTCGAGGTAAATAAATCTCCTGAAGAGATACATGACAAATCTGATCAAATACTTCCAGAAGAAGTTCAGGTACCTGTAATCATTAAGAATGATGATATCTCGATCAGTTATGTCAGTACAGGAAAAAGATGGAACCGAGAGGAAACAATTGTCGACAATATTTTTGCATATAATATAGCGCTTAATGTTATGAAAAATAACGAGGATCACAAACCTAGGTGTATCGACGAGTATCGATATTGAAATGATTGGCCAAAGAGGAAAGACGTAATTCAAGCAGAATTCAACTCACTTGAGAAGTGTGAGTTTTTTGGACCTGTAGTCCATACACCTGAAGGTGTAAAACTAGTAGAGTACAAGTGAGAAAACAAAATATAAAGCACATTTTGTTGCACAAGAATAAAGCACGTCTTGTTGCACAAGAATAACGCACGTCTTGTTGCACAAGAATAACGCACGTCTTGTTGCACAAGGTTTTTCGTAAAGACCTGGAATTGATTATGAGGAGACATATTCTCCTGTGGTGGATGCAATTACATTTCGCTATCTCATTAGTCTGGCAATACATGAAAAGCTTGATATGCGTTTAATGGATGTTGTCACTGCATATTTGTATGGCAGACTTGACAATGATATTTATATAAGAGAATCCCAGAAGGATTCAAGATGTATGATGCATGCAATTCAAATTCTCGAGAATTTTGTTAAATTAAATTACAAAGATCTTTGTATGGTTTAAAACGATCTGGACGGATGTGGTATAAACGTCTCAGTGAATACTTGGCGAAAGAAGGATACAAGAATGATCCTATTTGCCCATGTATTTTTCATTAGAAAATCTGTTTCAGGATTTGTTATAACGGCTATTTATGTTAATATAAATGTTATTGGAAGTCCAGAAGAACTTTTAATAGTTGTTAAGCTGCAAATATGCCTACGAGGATAGAACTCCCAGAAGTAGTATTGTCAGGAAGGCCAGTGATCTCACTTAACGAAATACATACCCCTGCCTAGCAGAGAGGGAGGCCAATTGATTTAAAGGATTCGCATCCCCGTAAACGGGTGAGTGCACAAAAGTCGAATCCCGTTAGCGATAATAAAATTGGAATCTCATCCGATCTATCTCATGATATTGTTCCAGATTATGGATTCGCTTGGAAAACGAAGTCGGGGGACGCCTCGACATTGACATCCGTTTCTGAGAATAAAGAAATATCAGTTAGTCATGCATGCATATATGAGATATGTAATCGGGATGAAACAATTATCAACGTTGTATTTACTTATACAGTAGCAACTGAGATTATATTTGGTAATGATATTGAACCTCGCTCCGTAAATGAGTGTAAACAAAGAATTGATTGGCCTAAATGAGAGAAAGTAATCCAATCAAAGTTCGATTCCTTAAAGAAAAGAGGAGTGTTTGGACCAGTACTTCCTACACCTCTTAGGGTTATACCCATGGGATATAAATGGGTATTTACGAGAAAAAAGGAATGAGAGAAATGAGATTATGAGATATAAAGCTCGCCTTGTGATACAAGGTTTCTCTCAACGGCTTGGGATTGACTTTGATAAGACATACTCTCACGTTATGGAAGTTATTAAATTCTGATATTTTTTCAAATAATGATCCAGCAAATTAGAAGTCAAGACAATTGCGATGACTGATTCACGAAGTCACTACCTAAAGCCACTTTTGAGAAGCATGTGAAAACAATTAGCTTACGCAGATTGTTAGAGCTTCCACCATTGTAGTTTTCAGGGGGAGTATCCAGACGATACTCAGATTTCATTGTACTCTTTTTCCTTCGCGCGGGGTTATTTTTCCTACCGGGTTTTGTTACCCGCCAAGGTTTTAACGAGGCAATGAGCGTTTATTGAAAAGATTGTGAGTTGTACTCTTTTCCTTCGAGATTATTTTTCCTAAAGGGTTTTTGCTCGGAAGGTTTTTAATGAGGCAACACGTGCGGCACAATTACAATTCAATAAGAATCTCCAAGGAGGAGTAGGCGATTAAGAGATCGCGAGTAATATTTTGTTCAAGGGGAGTATCATGAAGCTAAGATACTCTTTTTCATTCACTAGAGTTTTTATCCCACATGGTTTTTCTCTGGTAAGGTTTTAATGAGGCATGCTACTTAGCTGCGGACATCCAAGGGGGAGTGTTATAATATATTATTATGTGGATGTCCTTTGAACCAGAAGTGTACAAGAAAAGCTTTGCAAGATTATCTTTCGCGAAGCTTACTAAGGAAGCTTTGTAAATATCTTCAGTGAAGCTTACTCGGGAAACTTGGTAAATATCTTCAGAGAAGCTTAATAAGGAAGCCTTACTAAAGGATAGTATTTATCCTTATGGAAGCTTATAGAGGAAGCCAATTTCCACCTATAAATAGTAGGCTCTAGTTTTCATTTCAATAGACTTCAGAAGTTCTTAACTTCTACCTTTCTCTCTTGTACACTCTCTCTAAAATAGTCTTGAAATAAAATAATATCTATTGAGATTATGCTCTTGTTCTCCGGTTTTATAACACAAAGAACACTTATTTCACTATAACTCAATTTGACTAAGCTGGTTCCCTCTCTCCATATTACCTCACCTTCCATTAATCTCATGTCACAAACACACTCACACACTCACACACCTCCTGGCATATGCACCAAGCACACACTGATACATTACACACTATGCTTTTTGCACCAAAATGTCTAGCATAATAGACATGAATATATCACTTATTAAATTCATTTCCTATCCATACCCATTAGTAAAAATTATCCTAAATAAATCAGATAATCAAACATTGGACTTTTAGTTTGTACTGGTGAGCCTAAACTAGGGCTTAGTTTATAAACCGCAAGTTTTCGGTGTTGTTATTGTAACGACCCAAATTTTCACAAGTTTAATATTCCATAAAATAAATATATTACAACTCAATGCTACAAGTTACTTGTACAAAACTCTGTCTAATAACTCCAAATGATCTATAACCGCTCCGAGCCAATTCTCGAACCACAATCCTCGCTCAACTGTCACAACTGCAATATCAAACTGGAGAGGAAAATAAAGGGTGAGCGAACAAATGCTCAGTAAGATCATACGGCGCCCATTCGGTTTCTAAGAAGGGGTGACCACAACGGAAGCTCAAAAATCATTTAATCAAAACGAAAGGGAGTTTCACAACAATATATAAAAAGAGAACTCTTTTCAAATAACTCAAAATCTTATGGCTTCAAAATTGTAGGTTCGTATATTTTCGAAAGCACGTTTTGATCACATAGCGGTCAAAAACCAATTCGATGATTCTAAACAATTCCGTCAATTTCAACTCAATAATTCCGTCAATTCCAACTCAAAAAGGTATATCCGTATAACCATCACTAACAATCAATGTCAAAATCAAAGTATCACAAAGATACTGCCATGTATACACCCATGACCGGTATCACGTATACACCCGTGACAGGTATCGCGTATACACCCGCGACTGGTATCACGTATACACCCGTGACAAGTATCGCGTATACACCCACGACAGGTATCACGTATTCAACCGTGACTCGTATCGTTCAACTCAGTGATCATATCAAAATCTCAAAGGGTACTCACTGGTACAGTCTACCAAATATCATTTTATTTCAAATGCAGTACCACTCAGTACAATTAAATCAAATTTCAAAATCAATTCAAATATGTACCACACGGTACAATTCTTTGTTCAAAATCAATCACAACGATGATTCTCATGTAACCAAAAATTTTGTTCCATGATCTAAGAGGGTTCAAATGACGTACGAGTTAAGGAACGGAGTTTAGTTTCAAAAATATACCCGCCATAAAGGTATACACAATTTTTCATAAAAACGGAACGGAGGGCCAATACGAATAACGAAGTTCAAAAGACAAACGGAACGTAATCCCTTACCTTTACAGCTTGTGCAATATACTCCTTAATGCACCTCTAATGGCTCGTCAAAATTAACAATGATATTACCCATCTCATAATACTGAATATAAATATACTTACTCTAATCTAATAGGTTGCCCACCAAAATTTCCCAATCAACATTCCTACTGCCCTAATTCACATCACACACATCTACACCTACTAAACACGCACATACCACTCACAATTTGCACATTTTTCATTCTTTCTTCTCCTCCACAATATAAATCATTAAGACTATTTTCTATTTTCATTGCACACTCTTGGCAATTCATTAAGTCCAACCTAAATGAAAATAATAAACTATTATAATTTCATCAATTGAACACTACCTATTGTACAAAGTAGAGACAAGAAATTTTACCATGATGATGTTCCTATTCCTCCTTGATCGTCCGCCTCCGTGGTCCTTCGTTGTACCGTCGCCTCTTCTATTTCAACCGCAATATGGCTCTTGACCGACTAATTTAGGTTTAGGGCAATAATATATATACTCCCTATATAATTCCATTATACATAATCCAGCCCAATAATAAAACCCACACTCATTAACCCAATAGTTATAAATCTTAGTGGCCCACACTAAATATCAATAACAACCCAAAAAAAAATTATACTTAATCATTATTAATATTTTAAAACTATATCTAAAGCCCAAAAATAATTTAAAACCCAAAATAAAAATCATAAATTGTCGGGGTATTACAGTTATAGTATAGAAATGTGCAAGTACGGGTCGATCCCACGGAGACAAAGTTACTCTGGAAAATATTTGCTTTTATATAAAAATAGTAAAGAAATGATTGGGGGTATAATTGCTTGTCACTTTATCTAGAAATAATACAACTACTCTAACTTGGATGTATTCTATATGATGAAAATTATTCCCGGTGTTGGGACTCAAACAAATTTACCTATCAAAATAAATCATGCTTTTATAAAAAGTTCTAATCATAAATCAAAGATGATACACTAGGTTGTGCCAATTTCTTATGACCAAGGCTTAAAACACACGTATTTTAATACTAACACAGCCTTTCTCTCGATATTTCCGTTCATTAGTAAAAATCCATTAAGTTTATACAATCCACGTATTTTCCACTAAAGGATCATCCCTAGGCCATTAATATACTCTCGTGATTAATAGAAACCTAGTTCAATTCACATGGTTCCGTTAATCAAGATTCACCGCTAAGTCATTCTCTTGATCAACTAAAATCATACGAATATGGACGTCTCCCATTCGTAGGCATTACGAAAACAATGAAGAGAATTTATTTAAGATGAAGATAGAAAAGAAATAGCATGATTCAAGATGATGAACACATTATGTTGAGTTTCCAATCCCAAGAACTTGAGGGATTACTCACTAGCCATTGATGTTATAATATCAACAAAAGGTAAATGAAACATAAGAACTAATAGAGAAAAGAAAGAGATAATTATTTGGATTTATAATGGCTGAAAATAATCTTCTATCACTTTATTTCTTCACACTCCAAAAGTTGCTCAAGAACACTCAATGATTCTTACAAATTCTCCCCAAAATGATGTTTATAGAGTACTGTAGATACCCCGGGAAACCACAGCTTAGCTAGACGGTGAATTATCCTAGGATGTCTAACTTGTTTTAGATTGTTTAGAGTCGCCACCTATGTTTTGAGGAACATAAGAAAAACCTATTGATAATAGCCTAAGTTTGATTACGAAAACAGAGATTCCTTGTTTTGAGGTTCGGGGGTTAGATTACGAGATGGGAAGTACCGAAACACCCATCTTGCCCAACTAAAGTTGGTCTTGTTTGATCAAAATCTACATGAATAATAAACGTTCTTCTTCTTCTTCTTTAAATCATAAAAAGGGTTTTAAAATAGAGTTTGGAATGTAGGAGATAACACCTTAACCAACCTCAATGAGATGAGGTGATCATTAGAGTCATGTCCCAAAATGATTTGGGTGATTGCACTTTGATAATACAAAAAGAAAGAGAAAAGAGATGAAGTTGAGAAGGGGAAAGAAATAGCTTTACCTAGACTTTAAGAGACTTCAAACACTTCTTGTTGATTTACTTGGAGAAATCCTTTGGAAAATGCTTTGAAAGTAGGAAATTCGGTTTATTGTAATATGAGATTGAGAGCCAAAAGTCCAAGGTCAAGGTCAAGGTCAAGGTCAAGGTTTTTCGGTCCTTGAAAATGGAGGTAAAGGGAGGTTTTTATAGGTGAAAGAGAGATGTTTTTGGTGCCAAAACTCAGTCACCAAGAAATCTTTCCCGGGCAAAATCCTGTAAATTGAGCAAGGGAGAGAATCCTGGCCAGAAATCTATAACCGACGCCCAGAGGCGCGCGCTTCCTACTTTGGGGGTAGGAGGCGCGCGCGCCTGGATCCTCCTGTCGGAGGCGCGCGACTCAGAGAAGGCGATTTTGACAGAATGGACTAGAAAGTCAGCCCTGTTATTCAGTTTAGTCCTTGGACTTAACGAAGTCAGTCATGAACTTAACGGAGGTGACAGAAACTAACGAGAAACACTTAAAATGGGGAGAAACACAATATCAAATGTGCAATCGGGGTGAGCGGTCCAAGGCGGCGTGTCTACAGAGCCCCTCGGCGACGTGGATTGCAAAGCAAAACGCGTCGACGAAAGTTAAAACCACCCGCCGAGGACATCACAAAGAAAAAGCAAAGACTCGATGAAAGCAGGAATTTGAAATTGCGAGAGATAGTGGTGCGCTCCCTGTGTGAGCGGCTTTTATTGATAGAGGGGGTGGCATGATCCGTTAGGTGAACCTGCCGGCTGAATATGTTGAATGAGGCCGTTAGTGAACCTTTGAACGAGGCCGTTAGTGAACCTTTGGAGAGGCCGTTAGTGAACCTTTGAAGAGGCCGTTAGTGAACCTTTGAGGAGGCCGTTAGTGAACCTTTGAAGAGGCCGTTAGTGAACCTTTGAATGAGGCCGTTGGTGAACCTTTGACGAGGCCGTTAGTGAACCTTTGAATGAGGTCGTTGGTGAACCTTTGGAGAGGCCGTTAGTGAACCTTTGAAGAGGCCGTTGGTGAACCTTTGGAGAGGCCGTTAGTGAACCTTTGTAGACGAATCCGTTAGTGAAATCCGTTGATGAGGCCGTTAGTGAACCTTTGAATGAGGCCGTTGGTGAACCTTTGGAGAGGCCATTAGTGAACCTTTGGAGAGGCCGTTAGTGAACCTTTGAGGACGAATCCGTTAGTGAAATCCGTTGATGAGGCCGTTGGTGAACCTTTGGAGAGGCCGTTGTGAACCTTTGAAAAGGCCGTTGGTGAACCTTTGGAGAGGTCGTTGGTGAACCTTTGGAGAGGCCGTTAGTGAACCTTTGGAGAGGCCGTTGGTGAATCTTTGGAGAGGCCGTTAGTGAACCTTTGAGGAGGCCGTTAGTAAACCTTTGGAGAGGCCATTAGTGAACCTTTGAGGAGGCCATTAGTGAACCTTTGAGAAGGCCGTTAGTGAACCTTTGAAGAGGCCGTTAGTGAACCTTTGTAGACGAATCCGTTAGTGAAATCCGTTGATGAGGCCGTTAGTGAACCCTTGAATGAGGCCATTGGTGAACCTTTGGAGAGGCCGTTAGTGAACCTTTGAAGACGAATCCGTTAGTAAAATCCATTGATGAAATATTGCTTTGAAGTCGTGTGCCACTTGGAGTCACACTTGACTTTTTTGACTTGTGGGGTGCGGGCACAGTTGACCGTGACCGGAAGAATGTTCCTGCTGGGGATGAAATGTCGAGATTGACTCTTGAGGGGGGTATGGTACCCGTGACAGAACTTAGGGAGTTCGGAATCTAGAGAAGGACAGCCTACTTTTGAGTGGGAGTTTCTATCCTGCTTTCAATCTTTGACATGCCTTAAGGGCGGACCAGAAGAAGGTGTGCCTAACTGGGTATCCGAGGACCGGGGCTGTGTCTTGATTTAGGCTGGAGATTTCTGACAAGGCCTTTTCTGAAGTGATCTAGACTTGGGAGGCGCGCGCTTTCCTGTGTAGGCTTGGGACTCGCGCGCATTTAAGACCGCTGGCGGGCGGCGCACGCGTCTGGGAGGCGGAATTCCGGGCTTGACATTTGCTGGCCAAAAGATCCCAACAGCTATAATATCAGCTTCTGTTCGACCACTTGATTCTCACAGCTCCTTTCTGCCATTTTTGAACATCATATTATTGCTCAACTTTGCTTGTGATCAACATTTTCTATGGCTTCCAATTCTTTTGTTCTTGATGCCAAGGTTGTCAGTGGGTATGAAAAGGACTTGGACACTTTTGTGTATTCTTTCAAGACCCATCCCAAGAAGGCCTTCATTAAAGACTTCGGGTTCCGAATTCTTTTCACTTTGCGGACGTTGGGGCCGGATTGGGATTTATTGAGAGCTGCCGCGGCTTTCTGGGATTGCGATAGCCATACCTTCAACTTTTCAGCTAATGAAATGGTGCTGACTGTTGATGATTTTGGGGCCATCCTTGGCATGCCTTTAGCCGGTCGGATTGCCGTCCCTGAATATCACCGTGGTGCCATTGACTCTTAGGTTGAGTTACTGAATCTCCCTGTTGAGGACGTGAGGAAGATGTTGCGCGGTACCGTGATTGACATAACTGAGTTGCCGATGTTCTTCAGTTTACACTTGGAGGATCCGGTGGTTCAATCTTTCAAGAGGAATGCCATGGCCGCTTGTCTCTTTAGTGAAGTACTGTTTGTCACACCCTTCGGGACTGCGGATGCGCAGTTGGCTGATATTATTTTGCAAGCCAAGGAGCAACAATTTAGTATAATCCCTCTTATTGTAGGGGAGACGTTGCACGGCCTTGATGAGTTACATAGGACGGACAAGATGTGCCGGGGAAGCCCTTTGCTTTTGACCATATGGCTCCGAGAACACTTCAAGATTTATCCCCGGATGGTGATTTGTCCCCTTTTGCTGTTCATAGGAGGAAGCTGTTGATCCGGGATTTATCTGAAGATGGTTGGAAGAAATTCTTTGCCTCTCGGTGACCGTCGATATTGAGTGGTGCCCTCCTTCTTGGGATCCTCGTCCTTTTGTGGAATGGACTCTTGGTTTTCAGCACGTGGTTGTACCCGGCTTGAGAGATTCTTTATTTTACCAGCCAGGGCGGGTTCTGCGGCAGTTTGGTTGTTAACAGATAATTCCTTTCCGAGGGACGGAATGTTTCGTCCGGTTGCTTACATGGGTCCGGACTTCTCGAGTGAGCTTCAGTCGTCTTGGGGAGATGATCACAACCGTTGGGCTTTTGCTCCTCTGCATCGGGGGAGCGTCTTCCTTCCCGAGAGCTATTTGGATTATTTGTTTGGTACCCTTTACCGTGGCATCACTTGGGTCGATGTGCTTCGTGCCGAGTTGTTGGGAAAGTGTTTTGAGCCTAGCAGCGTTTTGAGATATAGGGAGGCTGCTGCTGATTCGAGTAACATTCTTGCTGACCCTTTCGGTACTCCTTTGGATGACTTTTATGCTAGGAGACGTGCCGCGACACAGAAAGTTTCGGTGCGTATTAGTGTTCCTTCGTTATCCAAGAAGAAAAGGATTGAGGGACGATCGGGTGGTCCTTTGAAGGCTAAGAGAAAACTGGACTTTTCTTAGTACCCTAAGAGATTGCAATTACATTAGACCACTTTGTTTTAGGATTTAATGTTTTGATGTCTTTTGTTGCTCAATAAATCCGTTGTAATGGCTTGAATAATTCATTGAATGAATAAAAATTGCAGCTTGTTATTTGAAGTGAATTGGGTATTTTTGATATGTTTTAGACCGCACGAAGGTTGCCTACGTTCCTCCAGTTGGGAGACTCAGGTCTCCGTAGTTCAAACAAACAAAGACCATTTTTTTTTTGTGTGCACCCTGTTTTTGCCTAGACCGCCCTTTCGGGTTTTCAATCTAGCGGGCTTCTTTTTTGCACGTGCTCTAATTTTTGCCTAGGCCGCCCTTGCGGGTTTTCAACCTAGCGAGCGATATTTTTTTTTTTTTTTTTTTTTTTTATGGTGTCTTTGTTTATTAAGCGTAGAACCTCTTGAGCTTGTCGAGGTTGACCTCCTTTGACAGCTGGTCACTATCTAAATCCACGAGCCGGACTGCACCGCCGCTTAGTATCTTTTTGACCACGTACGGACCGATCCATCGGGGTCCCCATTTCCCCAGGGGATTCATGGCATTAGGAGGATGTTTTCTTAGGACCAAATTCCCACATTGATGTTTCGAGGCTTCACCTTTTTGTTGAAAGCTCTTGCCATCCTTTGCTGATACGCCCTTGTGCGTTCGAGTGCTCTTAGCCTTTTCTCGTCGAGTAAGGCTAGCTGTTCATATCGACTTTGCATCCAGTCGACCTCGTTGACATGATTCTTGAGGAGGACCCATAGAGATGGGACTTCAAGTTCGATTGGGAGTATGGCTTCAGAACCATAGACTAACGTATAAGGAGTTTCTCTTGTTGCTGACCGTATTGATGTGCGGTAGCCCCACAATGCTAATGGTAGCTTCTCGGGCCAATCCCTTCCCGTTGAGGCCATTTTCTTGACGATGGTCTCGATGGTCTTATTTCCTGCTTCGACTGCGCCATTTGCTTAGGGACGGTAAGGAGATGACTTGTGCTTGGTGATCTTGTATTCTACCAAAAGTGCATCCATTTCCTTCTCAAAGTGAGAGCCGTTGTCGGAAATAATTTCATGAGGCACGCCGTATCGGCACATGATATTAATCTTTACAAATTCGGCCACTTTCTTGGCGTTGAGGGTCCGATAGGCTTGTGCTTCGACCCACTTTGTGAAGTAGTCGACGGCCACTAGGACGAATGACTGCCCATTGCTTCCGGCAGGATAGACTTTGCCGATGATGTCTATGCCCCAACAAGAGAATGGCCAAGGTGTGACCATGTTGTAAAGTTGCGAGGGTGGAGCATGCTGCAGATTAGCATGGAATTGGCATTTGGCACACCTTTTGACTTTCTCGATACAGTCTCGTTCCATAGTGCTCCAATAGTAACCAATGCGGAGTATCTTCTTGACTAGCATAAACCCATTCATGTGGGGTCCATACTCTCCTTCGTGCACTTCACACATTATCTCTTGAGCTTCGGCCTCATTGGCGCATAAGAGATTGACCCCATCGTGGTGCCTTTTATAGACTCGGTCCCCAATCAGTACATACCGAGAGGCTAGCCTTTGCAGAGCCGCTTGAGAATTCTTATTGCTATTCTCGGATAAGTGCCATCTTTGAGGAAATTCATGATATCCGAATACCACGGAGAGTTTGTTTGAACCTCGTTGATCTCGATACTCATGCAGTACGGCGGACTGTTCCTTCTTAAAATTTTGAGAATTCTTATTGTTCAACCAATTCTTCAAGGTGCTGACCATACTATTGGAGGGTCGGGTCTTGGATTCGCCATTTACCCGACTGCTGATTGATAAGGAGCAAAGAGTCGCTGAATACTTCTAGTTCCGTGACGTTTCTTTCGAGAGCTGCTTCGAGCCCTGCTATGCATGCTTCGTACTCGGCAATGTTATTGGTGGCCTCAAATTCCAGACGGATGGCAATGGGAGTGTAGATGTCCTCTGGATCGACAAGCAACATTCCTATACCAAAACCGTGTTTATTGGCGGCGCTATCGAAAAAAAAGTTGCTACTTATTTTCCTCGGTTGCAGTACAAATTAAATGCTCGTCGGGGAACTGTACGTCTTCCCCCTTCACTTCGTCACACGGGAATTCGGCAAGCTGGTCACTGAACACTTTCCCCCTGAAGGATTTTAGTGTGACGTAAGTGATGTCATAGCCGGCGAGCATGAAGTACCATTTGGCTATTCTTGTTGACATGAAAGGCTTCTCGAAGATGTAGTGGAGCGGCCACCTTTGCTACTAGCTTGATCGGAAAAGCTTCCATATAGTGTTTGAGCTTTTGAGTAACCCAAACCAATGCTGCACATGACTTCTCTAAGATAGAGTAGTTCTTTTCGCCTCCTTGGAATCGGCGACTGACAAAATAGATGGCATTCTCCTTTGTGGACTCTCGTTGCTCTTGTGCTAACATAGCCTCTAGGGCTTCATCATTGACGGTGAGATAGAGCAAAAGAGGATTCTCCTTGTGCGGCGGAACTAGAACAGGAGGGCACGTCAAGTAATGCTTCACTTGGTTGAAGGCTTCTTGGCACGCGTCGGTCCATTCTAAAGCTACATTCTTCTTGAGTAGCTTGAAGATTGGCTCGCACATCGAAGTGAGTTGGTGCACAAACAGACTGATGTATTGCTGTCTGCCCATGAAACCTTTGATCTCTTTCTGCGTCTTTGGAGGAGGCATGTCAATGATTGCCTTGATTTTGGAAGGATCTACTTCAATTCCCCTTTTAGTGACCATATAACCAAGGACTTTGCCTCGGATAACCCCGAACGTGCACTTTGCAGGGTTGAGCCTCATCTTGTGTTGACGAAGCCTTTCGAAGAACTTGTGGAGATCGATTAAATGTTGACCATCGGCCCTTTGGAGTGAATGATCATGTCGTCCACATAGACCTCGATTTCTTTGTGAATCATATCGTGGAACAAGTCTGTCACGGCTCTTTGGTAGGAAGCCCCAGCGTTTCTTAACCCAAATGGCATGACTGTGTAGCAAAAGGTACCCCACGGTGTTGTGAAGGCTGTCTTATGTTGATCTTCCTCGGCCATGAGAATCTGATTGTACCCAGCGAACCCATTCACGAATGAGCGAACCTCGTAGGCAGCAGTGGAGTCGACCAGCATGTCGATATTAGGGAGTGTAAAATCATCTTTCGGGGAAGCTTTGTTCAAATCTCGGAAGTCCACACAAACTCAAACCTTGCCGTTTGCCTTCCTGACTGTCACAATGTTGGCTAGCCAAGTCGGATACTCAATAACCTTGATGAAACCCACATTGAGGAGCTTCTCGATCTCTTCTTTGACTTGCAGAGACCATTCTGGCTTGATCTTTCTGAGCTTTTGTTTTACCGGCTTGGCATCTTCTCTGATCGGAATTCTGTGCTCCGCTACCTTTCTGTCCAAACCCGGCATATCTTTGTATGACCATGCGAACACATCCGCAAACTCCCGTAGTAGTGCAGTCAATCTGTCTCTGTCGTCCCCTTTGAAGAAGCTTCCGATCTTAGTTTCTCTTGGCTCTTCGTCGGTACCCAGATTAACAACATGCAATTCATCGTCAGCCCCTGGACCATTTTCACCACGACTACGGACTTGTTGAGCAAGTTCATTTAAGTATGTTGTGTTTTCGTGGTCTATTTCATCATAATTTGAATCGTTATTAACTTGTTCATTAAGTTCATTATTAGTTAATTCATCATTTATGATGTTTTCAATCTCAGGGTACTCAGAAATATCAATTTTTTCATTAGCAAAGAAAGGAAACACACGCTCGGCTATGGCCTCCATATCCTCTTGGGTGAGGGTATTAGAGACACTCTCGGACTTGAAAGTAAGTGTGAGCCGTTCATCCTTTGTTGTTGTACGGGGTATGCAACCCATTTCTTGGACTAAGAATTCCTTAGATACCACAGGCCCTTTCGTAGAATACCAATTGTTGATCGGCTCGGAGCTTGGAGGGATCTCACTGATAGTCTCATTCATGATGAAGGTGTCATGGATGGCGTTGACTTGGCATTCATTCATTATGGAAAGCTCTTCGAACATGGAGGCTAAATCTGTCAGTTCTTCCCCCACGATGATTTCTGTCTCGGACTCTATAGTCACCTTCCTTCCCCACCATTCACGGGGCGACATGGGAGTTGGTTCCCTTTCGGATTTCTGGATCTCACAATCGGAGAAGATTTCGAGACCGGGCTTTTTGACACCCTTATTGTTAACCCATGGCTCGGGAAAGATCATGTATGGAACGTCTTCCCCTTAGCGGACAAAATAGCCATTCAACGTCTTGCGGTAAGGCCTTAGATTAGGGACCTCATAACGACGGCCTTCTTTACGAGCTCGGGCCTTTTCATTCTTGATCGCTTGCTCTTGTTTCAAGTCTTCTCTGGAAGGCTCGTACCCCAAACCGAATGTGTTCTTGACAAATGGGACTTGCACAGGATGTAGGATTCCTTGTTGATATTTCCCTAGGCCTAAACCAGGGAAGTAGTCCATATTCCTCATCATGCGGAGGACTTTGTGATTGTTGGGGGTCCATGATCCGTTTCCCCCTTCTTTGTCAATGGCGTTGATTGAGACGCCGGAGAGAGTGGAGTCTGGTAAACCATGCTGAACTTGGTGGACGGGCTCACCTTTTCTGTGGATAGTGACGTTTTCGGCCATGACGGTCACTATTTCATCACCATTTCGGATCTTGACACATTGGTGGAGAGTTTATGGGACGGCATTAGAACTGTGGATCCATGGTCGACCCAAAAGCAAGTTGAACGAGGCCGGGATGTCAAGCACTTGGAATGGAACGGACATGACCATGCTCCCAAACTTAATGTCTATTTCGATCATGCCCATGACTGTACGGGCGGTGCTGTCATAACCTCGGATTACTTGAGTAGAAGGCTTCAAATCGGAATCCTTAAGTCCCAGTATGCCCATGATTCTGCTAGGCATGAGGTTGAGTGCGGAACCACCGTCCACTAAGACTCTTGAGATGGGCCTCCCCCTTGCTCGTACCTTGAGGTAAATAGCCTCGTTGTGGTCGGAACCAAATGGTGGAAGGTCCATATCGGCAAAGGTGATGACGTTGCCAAAATGAATGTGACCGATCATTGCCGTGAGGTCCTCGGGAGTAGTATCGGGAGGAATTGATGTATCATCGAGATTGCGGATAACAAGATCTCGGTGTTTCTTTGAGGATGCAATGAGGTCCCAAATAGAGATGTTGGCTTGAGTTTTCTTGAGTTGAACAAGTAGAGGATCTTCGGAGTGTCGCGAGCTTGCGGCCTTTGAGAAGAGGAGCTTGGTACGGAAGTGGAAGGGTTGCTTGCTATGACTCGACCGGATCGAATTAGCATGTTGATGTTCCCATCTTGCTTCTTTTTCCTATTCTCTAGTACTTCCTTCATTACCTCATCGTAAGTTACAACATAACAAGAATTGTCAAGTTTATTCATAACATTGGGGCCCCCATTCACAATTGGGATTGAATAGGTGGTCCCCTCGAGTTCTCCTATCTCTATTACATTGACATGTTCGCCATTAGTCACTACAAATTTTTTCTTGTCTATGAGATCTTGAATGACATTGCGGAGAACGAAGCATTCCTCAGTGGTGTGGCCACTATATTGGTGGTAGCCACAATATTTGTGGTGAGCATGGTTGGGGTTGACTGTCTTGGGTTGGTACCCTTGTACGGGTGTGACTTGACCCTTTGCTTTGAGGACTTCGAAAACTTCGGTTTGAGTCATGCCTTGGAGAGGCGTGTAGACACGGTCATTTCGAGATTTCTTCCCTTGGGGTGGAGGAACCTTTTTGTAATTCCCTTTGTCGATAGTGACGGCGTTGACCGAGGCCTCTTTTGTGGAGTTGGAAGTGGCCTTGTAGCGGTAACTAGGAGCACTTTTCTTTACTACTTTGAGCAACTCGTCCATTCGGACCCCCGCCTCATACATTTGGGAGAAATCCGCATAGCAAGCCCCACTTAGGTAGGTGCGGAGATAAATTTTGAGACATTTGACAAAGATATCCATTTGCTCCTTGGTATTTGGCCTTTCCACAATCTCAGAGAGTTTATCATTCCATCTCCTTGTGAAGTTGATGAAGGACTCGTGGTCTCGTTGAGTAGTGTTCTCTAGCTCTTTTCTTGTGGGCCAGTGAGTGGTGTTGCCTTGGTATTGGTTCTTGAAGGCAAGCATGGCGGAGTCCCAATCAAGACGGATAGTGAGCGGGAGAGTAGCATACCAATCTTTTTCCGCCCCCTCGAGAGTGAGAGGAAAGCATTGAGCCATCACCTTGGGAGAGACCTTCTTCGGAACCATTGCCCAAATATAAGTCTCAATGTGAGCCATAGGACAAGAGTTGCCCTTGCATTTGCTTATGTCGGGCATCTTGAACTTATCAGGAAGAGCTGCCATTGTACTCATGAGGATGGATGATTGATAAAGGCTTGTGTCGGAGCCTTTCCCCATGTTGAGCCCATTGAATTTTTGGTCGATGTAGGCCATGATAGAATCCACCATTTTGGGCTCATTGTTCTCGAAACTTGTCCCTCCCACTTTCTTGGTGCGGGTGTTGACATAAGGGCTTTTGAACAAACCTTCGGTCCATTCGGATTCATCATCGTCATTTTTGCTCTTCCTCTTGGCAAGATTAGTGAGCTTTTCTTTCATTAGCTCCATCTCGGCCTCGTGGGCCTCCCTTTGGCTGTCGAGGTGGGATTGCCAAATGTCGTCTTTGCTTTGCGCCTCCTTATTAAGGGTGGAGACTTTCTCTTGGAGGAGTTGGACCATGGTTGCGAGTTGCTCGAGAGTCATGGTATTGTTGGTCTTGGTGCCGCCGGCCATTGTTGACGTAGGAGCTGTTGGAGTGATCTCTTCACGGACTAACCGATTTTCCGAATCCCGGTAGACTCTGTAAGTACCAATTGAACCTATATTGCAGAAGAGGCCCTTGTCAGTCTTGAGTAACACTTGCGGTCCACGAAGAGGCTTAGAACACACATTTGGGCACACGACTCGAACCACATAAGAAAAGACTCTTTTTTTTTATAAGTCGGAGGGAATGGATCCCTTTTGGGGTTTCTAAGAAAATAGTGGAATCGTCACACTAGTATATAGACCATCTCGCTGTCCCATATACTCATCGGATTCCATCGCGTTTGTGAATCCTACATGTATCGGGATTAAACTAAATTAATGTAGTAAAGCATACATGCGGGGACGGATTTTTATTTTCGTCCAAAATAACCACTTTTGGGGACGGATTTTTATTGCGTCCGTTTCAACAAGTTGGCATGTATGATTTGAAGACAATAGTTTAGGGAAATCTCGGTACATGGAAACCGACTTGAGTCACGGAGTGTTAGACCCTAACTAGAATTGTGTGGCTTGTGCTCGGCTTGAATATGAGGCTCAAAGGTCACCCCCGGCATGTAGTCTTGAACTACGCCACAGGCTGAGGTTGACCGCTTCGAAAGAGTCAAGGTCGGGTGGTGCTTGAAACTTTCTAGGACGGGACTCGACGGGTTTGGGGTTAAACTTGTGCGACTCGATAGTGAGCAGTTCATAGGAATATGTGCATGTAGTGTGAGGTCTAACAGGTGACAAAATATTTTTTATATATATTTTTTTAAAAGAAATAAAAAAAAAAGAAAACAAATAAGCACATAATTACAACTTTCGAATCACCCGTGTGACCGATAAAATAAAACACAAAATTAAAACAGTCCGAAGTTCAGAATAACCACTGATGCAGGCAACTGTGCCCACACCCCCATCATACTGCTCTGTTCTGAGACCTGTTTCTGTTCTGGGAACCAACCCAGAAGCGTGCGCCTCTGAGTGTTGATACGAGACGCGCGCGCCTGGCGCGATGCTATTGGGTAGGGATGGCCAAACCGGACCGGAACCGTCGAACCGGCCCGGAACCGGAACCGAAAAAACCGTAACCGCCATGAACCGCCATGAAAACCGGAACCGTGGGAACCGGAACCGTTTTGGATAAGGGCCGGTTAAAGGTCAACCCCCCAAAAAACCGTGAACCGGCGGTTCCGAACCACCCAACCAAACCACGAACCGGAACCGTCTGAACCGTCAGTAAAACCGTTAAAAAACCATCAAAATCATTAGATTTCTAACAGTTTCATTAGAATTAACGTTACTAATGGAAAGTTGACAAGAAAAGTTGTGTTTTGACTGATTTTTTTGCCAAAATAAGTGAATGAAAATAATAAAAATGTGTTTTTGACCGATTTCTAACAGTTTCATCAGAATTAACCGTTAAAAAACCATCAAAAAATGAACCGTGGAACCGAACCGGAACCAGACCGGAATCGAACCGGGACCGTATTGTGACAACCGGAACCGGAACCGGTGTAACCAAGGGCCGGTTAAGGTTCACATAAAAGCCGAACCGGAACCGGCGGTTCCGAACCGGAACCGTAACCGGAACCGTGTTTGGTCATCCCTACTATTGGGAGGCGCGCGCTTCTGGGCACACCTGTCAGATTGTCAGATTTTGGACTCAGGGGATTGCCCTGGTCCTATGTGTATATTGTAACCCCTGCAGAAATGATTAGTGGAGAATAGTAGAAGAAGAAAATGAAGAACATGAAGAAGCGGGCGATTCTGGTCCTTGATGCGGGATGCGCGCGCCTTAGGCTGAAGAGGCCAGAAGCGCGCGCCTCCCCCATCAGGAATCAGAATGCCCAGAAAAGATGTAGATTTTGATCAGAATGCAAGTTTAACCCTCAAAGGTCCCCAGCGGAGTCGCCACTGTAGATACCCCGGGAAACCACAGCTTGGCTAGAGCGGTGAATTATCCTAGGATGTCAACTTGTTTTAGATTGTTTAGAGTCGCCACCTATGTTTTGAGGAACATAAGAAAAACCTATTGATAATAGCCTAAATTTGATTACGAAAACAGAGATTCCTTGTTTTGAGGTTCGGGGGTTAGTTTACGAGATGGGAAGTACCGAAACACCCATCTCGCCCAACTAAAGTTGGTCTTGCTTGATCAAAATCTACATGAATGATAAACGTTCTTCTTCTTCTTCTTTAAATCATGAAAAGGGATTTAAAATAGAGTTTGGAATGTAGGAGATAACTCTTTAACCGACCTCAATGAGATGAGGTGATCATTAGAGTCATGTCCCAAAATGATTTGGGTGATTGCACTTTGATAATACAAAAAGAAAGAGAAAAGAGATGAAGTTTAGAAGGGGAAAGAAATAGCTTTACCTAGACTTCAAGAGACTTCAAACACTTCTTGTTGATTTACTTGGAGAAATCCTTTGGAAAATGCTTTGAAAGTGGGACATTTGGTTTATTGTAATATGAGATTGAGAGCCAAAAGTCCAAGGTCAAGCTCAAGCTCAAGGTCCAGGTTTTTCGGTCCTTGAAAATGGAGGTAAAGGGAGGTTTTTATAGGTGAAAGAGAGATGTTTTTGGTGCCAAAACTCAGTCACCAAGAAATGTTTCCCGGGCAAAATCCTGTAAATTGAGCAAGGGAGAGATTCCTGGCCAGAAATCTGTAACCGACGCCCAGAGGCGCGCGCTTCCTGCTTTGGGGGCGGGAGGCGCGCGCGCCTGGATCCTCCTGTCAGAGGTGCGCGACTCAGAGAAGGCGATTTTGACAGAATGGACTAGAAAGGCAGCCCTGTTATTCAGTTTAGTCCCTAGACTTAACGAAGTCAGTCAGGAACTTAACGGAGGTGACATAAACTAATGATAAACACTTAAAATGGGAGAAACACAAGATAAAACGTGCAATCGGGGTGAGCGGTCCAAGGCGGGGTGTCTACAGAGCCCCTCGGCGACGTGGATTGCAAAGCAAAACGCGTCGACGAAAGTTAAAAACACCCGCCGAGGACATCACCAAGAAAAAGCAAAGACTCGGTGAAAGCAGGAATTTGAAATTGCGAGAGATAGTAGTGCGCTCCCTGTGTGAGCGGCTTTTGTTGATAGAGGGGGTGGCATGAACCGTTTGGCGAACCTGCCGGCTGAATACGTTGAATGAGGCCGTTAGTGAACCTTTGGAGAGGCCGTTGGTGAACCTTTAGAGAGGCCGTTAGTGAACCTTTGAGGAGGCCGTTAGTGAACCTTTGAAGAGGCCGTTGGTGAACCTTTGAAGAGGCCGTTAGTGAACCTTTGAAGAGGCCGTTGGTGAACCTTTGGAGAGGCCGTTAGTGAACCTTTGTAGACAAATCCGTTAGTGAAATCCGTTGATGAGGCCGTTAGTGAACCCTTGAATGAGGCCGTTGGTGAACCTTTGGAGAGGCCGTTAGTGAACCTTTGAGGACGAATCCGTTAGTGAAATCCGTTGATGAGGCCGTTGGTGATCCTTTGGAGAGGCCGTTGGTGAACCTTTGGAGAGGCCGTTAGTGAACCTTTGGAGAGGCCGTTGGTGAACCTTTGGAGAGGCCGTTGGTAAACCTTTGGAGAGGCCGTTAGTGAACCTTTGAGGAGGCCGTTAGTGAACCTTTGGAGAGGCCATTAGTGAACCTTTGAGGAACATAAGAAAAACCTATTGATAATAGCCTATTGATAATAGCCTAAGTTTGATTACGAAAACAGAGATTCCTTGTTTTGAGGTTCGGGGGTTAGATTACGAGATGGGAAGTCCCGAAACACCCATCTTGCCCAACTAAAGTTGGTCTTGTTTGATCAAAATCTACATGAATAATAAACGTTCTTCTTCTTCTTCTTTAAATCATAAAAAGGGGTTTTAAAATAGAGTTTAGAATGTAGGAGATAACTCCTTAACCAACCTCAACGAGATGAGGTGATCCTTAGAGTCATGTCCCAAAATGATTTGGGTGATTGCACTTTGATAATACAAAAAGAAAGAGAAAAGAGATGAAGTTGAGAAGGGGAAAGAAATAGCTTTACCTAGACTTCAAGAGACTTCAAACACTTCTTGTTGATTTACTTGGAGAAATCCTTTGGAAAATGCTTTGAAAGTGGGACATTTGGTTTATTGTAATATGAGATTGAGAGCCAAAAGTCCAAGGTCAAGCTCAAGCTCAAGGTCCAGGTTTTTCGGTCCTTGAAAATGGAGGTAAAGGGAGGTTTTTATAGGTGAAAGAGAGATGTTTTTGGTGCCAAAACTCAGTCACCAAGAAATCTTTCCCGGGAAAAATCCTGTAAATTGAGCAAGGGAGAGAATCCTGGCCAGAAATCTGTAACCGACGCCCAGAGGCGCGCGCTTCCTGCTTTGGGGACGGGAGGCGCGCGCGCCTGGATCCTCCTGTCGGAGGCGCGCGACTCAGAGAAGGCGATTTTGACAGAATGGACTAGAAAGTCAGCCCTGTTATTCAGTTTAGTCCCTGGACTTAACGAAGTCAGTCAGTAACTTAACGGAGGTGACAGAAACTAACGAGAAACACTTAAAATGGGGAGAAACACAAGATCAAATGTGCAATCGGGGTGAGAGGTCCAAGGCAGGGTGTCTACAAGTACAATTTATGCTAGAGTATTGTTACAATAATTTCTGGATACCCAAAAAGGCTAATAATGTCTTCTTAAATAGGTATTGGGGACAAAAGATGTGCCCATTCCCGGATTTCTCATCAAAAGGTGCCTTTTGGAAGACAACTCTTCAGAGCAAGCATGGTTCGGGCATGGGTTCGGCCGAGTCTTGATGGGGGTTTGGGCATGGTTTCGGTCGAGTCTTGAAGGGGGTTCGGCCGAACCCTTCAATAAAAGGCCCTGAATAATTTTCTTCAAATGGGTTCGGCCGGGTGTTGACTTGGGTTCAGCCGAACCCTTGCTGGGCTGCTTCAATTCTTTAATTTTCTTGTGTCAAAGTATTTTCTTTTGCTCCCATTTGTTCCTCCCTCCTTCCATTCCATGTTCTATGCCATTTTTACTTCAAAAATGTATCTGTTCCATGTCCAAACACAACATTCTACTAACAAGCACATTATACCTGCAAAACAAATAAAATAAACTAAATTAAATAAACAAGCTAATATTTGAGATAAAATGATAAGTATTTTATTCTATAAATGAATATAAAATAGTCATTTATCAACTCCTCCATGCTTAATCCTTGCTTGTCCTCGAGCAAGTCAGAGATTGGATAAAAAGAGAAGAGAAGAACTAATAACCATAAGAAGAAGTTAAAGAAGAAAGAATCACAATGCTCTCTTTAGAATAATTCTATGTAAAGTATTGCCTTTTAGTAAGAATGCTTCCTACTTACTTTTCCGTCCTTTCTATAATTCAAGAATTTTGCGAAATAGAACCTAAGATTATAGTGGGAAATAGATAGAAAATTTATAAGCTAATATAGCATAAATAAAATTTATCAAGTAAAAGCATATTGAAATAACCAAATGGACTTTCGGATCACAAGTATGGTTTGAAATAAATTCACTCTTTAGAGTGCTTTGTGAAGAAATGTTTCATGCTTGAAATTCATCATTAAATAATGATTTTTATTCCTTAACAAATATACTCATAAATCGTTATGCACTTTGAATCACAAAAATGGGAGCGGAGGATGATAGTGGAAAAAGGATAGAGATTATTATATTTGAACGTGGCAATTGAGTTCCTTGTTTTAAATTTTCGCACTCGATAATGATTTATTCATTTAGATATTCGAGTGGAAAATTCACAAGAAGTTTAAGTTTAGATTTTTAGTAGCCTTGAAAGTGGAAATGGTAAGATGGATTTATGTGAAGGTTTGTGATTCGGAAAATGCATAACCATCATTCATATCTTAAAAGGAATATAAATAAAGGCGTTGTAATGCATAATCAAGAATGATTTCAAAATTTTCACAAGTAAATGTAACCTAACTTAAATGACCTAAAAATTCATTAATAAAAGTAATTCTTTTACTTAACAAAGTTTACAAACCCTATATTAATACTTAGATTTTTTCATTTATGCCCAATATATTCCTAACTCCTCTTTATCAAATTTCTCAAAGAATAAAAGTTATAAAGAAATAGATAGGAAAACGTTTTATGAAGACAATTTTGAAAATTATTATGTCATCATAAGAGAGCATTGTTTGTTTTTTTTTGTTTTTTTTTTTTGAAAGTAGGTAACAAATAAGCGGATAAAAACAGAAAAAAGATACTACTCCCCAAAGCTTAAAGAAAACATTATCCTCAATGTGTCAAAATAGGAAAACTTGAAAAAAAATGGGGTGGGAGAAATAGACTTGTTGAAAATGGTGGTGAAGAAGTTGGGTGTGTTAGTCCCAAAGGGGCAACAAGGGTATGAAAAATACTAGAGGGGGGGGGGGGGTGAATAGCTTTTTAAAATTCTTTTCAAACCCTTTTGCAAATCAATGGAAAATGCACACAGCTCTAATTCTGGCTAAGTATAGCGCGCAACAGAGTGTGAAATGCACAGTGGAAAACTTAAAGCAATCACTTATGCGCAGAAGTGTAAAACGCACGCACTAAATTTTATCTTAAGAGAGGCGCAAAATGGAACTAAGGCAGAAAGTACACAAACACAATGCAAACAGTGCAAGACAATCTACAAAGATCAAACAAAGCAATATATCAGAAAAGCTTAAATGTAGAATGAAAAACACAATAAATAGACAAGCTATTTGGAGAGGTTCGATCGGAAAAAGATCTACGTCCTCTACCAAGATGGTTAGTCTTGGATTTCTAATGGAGATCTTATAATATGAGACAGTGTTATAAGTTACAACGATTTAGAACAAACTAACTCAAAGATCTAATATTCTATGAAAGAACAAATCCTAGACAATAACCGGTGTATCTCTAGAAGTTTGATCGATGAGATCAGAACTTCAAGAGGTGTTTGTGTGTCAGAAATCCGGGCTCTAAAAATCTATGAGATGGAGAGCACAAGATTCTGGTGTTACAAGGCTTTAGGATCTGAGCTTGGTAAGGTATGAAGGTATGAAGGCTGTTCTTAAGAATTCTGGAAATGAGCAAGCAATCTTCAAATCTTCAAAGTTTCTTTCTGAGAGCAAAACACAAGCAGCTTGGAAAATGAGGATGAGCGGGCTATTTATAGGAGAGCTTCAAAAACTAGACGTTGGAGCTCTGAGCAAGGACGATGAGCTGGCACGATGTTATTGGTGCGCAGGTGTCCTTTATAGCCGTTGGAGACAGAGCAAGTGGACAAGCTTCAAACTTCTTCTAGAAGGATGACAATTGTCTTCATTTTGAAATTCAAATTGAGGCGCGTCTCTATATCCACGTGTATGCTGAGTGTGCTTGTTTTGTCGTTTGTACACATCAGTACTTTGGCTCATTCTAAAAAGCGTAGCTTGACTTGACGCTTTCCAAGCTTTTTAGAGTATGAGGTCAGGAAATAAGAATTGACTAAGGCAATTCTGCGTGCGCATGGAAGCCATGCACATTGAGTTGCGCAGATGGAGCACTGCGCATGAGGGTTATGCGCATCACACTTAGTCATTTGCAAGAGAGACCTCAAATCCAAGGTAAAAGCCCTAACCACTAAGCCTAGTCTATAAGAAAGACTTAGCTAAAAATTGAAGTTATAAAACTTCTTACATAGGGTCCTAAAGTCCTTAAAATAAACTTAGGTGACGTTATCAATCAATTCTAACATAAGTAGGAAGGTTAAGTAATAAGCATACCCAACAATCTCCCCCTAAATGATTGATGCCATTACCTACTATAACAAAGGGAATACATTGTACTTTATAAAAACATGTCTATAAGAATGTCAATGTTAAATCATGTCTCAAGTCAATGCATACACTAGTCAGTGTTACAGATTCTAGTCTATCCAAAAGATAAAACCTACAATATGGGAAAGACAGAAATATCATTCAGCGCATATAAAATATTATGAGTTTAAGTTTGAGTATGCGTTTAAACTGAATGTTTAAACATCATGCAATGAAATATGAGCAGTTATAAATATGCGCATGATGTAAAGTTTAAATAATGCATTCATTGTTCTACAAACGAATGGTTTGAATTGAACAAGGTTTTGTTCTCTTTAAAACTTGAAGGATATGAGTTACAAGTACAAGTTTTACACTGGAAGAAAAATCAAAAGCAAAAATATGCGCATCAAAAACTTACATATGCGCAGCAAATAAAAGATTACAAAACTAATCTATGTTGATTCTTGATAGCGCTTCCCTTAGCTCATTCTGCAGGCTGGTAAACTTGTTCATAAACTCAATCTTCAGAGCCTAAAACTTTGCATTGTATTCCACAGCCTGATTAACATAAGTCTTCATGCCACTGCGCATCAAATCATTATCCTTTTGAAGGTCTTTAGAAACTCGGTTAAAAGTATTCTCAAGAGAACCAAATTGATTTGCAAGAGATTGCTGAGCAGACGCAATATAGTCTTGAATTTCCTTCTGCGCATCCACTAGACTTTTGGTCAACTCCACTTGAACCATATTCTGGCCTGCTTGCATATCTAGCATAGCTGGTTCATTGCGCCATTGAAAGTGTCACCAAACTGAACTAAGCAGTTGGTCATGTGAGATTGTAGCGCATCAATGGAGGCGGAGGAAGAGCTGGATTCTCCTGGAGCAAAATTTTCAAGCGTATTCAGAACCTTGTCAGTTTCAACTTGAATAATTGCACTCAAAGTTTCTCCCAAAGTGCACAGTGCATCAGTCAAACCATGCATAGCGGTAATCTTGGAGAGCGCAGTGGGAATAACACCAAAGCCATGCTCTATGTCTTGGCGCAGGAGATCAAAATTGGGAGGCATAGGCTCAGCTTCAGAATTTGTTCCAGGCGCAGCTTTAGAACTGGTTGCCTTTATTGCAGAACTCTCCCCTTAATGGCACAATCAACTGCCTGAAGCAAACTGACCTGCACATCGAGCCTTGCTGACTGCGCATTCAGTTGCTCTTGAATCTTAGCTTGCGCAGTGACCACCTAAAAGTGCTGGGTTTGCACGGAAAACTGATTAGCCTGAATGGTTTGGAGCATGGCCATAATTTGGCACATGTCTGTTGAAGAACTTGAGGGATATGAGGGAGAAGTAACTGGAGGCACTATGGGGATAACTTGTGGAGAAGTTTGAGAAGCCTCAGTAGTGTGCGCAGGAATGGCAGCAGCAGCAGGAGTTGTAGCAGCTTGCACATGAATAGGAGAATCATGCGCATTGATAGGAGAATGATGGACAACATAGTCTTCTGAACTTGAGTCTTCAACATCTTCAACTAGCAGCGCTTCTTCATAAACAGTAGGGTCAGGCGCATCAAAAGTAAAGCCTTCACCATCAACGTAGATAGGTGGGGCTTGCTGCGCAACATTTCTCTGCGCAACTGCAGCTAGCCTGGCTTCCCTTGCAATGTCACGCGCAGACTTTTCAGTGCACGGAGGAGAATGCCTTAGAGAATTAGGCTCAATATCTGATAAGTCTTCCATAGAAAGCTTTGAGGCACGCTTCTTTGTTGCAAACCTCTTTACTCTGCGCTTTGACTTGGTCTTTTTGGCAGAATGTGGGATTTCATCCTCACTTGAAGTGTCCTTGCGCGTCTCCTTGGGTGTCTCCCCCTGAGATGGTGCAGCAGTAGAGGGTCCAGCAGCTG
Source organism: Campanula takesimana (assembly GCA_026119855.1). NCBI lineage: Eukaryota > Viridiplantae > Streptophyta > Magnoliopsida > Asterales > Campanulaceae > Campanula > Campanula takesimana. The sequence continues at coordinate 95,854 of JAOWBW010002171.1, forward strand.
CATACTTTGAAGGGCTGATGAGTGGGTTATTGAATACACCTTCAAATACGTCTTCCTCTTGTGCAGGAGTAGGAGCAGAGGCACGTGTTGACTTAGGCGCAAGAGGAGGGGGCGCAACAACATCCTCTTCAACTTGGATGTCTTCATCAGACTCATCCAGTAGAGTTCTTGATTCCTTAGCTTTCTTCTTCTTTTTCTTTTCTTTCTTCTTTTCTTCGGGCGCAGGAGCCTTAGCCTTCTTTGATTTCTTAGGAGGCTCTGGGTCAGCAGCAGCCTTGCGCTTAGGAGCAGGCGCAGTAGGCTCTTTGATTGTGATCCCAGGTGCAGAAGAGGATTTCTTAGCCTTTTGCTTCTTGCGCGGCGCATCAGCAGCTATGCCCTTGCCCTTCTCCTTATCACCCACCTTGTTCAGCACAGGTTCATATACAGAGTCATCCTCAGAATCTGAGCTAGATGAAGAGGCTTCTTTTATCTCACTATCAAAAACAGTAGGTGAGCCTTGATCTTCTGGATGCATGTCTTAAAATACCTCAATGGGATCCGCAGCCCAGTACACGCAGTAGTCAAAATTCTTCACTTCACGGCGAAAATTATGAAGGAATATGCAGGTATAGGTGCGCGTGCTAGTAACATCAACTTTCAGAGATTGGTCTTCATCCACCAGTTTGCGCACAGACAGAAAACGCATGAAAACCACAGTGAGAATTCTGCAGTGTGTTTTGTACTTGGGTGGTTTCTTGGTATCTGCTGCCTTCTTTTTGTATACTCTCACCCAGCGCACCAATTCATCGAAAATAATTTCAGCCCAACTTAATTGCTTCTTCTTGTAGATAGTAGCGTAGCACATCCACTGCTTGCTGATGAAAGTTGACTTATTGCCATTCTTGCAATTAATGGTGTCACCGATAAGCGTGCAGAGATGGTACATAAGTTCGCCAAATTCTTTCCTATCATGGTTGTTGTATTGACCAACCAGAGTAGGTATCTTTATCAGCTTTTGCGCAACTTTTTCTTACGTATCTTGAGAGAGTTTCTTCTTGATGCACGCCGGAAGTCCCATTGTTTGGCGTATGTGCGCGTAGTTGATGGTAATAGGAACTCCGTGTATTGAACATTGGAGGCACTGGACAGGAATGTCATCATATATGCGCTCGATCTCCTCCACATTGCTGAAGAATTCATCAATGTATGAAGGGAGAATGAAAGTCTGTCCTTTTGTAAAGAGGGGCAGAATGCCAGAGCTATCCATGAGCTCCATCATGTAGCGTCCATGTGCATCCTCTCTAAGTTCATTATCATCAATTTCCCAACCAGGGATAAAGTAATTTAGATTCTGCGCAAAACAAGAGTTATAAGTTAGATCTGGACATGTGCATGGAGAGAAGCACATGCGCATGAGCGATATGCGCAACGCATGAACTAGACTCCATACTTAGAATAAAATATTAAATATAAAGGGTAAAAATGTCCAAAAACATAAATTTTAAATCACACACCTAAAATTGGCGCGAAAAGCATAAACAATAACAATAATCATGGCAAGGCACATCATATGACTATTCATCCTGAACATGAAGAGCATGCATTGAATACACGAAGAACATAAAAATGTCAAAGTGCTCCAAAATGCATAAAAAGCATATCAAAATGTTCGTAATGAAAAATCATACACAAACAAGTAAACCAAAACAACAACAAAAAGATCAATCATCCAGAATCTGAGAAAAACAAAAAAAGAATACGAAAAGTTCAAAAACTCGAAAATCTTAGAAATCAAACCAAACGATCATTGATCGTAAAACAAATTACATAAATGAATAGCTAAGAGAAAACCGAGCATATAGTATCAAATAATTTGAAAAACAAGCAATGGATCATATAGAAATCGCAAAGGTGAAGAAACTGACCTTCGAAGCAACAATGGCGGAAAATAGAAAAGAAGGTTGTCAATCTTACCATTTGAGGGTCTTCTGGTTTCTTTGTTGATTTTTTCTTTGGATCCATGAAATATATAGAAGAGACTTACACAAAAATGGAGTAAAAAATCAAAAGTGTGTAGAGAGAGAAATGTCAGAGAGAGAGAGAGAAAACGAGAGAGAGAAAAAGAGAGAGTGTAGAGAGTAAAAGTGATAAGGGCAGAGATGGCGGTTGATAGGTTATCACCAAAAAGGTAAGTATGACGTCATGGCGCGCTGATAGAAGTTGGTGAAAGATCAGGCGAGTGAGGCGCACGCGCAGGTGAGGTGCACGCGCAGATGACGTAGACCAATAAGGAACGCGCGTGAAAAGCCCTAGCCGCGCGTGTGTGTCAGGCATTAATGGTCAAGAAAAGACTTTTCCACTTTCGTCATAAGTAGCATACATAGAGCATTAATGGCACGTCAATTCAATGCTTTTGCATTAAATGACTGGGACATGCGCAGATATTCTTGTTATGAGGTTCGGGGGTTAGGTTACGAGATGGGAAGTACTTAAACACCCATCTCGCCCAACTAATGTTGGTCTTGCCTGTTCAAAGTCTACATAAATAAAATGTTCTTCCTATTCTTAATAATGATAAAAGGGGGAGGGGTGATTAAAAAGGGTGTTTAGAATGTAGGGAGATGGAGTGAAGTGGCCTTTGGTGTCATGTCCCAAAATGGTTTTGGGGTGATTGCATGTTTGACAAAAGTGAAAGAAGAAGAGAAGAGATGAAGTAGAGAGAAGAGATAAAAAGTAGAGTTTACCTAAACTTCAAATGACTTCAAGTATTTCTTGGAGAATGCCTTAAAATGATTTGTGTATAGTTTCCTTAATCATAAAAGTCCTCCTATTCAATGGTGAATTAGAGGGGTTTATATAGGTGTAAACAAGATGTTTATGGTGCCAAAACGAAGTCACAAAGATCAGTTTCCCGGGTAAATCATGTAAAATGAGCAAGGGAGGGATTCTTGGAGAAAATCTGTAACTGACGCTCAGGTGCGCGCGCCTCCTGCCTTGGTGGCGGGATGCGCACGCTTCTGATCCAAAAGGGCGGAGGCACGCGACTTCAAAATGGCCTTTTTGATAGAATGGACTAGAAAGTTAGTACTGTTATTCAGTTTGGTCACTGGACTTAACGAAGTAAGTCGGGAACTTAACAAAAGTAATAGAAACTAACGAGAAACACCTAAAATAAAGAGAAACACAAGATCAAATGTGCAATCGGGGTGAGCGGTCCAAGGCGGGGTGTCTACAGAGCCCCTCGGCGACGTGGATTGCAAAGCAAAACTCATCGACGAAAGAAAGTACACCCGCCGAGGACATCACCAAGAAAAAAGCAAAGACTCGATGAAAACAAGAATGTGAAATTATGAGAGATAGAGATGCGCTCCCTGTGTGAGCGACTTTTGCTGATAGAGGGGGTATGACAGTATGAAATGGCCCACCGTGGCCAAGGTTTAAAATCCGTATATGGGACTGGCAGGATCCGAGAATTTGTCTGCTGATTAAAAGTCCGTATAGAGGACTGGCGGGATCCAGGAATCCGTCTGCCGATTTAAAGTTTGTATAGAGGACCTGGCGGGATCCGAGAATCTGTCTGCCAATAGCGGGATCCAAGAATCCGTCTGCTGATTTAAAGTCTGTATAGGGGACTAGCGGGATCCGAGAATCCGTCTGCTGATAGCGGGATCCGAGAATCCGTCTACTGATTTAAAGTCTGTATAGGAGACTAGCGGGATCCGAGAATCCATCTGCTGATAGCGAGATCTGAGAATTCGTCTGCTGATAGCGGGATCCGAGAATCCATCTGCTGATTTAAAGTCCGTATAGGGGACTGGTGGGATCCGAGAATTCGTCTGCTGATTTAAAGTCCGTATAGGGGACTAGCGATGAATATGAGTTTGTTGAGTAGACTTTGTTGATAAAAAGGTGGTGATTTCAACAGTTCACCATGGACCAAATTACTGCTTGGAGCTGTATGCTATTCAGAGCTGCACTTACTGTTGACTTTATGGGGTACGGGCACAGTTGACTGCAGACCGAAAAAATGTTTTCCTTTTAGAGAGGAAAATGTCGAGATTGACTTTGACTGAAAAGAAAGACACCTTACTTTTAGTGGGAGTTTTCTATTCTACTTTAATTTAGACATGCCTTAGGGGCGGACCAAATTAATGTGTGCCCAACTGTGTATTCTAGGGCAGAGATTTTTGTGGTTTTGATGAAGAATGTTGATCCTGCTAATTTTGGGAATGCTTGAGCTCCCTTCTTGCATGATTTCCTTCTTTGACAAGGGCCGACGGAGGCACTTCTGACGCGGGATGCGGGCGACTCGGCTTGCAGTTGCGGGATGCGCGCGCTTCCCATGTGGGTGGCAGGAGGCGCGCGCTTCTGAGAAGCGAATTCTGGGGCTTGATATTTGCTGGCCAAAAGATCCCCAGCATCTATAATATCAGCCTCTGTTCGAAACTAATCTTCCAATAGCTATTTTCTGCCATTCTTGAACATTCTTTCTTGCTTCATTTTGCTTTTAATCAACATTTTCCATGACTTCCAATTCAGTTACTCTTGATGCCAAGGTTGTCGGTGACTATGATAAGGACTTGTCGACCTTCGTGTATTCTTTCAAGACTCATCCCAAGAAGGCCTTTGTCAAAGATTTTGGTTTCCGAATTCTCTTTACACTTCGGACTTTAAAGCCGGATTAGGACTTGTTGAAGGTTGCTGCAGCCTTTTGTGATTGCGACAGTCAAACCTTCAACTTCTCGGCGAATGAAATGGTGCCGACTGTTGATGACTTTGGTGCCATTGGCGGGTTAGATTGCTGTCCCCAAATACCATCGAGGTACGATTGACTCTTGGTCCGATTTGTTGAAACTCCCTGTCAGAGATGTGAGTAAGATGTTGCACGGCACCATGGTTGACATAACTGAGTTACCGATGTTCTTCAGTTTGCATTCGAAGGACATGGCAGTTCAGTCATTTAAGAGGAATGCCATGGCAGTTTGCCTTTTCAGCGAGGTTGTATTCGCTACACCCTTCGGGACTGCGGATGCGCAGCTGGCTGAGATTATCTTGTAGGCAAAGGAACAACAGTTCAGCATAATCTCTCTCATATTGGAGGAAACTTTGAATGTCTTGGATGAGTTGCATCGGATAGGCGAGATGTGCCGGGGAAGCCCCTTGCTATTGACTATATGGCTTCGAGAGCATTTCAGAATTTATTCTCAGGATGGTGATCTTTCTCCTTTTGCTATTCATAGGAGGAAGCTGATGACTCGGGATTTATCTGAAGAAGGTTGGAAGATATTCTTTGCCTCTCGAGGATCGGCTGACATTGAGTGGTATCCCCCCTCTTGGGCGCTTCATCCTTTCATGGAATGGACTTTGGGTTTCGGGCATGTTGTCCTCCCCGGTTTCAGAGATTCCTCATTTTATCAGCCTGAGAGAGTTCTACGGCAGTTCGGTCATCAGCAGATTGTCCCTTTTCCAAGGAGAAGGGTGCTCCATCCAGTCTCATACATGGGTCCGGACTTTTCGAGGGAACTCCAGTTGGCTTGGGGCGGTGACCGTCATCGGTGGGCCTCCGTCCCTATTCATCGGGGTACCATTTTCCTCCATGAGAGTTAGTTGGATTATCTATTCGGCACCCTTTACCGTGGTATCACTTGGGTTGACATGCTTCGATCTGAGTTGTTAGGTAAGGACATTGAGCCTAGCAGTGCTATGAGGTACAGAGAAGCTGCTGCCTACTCGAACAACATTTTGGCTGACCCTTTTGGCACACCTTTGGACAGTTTTTATGCTCGGAGGAGTCTTGCTGCGCAGAAGGTTTCGGTCCATCTTAGCGCTCCTAGGACTCCCAAGAAGAGTAGGATTGAGAGCCGTTCAGGTGGCTCTTCGAAAGCTAAGAAAAAATTAAACTTTTCTTAGTACCCCAAGATTGCAATTTAAGTAGACCACTTGTTAGGATTTAATGTTTTGATGTCTTTTATTGCTCAACAATATCCATTGTAATGGTCAAAATGTTTCAAGGAATGAATAAAAATTGCATTTTGTTATGACATGATTGGGTAAAAATTATTATTTTAGACCGCACTCGAAGGTTGCCTACGTTCCTCTTGTAGAGAGGCTCAGGTCTCCGTAGTTCAAACAAATGAAGACCATTTTTTTTCTGTGCTCCCTGTTTTTTGCCTAGACCGCCCTTTCGAGTTTTCAATCTAGCGGGCTTCTTTTTTTGCACTTGCTCTAATTTTTGCCTAGGCCGCCCTTGCGGGTTTTCAACCTAGCGAGCGTTTTTTTTTTTTTTTTTTTTTTTTTTTTTATGGTCTTCATTTGTTAAGCGTAGAACTTCTTGAGCTTGTCGCGGTTGACCTCCTTTGGCAATTGATCACCATCCAAGACTACGAGTCGAACTGCACCGCTGCTTAGTACCTTCTTGACCACATAAGGACCGATCCATCGGGGTCTGTGAGAGCCCGCGCGCGAACCCCTTAATGAATTGGATCCGTGCGAAGCGCGGTTTGAATCCGCTCGGTTTCTCATAGCTGTTTCTCTACCTTGGTTTTTGAAAAGCAGAGAGTGGCCACCTCATTTTATTAAAGGAAAATAGAGATAAAACCTTTGTTGAGTTTGAAGTGGGTTCGGGGGCTAAGTTACGAGAGGAGAAGGTGATAAGCAGCACTCCGCTCGCCCTTACGGTCTCTAGCATGCTTCCGCCTACGCTTTATTTTATGCCTTATCTTGAAAGATTGTTTTTTAATGCCTTATCTCGAAAAGAATGTGTGTTTGTATATATTGGTGTCTCCTAATCTAGGTATGTTCGTTTGAGTCACGACCGGGAATCGGCTTGGGTGGATTCCCGATCGGTTTTCGAAAATGGTTTTAAACATGTAAAGAAAAGAAAATATGTAAAGGGGAGGGGATTAAGTACAGTCAGAGATATACATATATATACAAAAAATGGGAGACAAATCCCGTAATTAAATGAAGGTCCTTGCCACGGGGGTTAGGTTTTGGGCGTCGTCGTCCTTCCCAAACCGCGGTACCTGTCCTAAATTGATCCAAATCCAACACTAAAAATCGGGGATTTCTCCCAAGACATTATAGATCATTGATGAATTATTATGGATTTTTCGGATGGGCTTTAGACCCCAAACACAAACAAGAAAGATATTTACAAAATCTGCCCAGAAAGGGTTCGCAACAAGCATGGCATGTTAATCACCACTTTTAACCATTTTAACTCATGAATCTGTCGAAACACAAATAATTAAAGTTTAAGAGAACATCAAAATAATGACGTTACCAAAATTTAGAGTCCAGGGGATGAATTTAAGTGGTTAAAAAGATCTCTGACATTTCGATGTCAGAGATTGGAAGTGCAGTTTCTAAAAGTTGGAGTTTACAACAAGTATGTAAAAAGAGTACTTCCAATGATCCAAAAAATGCTTTGAAAATATGTACACTTTCCCGACTTTATTGGGAACAAAAATCATGTTTAGACCTAAGCCAAATAACAAAGTTTTCACTGATCTTTAGGCAAAAGAATGAAGCATGTCGCAGAAAGAAGCGAGCAGGACAGCATATCCACAACTCAAAACCAAGCATGGAAACACAAGCTAAACATTTAATATGGACATTAAATTTGACGAGCATGAACTTAAACATGTAAGGAAAAACTTTCAAGTTTTGACCCAGGTCTGAAAAGCGTTTTAAGATAAATCTTTTAAAGCATGAAAATCATAGGTTTGGACAGAATACAGAAACTGATTGCTTAAGTTACAAAACTGGACTCCAAAACATTATCGAAACTCAAAAGGTATAAGACTCAAGGAGGTTAATGTATAGCATGTTAGGATAATTATCAGATAATTATTTCACATCAAAGATTAGTCTAAGTATGCATATACATGAGAAAAAGGGGAGAAGGACAGATTCATAACATTCTGGGACAAAGAGCATATATATACATGCACAACCCAAAACTTGGCCATAAGATGGACACATAAACATCACAAGCTCATATATACATAATATACTTCAGATCCAAACATTAATATCACCATTTATATGGCCATGTCACAAGTTTAATACATAGAAATCTTGAGAAATATGGGAGTCTAGCCAACTAGTGGCTAGACTCTTATACAAATGATCAAATCACCTACATAGTTGCATACTTAGGAATTATAAGGGAAGACATACATAGTAAAGGGGGATTTGTGCTTCCTTTGCTTCCAACGGAAGGTTTTTTGTTGTTGTTTGAGTTGGATGAGGTTTGCTTGAAGAGTTGCTTGAGTTTGTGAGTGTTTTGATGAAGATTTGTGTTTGTTTTGGGTGGTTCTTGAGTGGTTTTGATGGAGGAGTTGTGGTGGCCTATGATGGTGGTGTGGTGGCCGAGTGGTTGTGGTGTGGTGGAGGTAGAGAGGCTGAGAATTAAGAGAGAGTTGGAGATAGAGAGAGTTTTAGAGAGAGGATTGTAGTAAGAATGTCTTGGAGAGAGAATGGGCTCACTTTAGGCCATTTTGGAGGGATGAAGGAGGTAAGTTTTTGGACCAAACTACCCCTAATGTATGGCTAGAGGAGGAGGTGGCTGGTGAGGTGATGGAGGTGATGGAGGGTGGAAGAGTGAGGGAGAAGAGTGAAGAAAAATGAGGAAGAGAAATGATGAAGTTTGACAAAAATGGAGAAAACTGCACATCAGTTCGAACCAAGCTGCACGGCCGTGCGCCTGGCCAAGAAGTCAACATTTAATTTTTTATTTTCTTTTTCCATCCAGCCAGGAGGTGACATGTGGCCTTTATTGACCGGTGCTTTACTTGCTCAGCACACACTTATTTCGGCTCTGTCTTTCTGTTCCGCAACCGCTCTGTTGTGCGCGCTCCGGTGTCCCGGTTGTCCGCGGGTCCAACATGAAAGTTTCTAGAGTAATTTTGTGGTCACGCCGGTGTATCTGTAATTGATCGAAGACCAAGGAAAAGCAATGTATAATATTAATGCATTAGATGACCTGTTAAAAGGCTTTTTAAGCAGCGCGGGACCCGTTAAAGAGTCCGCGCGCGCGATTTTTGAGAACATGCCTATTTACTTGGTTTTGATCCCTGATCACAGATCTGGACTCGGTTTATTCATCAGATGCACCGATAAGGTGCTCGGTAGTCCCGAACAGCCAAATCTAGGGGTTTAAGTCAATTATCAGGTTTTAGACCAATTTAATAGGGTTTAATAGGGGTGCGAGATCGGGGTGTCTACAGAGCCCCTCGTCGAATTCACTTTTAGATTAAAAAGGATTCGACGATCACTAAGAGACTACCGATCTCATCTCGGTTTAACGGCTGAGCCCGAAGTGGGGCTTCCTACGTATCCCTTGCGGGAATCAAGCCTCCGTAGTTCTACTCAAGCACAAATCAAGCAAGCGTATGGTCGAACCTAGATTCCCAAGTTTCCTACGTTTCTCTTTCGAGAATCAGACCAATCGTAGTTCAGCTTAATGCTGGGGATGAAGATTGAGAAGTAAACTTCTCTAGCGGGACAATGGAGCGGAGGAATGGCTTTTGGGTGAGATCACATATCTCTGAGCCAGGGGGGCATTGAGAATTCAAATTCTCTTTGCTGGGGATAAGAAAGAAAGAAAGAAAATAAAACATGATAATTTTGAAGAAATCGGCGACTGAGCTCCTATTCGAGCTGCCTACGCATCCCTTTCGGGAATCAAGTCAGTGCGTAGTTCTGAGGGAGGTCCAACCCGAGCGCTCAGGTGGACCAAAAAGAAAAGTAAAAAAACCTACGTCGAGGGTCAGATCCAGTTAAGCCGAAAAAGACAAAGGGGTAACCAACTACGTCGAGGGTCAGATTCAGTTAAGCCGAAAAGGACCAAAGGGTAACCAGTGCTTGAGCCATCCAACTCTGGCGTCAGAGTGGACCAGAAAAGTAACCAAAATTTTTAGAGGGAGATTCGAATAAATCCAAAAATGACCGGGGAGTAACCAAAATTTTTAGATGGTCAGATTCGAATAAATCAAAAAATGACCGGGGAGTAACCAAATTTTTTTAGAGGGTCGAAGTCGGTGTGACCGAATAGACTGGAGGGAAACCAAACAGTCGAGGGTCAGATTCGGACACACCAAAAAGGACCGGAGGGGAACCAAATTAAACGAGGGGGGGCTAATTCGGGGGATGACCGAACAGACCAGGGTAACCCAAATAGTCGAGGGTCAAACTCAGATAAACCGGAAAGACCAGATGGGAAACCACAACAATTTCAAAATAAAAATCAAAGCATTTTAGTCGAGAGAAAACAAAAGGATACATCGTAGCTTTTTTCTTACTGATGAGAAGATGATGGCTGTGCACTGCTGTGTGCCGACGATTGGTCGAAAGCAACCATTGCTTTGTGTGGCCTTTTGGCACTACGTTGAGTGATGCAACTCTGCTTTGGATCTGCGTTCGGATCCCTTAGCTTTTGATCGGAGCCTCTCGCATTTCTGGATATGCGCAAGGAATCTAAACTTGTTGTTTTGTGACCTACAGGTTAGTCTCGCATGCAATGAAATTTATGATTTGCACACGTAAATTGAATCATTTTTGTTTGAGCGCAAATTTATTTTCATTTTGATTTTTGCACGCTAATATTTTAGGCTTGAGGAATTCAGTGAATAGCATTGGGTCATGAGATGACATGGCAGTGATTGAGGCATGACAATGATTATGGACATGATAACAATTATGAGATGGCGATGATCATAGCATGGTAGAGATTGCAACATGATAAACTGCATAACAATGATCATGACATGATAATGGGCATGAAGGTTGTAGCATGATGAAATGATTATGACATAGAGATGTTATGGCATGATCAAACATGATAAGATGACATGACATTATAACTGCAAACCTCAGTGATGTTATCGGTTGATTAAGCGTGCGGGGCTGCAGGTTATTGCGATGCTCGAGTCTTTTTCTTTGTCGTTGTTGTTGATGTCTTTGTATTCGGGCTTGTTATGACAAACTGCCTTTGCGACGTTTTGAAGCGTGTGTGTGGTCGGGCTTGTGATGACAAGCTGCCTACGTATCCCTTGCGGGAACCAGACCCTACGTAGTTCGGGTCTGGCAACTTGAATAGATTTTGTAAAGATGGCGTCGGGAAATTTGGTTCCTTGATCATGACATGAGCATTGATGTTGTCGAGGAGTTCCTTTGTGGGGACCATGATGTGGTAGGGTACATGATGCGTACCTGCAAGAGATTTCCACAAGCATTCAAAATATATTGTGACATCATGTGCTTGGGAGTGTCATACTGTTAGTACCCGACCTGAAAATGAGTTTATTAGGACTTTCCCAAAAATACAAGGACTTTATAGGAATTAGAAACCTTGCAAAGACTTGTCCCGGATTCCCGAAATATCTCATTTATGACAAAATCTATCAAAATAGGTAACAAATGGTTTCCTTAAAACCATGCAGAAACCCTAGCTTAAGAATCAAGTCAGCCAGCAGAATTGGCCACGCGGCCAACCTTGCTACGCGTCGACCTTGGCCACGCGGCCACTCTTGTCGCCGGCTTCAATCATGGCCAGGCGGCCACCTTTGTCCCAGATGATCTCAGCCGTCAGATCTTCCCCTCAGTTTACTATATAAACCAATCCCATGCTATTGGTTTAGGGGCCGATTTTGAGAGCTCTAAGTCTGAATTTTGGAGTTCTTAAACACAATTTTCTCCCTAATTAAGCATTCAAACACTCAAGAAGATCCAAGGTTTATTTCTTGCCAACATTGGTAAGTTTTCTAACCTTTTCTTCATGTTCTTGCATCATTTTTAATATAGATCTTTTATATTCGTGTTCTTGCATGTTTATTCATAGTTTCTTCATATGCTTTGCATGTTCATTCATATGTTCATAATATGTTCTTCGCATGTTCTTCGTGTTCATAGATTAAAACCTTATTTAGGCTATATTTAGGGTTGTGATCTTCATAATTACATGTTATTCAATAGCCGATGATGATCGAGGGTTCATCAACCCGAGGATGATCTAGGAACTACTTCTAAACCCTAATCTTTAGGTAATTTCCCCCTCATTATGCATGATCCCGATTCTTCTGCCTATTCTAATTCTCTGCGAACTACGCTGACCTGAGCTTCTCACATTGAGAGGAACGTAGGCAATCTTCGGATCCGGTCTAAATCACTAACACACTACTAACACATCCATCATGATAGAAAGACCAATCAATTCGGGCAATAGGAGTGATAACGTTCAATATTCTTCTCTTGTTGTAATTTGACCCCCGAACCCACTAAAAATGATTTTTTCAATGTTTTGGCTTTAATTAAAACGGCGTGGCGACTCTCATAATTTTAATGTCGTTAAGAATATTCCCTTTGTAAATAAAAATAATCACAAGATACTTCCCATGCGTCGCTTCATCGAAAAGGGGTATTCACAGTGGCGACTCTGCTGGGGACTGCTTTGAAACTTTTTCAAACTTAGTGGGTCTAACTTTCGTCACATCATGATGCTTGCCATGTTTACACATGCACACACCTGCCATGTTTACACATGCACACACCTGCCATGTTTACACATGCACACCTGCCATGTTACACATGCACACACCTGCCATGTTTGCACATGCACACTTGCCATGTTTTCACGTGCCCCCTACAGTTAAGCCATGTTTACACATGCACCCGCGCACTCCGCCATGTTAATACTTGTACCTTGTACCTTGTACCCTTGTTATCTTCACTTTAGTATTAGGGTCAAACCAAACTCTGCTATGCTTCCTTGTACATTATTCTCTCTCTCTCTCTCTCTCTCTCTCTCTCTCATGCATTGCATTGCATCATCCTAACATTAAAAACTTCTCTCTTTTCTCCTTAAAAAAGAATTAGTTTTTAGCACACACTACCACTAGTCCGTGTCAGCACTACACAGGTCCCCATTACCCGGAGTATTCGATGTGCAGGAATTTGTGCGCTACTGTCGCACTCTTTTCGAATCACTCGTCTATTCCACTCACCGTATATGGTGGGAACCTTTTACCTAACCCGTGTCAACCCACACTAGTATAGGTAACACACCTAGGTTTTGACCGGTTGGTTTGGCTAGCTTTTTCTTAATAGTCAATTAACGTGCTGTCTATGTCGAGTCATCCCTAAGTCAATGATGAATCGAGATCTTTGAGAGAAAGTGCACAAAAAAGTGATTTCCCTACAAGGGACGTGCCATGGTGAGATGAGTGTTTGTTGTCAAGATCTCCGCTCATCGTTAACTTGTGTAGGATGCAACATAGACATCACGTTAAATGCCTTTAAGGAAGGGTTAGTCGTAGGATCCGTGGTTGGTGGAAGCCGCTTGCCCTATAGGACCCTCGCCCAAATTGTCCGTTTGGGGTGTGCAATGCAGGTGAAAACGAGGGGTCTATAGACGTTAGTGATGGCCTCCACTAATCGTAGTCTTCTAACTAGTTCCAAAAAAGGGGTACCCCTTCCAACCAATTAGGATGTAAATAATGTATGTTTTTGTAAAATTAAAATATACTTGCATGAGCCTTCCCCCTATCCTAAAGCTTCATTGCCCTTCAACCTTTCAGCAAAGCAAGTTTGGATCCGTTCGGTGGTCGACTACAACGTGAAGCTTCTACTCAGTCCACGTTCTCAGTCTCGTCATCAGCAATGTCAACTCACCGCTTCAGCTTCAGCCTCTCTCCTCCTATAGTGCGCCGAGCTTCAACACTGAGGCTACTCTCAATGGTATTCCCCCAAGCCTCCAGAACTTCCTCGCCGGTCTCGAAGCCAAGATCAAGAATCTCGAGGAAAGTAACAACACTTTGAAGACCAGAAACCAACAGTTGAGGGGCCACATTCAACAAAAGGGAACTAAACTGGTGCCCGATGGTGAGAATTTCATTTCATTTCGAGGATGAAGAGGTCAATACCAACTGTCCCCCAATACCAATGCCACTGCCTTCCCATTCCCAAGCTACCGCAATGTTCCACCTCCTTCTCTCTACACCCAACAAGGTTTCACTACCATGAGCAAGACAAGGCTATCTATGAACCTTCCCCTGAACTGCTTGGTGGCTACCTCTCTGCTAGAAACTACCCGCACCCTCGTTTGCTGCTGAGTATTGGGATGGCCGCTGCCACTACTTCCACTACTCTTCCCGTCATTCTGTCAGAATCTATACCCGACATCTCCAATCACCCTGTGGTCACGGCCATGCTAAGAGCACAATGCGCAAGTTGATCGAGACCGTGGATAAGCAAAGTGCACCGACTACCAAGACAATCAACCCTAGCCAAGTGGGGGCTCTCCCAAGGATTTCAAGATGCCTAAGGTGGCAATGTTTCATGGTGACTCGTGTCCTAAGACTCATTTGGATAGTTATGTTTTGGCCATGAGAGCTCGTGACTGCACCAACGAACAAATGGCTCGCGTATTCCATAGCACTTTGGATGGTATAGCTCTGCGTTGGTTCTTGGGCTAGAACCAAGCGAAAAGGCAAACGTGGGATCAAATCAGTGCCATTTTCTGTGAGAAGTATCAAGCTAACTTGGATTGGCATGTGAATCGAACCGACTTTGAGAACACTATGCAAAAGCCCGGCGAGGCTATTTATGATTTTTACAAGAGGTGGAATCATCGGTTGTGCGAGGTCCAATACCCACCAAAAGCGAAGGAATAGAAACAGATTTTCTACAAATGCTTGCTACCGGAGATGAAAGCGGCTATAGGTAATGGTTATTTCCCTGACTTGCGGGAAATGGTTGATGCCGGAGTAAGGTACGAAGCAAGGTTCACTGGGATTGTGCCGCCAAAGGAAAGTCCAAAGACCAACAACAACAACTCCTTCCGCTACAAGGCTCCTACTGCGCCTGCGCCTCCTAGGGGTGGAAAGGAGGCCGTCGGCCAAGTGAATATGGTCCAGAAAGAGGTCCCGCTAGATGTCCAAGCCGTAACAAGGAATGGGACTCCACAACAGAGGGAGTATTTTGATGATTTTGGTATGCCCATGGGGAAGGTCTTTGACGTGTTAGTCAAGAGAGGTCTTATCAAGCCTTTAGAGAATTACCAACCCGCTTATCCGAGAACTGATTTGGGATGCCTCAAGTTCTGCAAGTATCACAAGCACATCGGGCACACAACGGATGATTGTATTCAACTGAAAACGCGTAGTTCAAGGGTTGATCAATGACAAGAAGATTGAGAAGCCTAAGGGTCCTAATGTGGTGAATAACCTCCTTCCTAACAATGGGGTGGGGTGAATATGGTGCAAACATGCGAGATCAGTATCCTAGAGCTCATGGATGTCCTTGACAAGATAGGGCTCACGATGGTGGATATCTTCATGGCATTGGTGACGTTAGAAATTCTCGAACCATTAGAAGGACACCTTCCCCGCCTTGGTTGCGATTTGTCAAAGTTTTGCCACTACCACAAATGCACCGGTCACACTACCGAAGAATGCTTTGAACTCAAGAACCGTACAAGAGCTCATCCACAAGGGAGTTGTCAAAGACCCTAGAGATTATGTAGCTAGCAATGTACTCATGGTAGAACTTAGTGAGATCACTGATCCGGCCGAGCCTGTTTGGCGGACTGTGATGAGATGGGTTGTAATTCATACTGATAAATAAAGAATCTTCTGCTACTTGTTGTCTTTAGAAGAGCTAGTGAGTGAAGTCGAATCTCTAGAGGAAGAGAGTCCCAAGCCCTCTCAATCTCTTTCTTGGGCGAAATCTTCGAGGAGGCCGAAAAAACCGAAGTTCGCCCCCTTGTCCTGACACCCATTGTCTTTGGAGGAGCTACATACAGAAGTTTGTCTCCTTACAAGATCCGGTCAAATGTACCAATCCGACCCAAAGGGTGCAAAGAAAGTCTTTAGGAAGGAACCCGAGCAAGCCGACCTAGACAAAGAAGACCCTATCCTCACTCAACTCAAACAAACCCAAGCCCACATCTCGCTCTGGTCCCTACTTACCTCCTCCCTAGCCATCGCCTCATGCTCGAGTAAAAGCTCGCTGCCCAACAATGGTACCATCCACTATTACCCTGGAAGACGTCACCCACATGATTGGTAATATCCACTATGGAAACATCATCACTTTCTCGGAGCTAGACAAGCCAGCGTTCGGAGTTGATCATAATGAGCCTTTATACATCACTCACTGTCGAGGTAAATGGCAAGAAAATTCCCTGTGTATTCATTGATAATGGTTCTGCTATTAATATCCTGCCTTCAAGATGATGGATGTGGTTGGTGTTCATGGTGTTGATTTACGCCCGTCCAAGCAAACCATCAAAGCTTATGACTCTACATGCCGCACCGTGATAGGCGAAGCCACCTTGCCCATTACCATCGGAACAAAGATCCTACCAACCGACTTCCACGTCATAGACATCCCCGCAAACCTTCTCACTCCTCCTTGGCCGCCATGGTTACATCAATCGGGCGCTTGTCCCATCTTCCCTGCACCAGTGTGTGAAGTTTCAATCTGGTAATGAAGTGACCATATCTACAGCGACCTCGTAACTGCCCAAGGGACGGACACCAAGGGCGTTCCTGTCTTACAGATTCAGTATGGGGAAAGAGCCGACTCTTCAATGGCTTCGAAATAGTCGCTCAAGCACAGATCTGCACCATCGACCTCACCAAAAACAACGGATAAAGTGGCACTTTTTTCAAGATATTGCGTAATGGGCTTCGTACCGGGGCTGGGGCTAGGTAAGTGCTTGCAAGGTCCCACAAGTCTGGTTAAAGAGATCGATCACCGGGGATTGTTCGGTCTTGGATACACCCTTACTCCCGAGGACAAAATGGAGCAACAGAGGATAGAATTTCTTTAAAAGATGAAGTTTCCCTACAGAAAGCCTGAAATGCGGCCATACCGCCTGTCCCTGAATAGCTACTTTGTCAGGGAAGGCGAGGAGTTTTCGTGTTTTGAGTTCGCCGAGCCATGGATTGACCACACCGGGAAGTTGCAGAAAGGGTTCGAGATTTTCAGAGATGTGGAATTCGATCGGTCCAACATGAAGCTGACTTACATGGAATATGACAAAGCCACGGGCAGAGTTAGACCATCAGGCATGAGTACTCTACCAAGGTTGCAGATTACTTGGCAGACCAACTTGAAGCCACAACCCTTGACAAGCCAGCAATAGAAGCCGCAGAAACTCTGAGTTTGACTGAGACGTGGGACGGCCAATATCTGCTTCAACATCTGGGTAATCTGGGGCTGCACGAAGACATGGTTGCCGTCATTGGAGACGATTCTGAAGATAAGGTGGACCCAAGGACATTGTGGTACCCATGGGGGACAAGCTCAAGAATTGGTGCATCATTGGGGACCTATATAGCTACTACTCGGAATTTATGGTGGGAACATTGTGGCTTACTCCCTTCTCCTGTCGCCACTCCTGCAGCATCTCCTGTCACTCACCCAAAATCCCCGTCCCCAGAGTCTAGTGTTTTACGTTTTGAATTTGAGTCTTCCTCCAAGTCTGACGACCTTACGTCCGAAGACTATGATCTTGTTGCAAACGCTATATTCCCTTTTGCCATGAATGAAACCCTCGACCTTTCGAGTATCCCCCCATAGTCACCTCTTTTAACTGATAAATTTGGCTAATAATCAAACTAATGATATACACTTGGTAATAATGATTCATTAGAAGAGGCAGACACAGACAACTTAAATGATGAATACATTAAAGAAATCTCAGAACAGGTTATTAATCAAAAAAGAATCTCGAGCCCAAGCTGCCGATGAGGTGTTAACGAGCGTTAATTTGGGAACCGAAAGCCGAGCATAAGGAAACGCAGATTGGAAGCTTCTTCAGCGACAGCCGAAAAGGGAAGTACTGATTGAGCATACTCAGAGAATATGTGGATGTGTTCGCATGGTCTATCAAAAGGACATACCGGGGCTCGACAACTCGATCGTAGAACACAGAATCCCGACAGCACCAGACGCTAAGCCAGTCAAACAGAAGCTGCGCCGCATTAAGCCGGAATGGTCTTTGCAAGTGAAAGAAGAGATTGAGAAGCTACTCCGTGTGGGTTTCATCAGGGTGATTCGAGTATCCAACTTGGTTATCAAATTTGGTGACTCGTCAGAAATCCAATGCAAAGTCAGAGTGTGTGCGGATTTTCGGGATCTCAACAAAGCTACGCCGAAGGATGACTTCCCCCTGCCAAATTATCGAAATGTTGGTGGAGCGACCCGCCATTATGAGGTCAAAGTCGTTTGTTGATGGGTTTGCCGGCTATAACCAGATCGAGACAACCGAGGAGGACCAAGAAGCGGACCCCCTCCACAACCTCGTGGAGGGACCATCAATCAGCGAGTTCGAGCCGTGTTGAGAATGCAGTTCTCCTCGAAACAAAGCCGAAAAGGAAGAACTCGTAAGTTACTGCAACACCTCAACCATTTTACAACAGTGGGGGAGCCGACACCTCAGAGAATAGAAAGGGCCGCGACCAAGAATGGAGTTCGCGAAGATGTGAGTTCGCATTATGCTGCCTCAGGAGTACCTCGCGAATACCCCAATCCTGCACCCGGCACATGGGAATGAACTTCAGACCCAACACCAACGACAGAATCGTGGCCCCGCGCCAGGAGAAGGAAATCAGTGAACAAATGCAAAGATTTTTGGAAAATACCCCCTCTCAGTCCCCTGCTACACAAGAATAGGGACCCCTTTCGCAAAATGTTCGACCAATTAAGACAAATGGGCAAGATACAACCTCTAGGAGAACATTTACTCCTCTCCGAATTACCACCCCTTCAACTATTTGAACCTACCAAAAAGTTGCTCTTACCACCAAGACGAAGGCCATGACACAATGACTGTGTCGCTCTACAAAGAAAAATCCAAGGCTTGATGGACGAGAACATGCTCACCGGCGTGAGAGGATTCTGGTTCTATAGAGAAAACAAAAACTTAGAACTCCTCGGTGCTACGAAATCGAGCCTTATGGAGGAAAGGTCAGAGATACTCTCGTACCTGACTGCAGAACGATTCAAGACATCTCAGAGAAATAGGGGAGTTGAAGCAATGCGTCGACGCAATAACCAAAGCTCAGGCGCGCACAAGACTAGACAGAATGGCAGATTTGGATGGCAGCCCGTTCAAGGAACCAGTCAACCTCAGCAAGCTCAGACGCTGCTATGACTAGACTCCCCCTCCTAAAAAAAAAATGTTTACTACGCAAAAAGAAGCCCCGATAGAATGAAAAACCCGCAAAGGGCGGTCTATGCAAAATAAGGGTGCGTACAAAGCTCGCTAGATGAAAACCCGCAAGGGCGGTCTAGGCAAAAGTTAGAGCATTCCCCCTTCTATCTTCCCTTTCTCTAAAATCATTCTAGTCCGACTGGAGTGAACTACGGTGACCTGAGCCCTTAGTCCTATTTGTAAAAGGGGAACGTAGGCAGCCTTTCAAAAGGTGCGGTCTAAAAAAACAAATAAACATCCAAATCTTGTCAAAGCAATAAAGATAGAAGTTGTATTTTTTGAAAGCAAAAACTTTTATTCCATAGTCATTGTTGTCGTTAACACTTATTTGATGAGTCTAAGCTTGACACATACTTTTTGAATAAATAACCTATTCTGAAATTGAAACTAAAACAAAAGTAAACTAATTTAAACTAATGTGTTTGCAACGACTATGGAAGGATCCTCGGAATTACTCTTAGTGCCACTCGTGCCTTCGGTCTCTTTCTTCTGCTTTGACCACGCGAATCTTTTTTCTTGTTAGGGTTCTCGCAAAACCTCCTCTCAAATTCACTAACCCCTTTAGCTTTGACACTAGGAGTCTCCCCATCCTTTCTCTTCCTTGAAGTCCCCACTCCATCTCCATTACCATGCTCTTGCTCCCTCTTTCCTCTCATAGGCCATCGCCTCCTTCATCCTCAATGAACAACTAGGAGCACAGGATGCCAAAATAGTGCCCCTTAGGGTCTCTAGAGTCTGCTCCGCTTGCCCAAGTCTCTCCATAAACCAATCCAAATACTCTCAGGATAGGTAGGTGTTGTTGGAGCGTGTGATGAGAGTCCTATGGCTAAAACCGGCCTCGCCCCACATTTGAGAAAGGAGAACCGAAGCGATATCATCCAAATGAAGTATGCCAAAAGGAAAACGGGTCCTCTCCTCATCCCAACCCTCGGGGATGGTTTGAATAGACCGTATTGACGGAGAGTACTCTAGCAGGGTAGTAAAAAGTGTGGTCCCAGAAAATGATGGAACTTTAATCATGTGCAGTCCCCACTTGCTTACTCCCTCACAGAATTAATGTGCCAATGGGGCACCACCCACTTGATGTCATCGGTTACCATCTCCGCCAAATACCTCTTCCCAACCCTTGAGAGTCATGCCCTCGAACCTCTCCTCCATACCTCTAATACGGTGCATCCATGGGGCCACCGCCGAAGAAACCG
>JAOWBW010002172.1:0-116237 GCA_026119855.1 Campanula takesimana
GTGAATAACAACTCAGAATCACTGAGACCCAAATTATGCATGAAATAATGATCTAGGCATGGAATATGAACATGAAACTTTAGGATCATATATTTCAACATGTTATGAACAACTTTTGTTCTTTGACCTAAACCATAAAACCATATAAGATGGATTTACAAGCTCATCAAAATCAAGACTCTATACAGAAAGTAAAAAACTGATTATATGAGGCATGATTATAGACCCTCAAAACACTACTATATCTTCAAACCAAGGCATGAAACTCAAGGAATTGATATTTAACATGTTAACAACATTATACAAGAGCTATTTATCAACAAATAATGATTTTCACATGCATGATCATGAAGGAAAGCCAAAGAGGGCAGATTACGCCCTTTGAGAGAAACATGAAGATTTTCATACACAAATTAAAGCATATGAATATTATGACTATTATGAACATATATAATCATAATAACTGAGTATTAGAATCACATGATCATCATTTATATACATAAACAAAGCTTTACAAAGCTAAAAAAAACATGGAAGATGAGCCAAGGTTTACATAGAGTTTTACCTAGCTTTTGAGATTATGGGTGCTCCCTTTGTCACAAGGGGAAGACTTTTTCTTTTCTTTTTGCTTTGTGTTTGATCAAAGTTTTGGCTTTGATGTGTTTTTTGTGGTTTGTTTGGTGATTTATGGGTGGTGTAGGGGTGGTGTATGAGTGGTGGTGTGGTGATGGTGTGGTGGTGGTGTTCTTGTTGAGAGAGAATGAGAGTGGAGGATGGTAGGGTTTTTTTCTTCTTTTTGTTTTTGTGTCTCCTTTTTTTGAAATGGACGAGAGTGGTGTATATAGGAGGAGGGAGGTGGTAAATTGGTTGTAACTTGGAGGGGGGAGGTTGTAAATTGGTGGATTCATCATCTATCCTTCTTGACTAAGGCTTAAAGTCATCTTCCTTATCTCTGTTCCGGCTTCCCGCTCCGCAACTGCTCCGTTGTGCGCGTCTCCGGTGTCCCGGTTGTCCGCGAGTCCAACATGAAAGTTGCTCGGAATATTTTTCGGTCAGGCCGGTATATCTGAAATATTTTTATGAGCAAGGAACGACAATAATATATTTTTTGCTCCAGCTCCGGCTTTCCGCTCCGTCGTGCGCGCTCTGGTGTCCCGGTTGTCCGCGGTCCCAACATGAAAGTTGCTTGGAATAATTTTGTGGTCACGCCGGTATATCTGAAATATGTCAATTAGCAAGGAAAGGTAATAATATATTTTTAATGCACAGAATGGATAACAGCGAGCAGTTCGGGGGGTTGCGGGCCCCGTTTCCGGTCCCGCACCTCGAAAACGAAATTTTTACCTGTTTGCTCGTTTTTTTCGCTCTGATCATGAATTTGAAGTCCGTTTATCCATTCGATGCACCGAGAAGGCTCACGGCAGTCCCGCACAGCCAAATCGAGGGTTTTAGGTCAATTTTCGGGTTTAGACCGATTCAAGGTGGGTTTTAGGGTGCGAGATCAGGGTATCTACAGAGCCCCTCGTCGAATCTCCTGGTTAAAGGGGATTCTACGATTCACTAAGAGACACTTGATCTCGTCTAGGGTGTAACGGCTGGGTCCAAGGTAGGACTTCCTACGTATCTCTTTCGAGAATCAAGCCTCCGTAGTTCTAACTCAAACTATCAATCAAACACAGACAATGGTCGGTTCCGGTTTCCCGTTTACCTACGTATCTCTCTCGAGAATCAGACCAAACGTAGTTCAGGTTTATTAAAATTTAAAGCAGGGGTAGCATTGAGATGCGATATCTCTTTGCTGGGATGGGGGTTGGCATTGAGACATGGTTATGAGAATGGGCGACTGAGCTAACCAAGGTGAGCTGCCTACGTATCCCTTGCGGGAATCAAATCGCGGCGTAGTTCTGGGGAGGTACAACTCGGGCCCCGAGATGACCAAGGTGGAATAACTAACTTCAACTGGGGAACGTACGACGTTGCGCAGTTCGGGGGAGGTAATCTTGGGCGCCCGAGAAGACCAGGGTGGAACAACATAGCATTTCTGGGGAGTTACATTGAGAAGCGAAGTATCTTTGCTGGGGTGTCGCGACCCGAACCCCGCGGGCCCGAGATCGCGAGCTGGACGTCGACTTAAAACCAAAACTGTGAAATACCGCAGTTAAAAATTCCATTTGATACCAAAAGGTGATGATCTAAAGTTTTACAAATCCAAGTTTGATAAAAACCAAATACAACTATCATAACTTCTACAAGTTTATGCCCAACAGAATATAAATATACAAATCTTAATGACGTCATTGTTTGGTACAACTATCCCAAAAAGGTTACACATTTATATAATGTAAACCAACCTATAACAACTTTCCCAAAGAATGTATCCACACTCGACGTCCTCTTTCTCGTGATCAGCGAGACTAATCCTTAGCACCTGGGGGGGGTTAAGGAAAACAAGATAAAAGAAAGGGGTGAGATAAATCTCAATAAGTTACTAATGCAACTACATGACATGTTATGATACAA
This sequence comes from Campanula takesimana, assembly GCA_026119855.1. Taxonomy (NCBI): domain Eukaryota; kingdom Viridiplantae; phylum Streptophyta; class Magnoliopsida; order Asterales; family Campanulaceae; genus Campanula; species Campanula takesimana. The sequence goes on from JAOWBW010002172.1 coordinate 2,521, forward strand.
TAAGTAATAACAACATCAATATCTCATATAACATAGCAATTATCAGATCATAAATAGCAGCGGAAATAAACACATAACAAAGGATATTAGCCAAGGTTTCCAAACCGATACATCCAAATAGAGGATCGCTGTGCAGCTTCAATAATCAACAATCACATCTTCATAATAGCATGAAAGCCGAAGAGAAACCCCCAGTACCGGAACAATAACCATAAGAGTGTCACAAATGACAAGAGCCATGCCACAAAGTCATGCTCGGTAGCTAGATACATTCACAAAGGAAGCTAACTTATCTCTTCCAAGGCCAATCTGGAAAGGGGTATAGTAAGGGCAAACAATGGTCAACATTATAATGGACTTGGCTTTGCCATTATATCTTTCCCATCGCCCGATGCAACAAATATGCCACCTGGGCTTCCAAATAAATGCTAAGTAATAAATACTAGCTTAATTAAACAACTTAGGGTTCCAAAGTAGGGAACCATACCAAGAAGTCACCAAGAAAGTGAAATGAATCAACAACCACAATTAACGTGTTCCAACACTTCCAAAGTAAGAATACTCAATTACTATAACACATTCTATAGATACCCCGGGGAACCACGGCTTGGCTAGAGCGGTGAATTATCCTAGGATGTCTAACTTGTTTTAGAGTCGCCACCTATGTTTTGAGGAACATAAGAAAAACCTATTGATTGTAGCCTAAGTTTGATTACGAAAACAGAGATTCTTTGTTTTGAGGTTCGGGGGTTAGATTACGAGATGGGAAGTACCGAAACACCCATCTCGCCCAACTAAAGTTGGTCTTGCTTGATCAAAATCTACATGAATAATAACGTTCTTCTTCTTCTTCTTTAAGTCATACAAAGGGGGTTTAAAATAGAGTTTGGAATGTAGGAGATAACTCCTTAACCAACCTCAATGAGATGAGGTGATCATTAGAGTCATGTCTCAAAATGATTTGGGTGATTGCACGTTCGATTAGAGTAAAAGAGAGAGAGGAGATGAAGTAGAAAAGAAAGGAAAAGATGGACTTTTACCTCCAATTCGAAGACCTTCAAATGTTGCTTGATAAGATCCTTGGAGAACCTTTAGAAAGTGATTTGGTATAGTTTTTGTAAGTTCAATTTCCGGTCTAAGTTTTCGATCCTTGAAAATGGAGGTAAAGAGAGGTTTTTATAGGTGAAAGAGGGGTGTTTTTGGTGCCAAAACTCAGTCACCAAGAAATCCTTCCGGGCAAAATCCTGTAAATTGAGCAAGGGAGGGAATCCTGGTCAGAAATCTGTAACTGACGCCCAGAGGCGCGCGCTTCCTGCTTTGGGGTCGGGAGGCGCGCGCGCCTGGCTCCTCCTGTCGGAGGCGCGCGACTCAGAGAAGGCAATTTTGACAGAATGGACTAGAAAGTCAGCCCTGTCATTCAGTTTAGTCCCTGGACTTAACGAAGTCAGTCAGGAACTTAACGGAAGTGACAGAAACTAACGAGAAACACTTAAAATAGGAGGAGCACAAGATCAAATGTGCAATCGGGGTGAGCGGTCCAAGGCGGGGTGTCTACAGAGCCCTCAGAGACGTGGATTGCAAAGCAAAACGCGTCGACGAAAGTTAAAAACACCCGCCGAGGACATCACCAACAAAAAGCAAAGACTCGATGAAAGCAGGAATTCGAAATTGCGAGAGATAGTGGTGCGCTCCCTGTGTGAGAGGCTTTTGTTGATAGAGGGGTGGCATGATCCGTTAGATGAACCTGCCGGCTGAATGTTTTCAATGAGGCCGTTAGTGAACCGTTGATGAATCCGTTAGTGAATCCCTTGAATGAGTCCGTTAGTGAACCCTTGTTGATGAATCCGTTAGTGAATCCGTTTGATGAATCCGTTAGTGAATCCCTTGGATGAGTCCGTTGGTGAACCCTTGTTGACGAATCCGTTGGTGAATCCGTTTGATGAATCCGTTAGTGAATCCCTTGGAGAGTCCGTTGGTGAACCCTTGTTGACGAATCCGTTAGTGAATCCGTTTGATGAATCCCTTGGATGAGTCTGTTGGTGAACCCTTGTTGACGAATCTGTGGTGAATCCGTTTGATGGATCCGTTAGTGAATCCCTTGGATGAGTCCATTGGTGAACCCTTGTTGACGAATCCGTTAGTGAATCCGTTTGATGAATCCGTTAGTGAATCCCTTGGATGAGTCCGTTGGTGAACCTTGTTGACGAATCCGTTAGTGAATCTGTTTGATGAATCCGTTAGTGAATCCCTTGGATGAGTCCGTTGGTGAACCCTTGTTGACGAATCTGTTAGTGAATCCGTTTGATGAATCCGTTAGTGAATCCCTTGGATGAGTCCGTTGGTGAACCCTTGTTGACGAATCCGTTGGTGAATCCGTTTGATGAATCCGTTAGTGAATCCCTTCGATGAGTCCGTTGGTGAACCCTTGTTGACGAATCCATTAGTGAATCCGTTTGATGAATCCGTTAGTCTTAATCCCTTGGATGAGTCCGTTGGTGAACCCTTGTTGACGAATCCGTTAGTGAATCCGTTGGATGAGTCCGTTGGTGAACCCTTGTTGACGAATCCGTTAGTGAATCCGTTTGATGAATCCGTTAGTGAATCCCTTGGATGAGTCCGTTGGTGAACCCTTGTTGACGAATCCGTTAGTGAATCCGTTTGATGAATCCGTTAGTGAATCCCTTGGATGAGTCCGTTGGTAAACCCTTGTTGACGAATCCGTTAGTGAATCCGTTTGATGAATCCGTTAGTCAATCCCTTGGATGAGTCCGTTGGTGAACCCTTGTTGACGAATCCGTTAGTGAAATCCGTTGATGAGGTATTGCTTTGAAGTCTCGTGCCACTTGGAGTCACACTTGACTTTTGAATTGTAGGGTGCGGGCACAGTTGACCGCGACCAGAAAAATGTTCCTGCTGGGGATGAAATGTTGAGATTGACTCTTGAGGGGGGTGTGGCACCCGTGACAGAACTTAGGGAGTTCGGAATCCGTGGGGAAACCTTGATACGGTGCATGGATTCTTGCATGGGAACTGCTTCTGAACCTGCCTGATGATGGGAAGAGCGCGTGTCTGTGCCTCGTTGTGGGACGCGTTCGCCGCGGATGAGTATGTCGGGAGGCGCGCGCCTGGCGCATAAGTTCAGCATATTTAAACAGGCTGTTCGCTGTTTTCGGCCAGTTTCAAAAAATTGAAGAACCCTCCAAATTCCAAGCCCAATTTTGTAGAGAAATCACCCTAAAACACTTTCTTGCTGCTCTAGGATCAATTCCGTCAAAGAAACGATGTCGGATCGTCAGCAATCACCTCCGTTTGAGATGCCACAGGGCGAGGAGCCCGAAATTGGGGTTGAAGCTATGGACCCGAGCTTGCTTACTTTCCGGCCTCATACCCACATTTCTCACTTCGTGACTTCGGGTTGGTAAGAATGCCTCACCCTTCTTGTCGATTTCGGGTTTCATGAAGTTCTGTTTTCTTTACCCGAAATATTGCTGCAGCAGCTTTATTGATCATTCTTTGCATGTTGTTTGTTGTTGCTGATTTGTTGTAAGAAACATGTTGGGATGTCCATTTTCATGTTCACACACTTGCTTGTACATTGTTCTGCCATTGAAATCTCTGTGTTGAGTTCATCCGTTTTTTCTAGCAGTCATGCTGATGAAATTTTTGTTGTTCCTTGTTCTTTTTCAGGAGTGGAGCCGCCTATCGGAGATTCGAGGCGGAGCTCATGGTCCAGTGGCCATTTGGAACAAATTGCCCGAAAATGTGAGGGCTCGAGTTCAGGCTACCCACTTTGGCCTTTTTATCATTAGTCTGCCGGCACTGAAAAATGACCCGGACGTTATTCAGGCTTTGAGAGAGAGATGGTGGGACACCACCCATACTTTTCATTTGCCCATGGGAGAGGTCACGATGACGCCCACAGACTTTACGGCATTGACTGGTCTGCCGTTTGCGGGGGAGCCTGTCCCTTGCGTTTTGAGGGGGACCCTTAGGACTGCCGACGAGCTGTTGGCTCTCGTTGACTGTGGCTTCCGGTGAAGAATTTCCGGGTCACTTGGGGGAGCATCCGCCGATATTTTAGCATTCTTGCAGCTGAGCCTCTGGGTATCACTGCTGAGCGGGTAGATGCTGTGGCCCGTTGTTTTATATGGTACTTGCTGTCTCATACCCTGTTTGCTAGTGGAGGGTCCTCGGCCTCTTTGGCTTTGCTTGACTTGTTGGTAGACTTGGACCAGGCCGGTCATTACAACTGGGGTGCAGCGGGCTTGGCTGCTTGTTATCATGGTATGGATCTGACTAGCCGCTCGACCACCAGCTCGGTCACGGGTTTCAGCCTGTTGTGGGAGGTATACTGCTTTCCCTTTTCTTTTCGGCCTTCTTGTCATTGCTTTGCTGTATCTTTGAACTGTCATTTAATTCTGCTCTTGCCTCTATTTTGCAGCTATGGGCCTTTGCTGTCTTGGAGCTGAGGGACTTTAAGATCAACAGAGAAGGTCAGCCCCAGTATCCGGACTCCGTGAGGTGGTCATATAGGGAGAGGAACGTGAGGACCGGCACTGCTCCCATCAGCCTGCTTTCAGCTCGGCCACTTGGATTCTTTGAGGCCGGAGGCTGTCGCCTTTTCTTTGTTTCCGTGGAGCTATTTATGCCTTTATTGAGCATACCCTGATTCCCACCCGTTCGAGGCTCCTGATGAGCTCAGTGGAGTGTATGGAGATGTACCTTGGAGAGAGAGTGTTTTGGCAGCATGGTGGTCAGGTGACGGACTTCCACCACCCTCCTAGGCCAGCGGTTCCTGATGTTCTGCCTTTATGTCCTCGTAATTGGAGGGCTCTTTCAGAGGCAGACCGGCAGTCTATCTTGCGGGGTTGATGCTGTCCCTTTCATTCATCTGGAGCAGGATTACGGTTTATTCCGGGAGCACAACCTCCAGCAGGGTTTCATGTTCACTGATCCGAGGGAGACACATGTTGCTCCGCAGACTTCGGCCCGATTCTATCCCACCGGTGCTGGATATTGCTTCGATCCTCCTTTGCCTCCTCCCTACTACACTTATTCAAACTTCGGGGTCTTTGAGGAGCAGAGGGAGATTGTTCCTGAGGATATGTCACCGGAGAGAGAGCCTCCCGCTCAGGCTGCTGTGGTATGTTTTTCTGACCATCTTTGCATTTTCTCAGTTCCAGTCTTGTTTTTCTGTCCTTTGTATTGATGTAATTTCTTTTCCCTGTTCTTTGTTGCAACAGGTGCCCGTAGCTGCTCATAGGCACTTGGGTAGGCAGAACAAAGGAATGAGGCGGAGGCTCCGCCAGCTGGAGGAGAGGGTGCTGGAGCTGTGCAGGGATATTGCTGCCATGACTAGAGGTGCTGCCGGTGCTGTCTCTGGTGCTGCGAGAGGAGCTGCCCGAGGTGCTCGGGGCATGGGACGAGGCTGCAGGGATGCTGCACTGGACATTGATGAGGTGTCTCTTCAGCGAGGCAGTCGCTGAGCAGGAGTCTGAGCCACGGAGATAGCCATAGTAGGAGCCTGAGCCGAGAGGGTAGCCAGAGCCGGGGCGGCGCCAGTTCATCAGGGAGAGCTGCCAAGAGGACCCGTCCTGATGTTGTGATTGAGACATCTGAGTCTGAGGATGATGATGATGATGATGAGGATGATGATGACGATGAGGAGACCGAGAGCGGTAGCAGGGGGTGAGCACAGTGTTGGTGATGACGTGCCCGAGCTGTTGTGGCTGAGAGGATGAGGGATTGAAACACTTTTACTTTTGCCTGTAATAACATTTAACATGTATTTACAATCCTATTTATTTACTACTCATTTTTATGTTCTATTAACGACTCGATCTTAGATGTCGACTCTTTACACACAAATGTGTGCCCAAAGGGTGCTTGTTGTCGATGCTTGAACTCCTTTTTGTTGCTGGGATTTGATTTTGCTGCAGGTTGGATATGTTGAAGTGCTTGGGTTCTGTTCTGAACTGACAAGGGTTGTTTCTGTCTGAACTGCTGTCAAAGGCGCGCGCGTCGGGCCTTGCTTGTGGGAGGCGCGCGCGTTGTACAGCCTTGGTCGGAGGCGCGCGCTTCTGGCCTGCTGAATTACAGCCCCTTTCTTTTTCTGATTAGAATGTTCCAACAACTATAAATTTTGAACCATTTTCGACCAGAATGGTCACACAGCATTCTTTTGCAAACACTTTCTCCTCTTTAACCACAAAATTCTTGTCATAATGGCCCCAATGACTTTCTCCTTTGAAGTTAAGGTTTCCGTCCCCGAGGGTGAGAAGTCCGTTCCAGTGGTGAATGCCGTTCCAGCTGTGGGGTCCGTCCCGATGGTGGAGAAGCGTCTGAGCGTTTTTGATCGTTTGGGAAGGCCCAATGACGATGTCGTTGACCCCGTGAGACCGGTGGTTCATGTGCGGGACTATAGACCCCGTCATTTTCCCAAGAAGAAGAAAGGTAAAGGAAATTCCTCCTATGTGTGGAAGCGTCCCATGGTTGTCCCCGCTAAGGCTCCGCTTGATAAGGGCAAAGGGAAAGCCGTTGATGAAGCTCCGTCCCGTCCTAGCGTTTTCTCCCGTCTTGGCGGTCCCAAGAATGTTCCGTCCCCATCCAAGAAGACTAAAGGACATAACAAGAACAATAGGTTCCCAAACCTAAGAAAGATTAGATTTTTATTTGTACCCCAAGAGATTGCAATTAGACCACTTTGTTTTAGGATTTAGTATTTTGATGTATTTTGTTGCTCAATAAATCCGTTGTAATGGTTTGAATAGTTCATTGAATGAATAAAAATTGCATTTTGTTATTTGAAGTGAATTGGGTATTTTTGATATGTTTTAGACCGCACCCGAAGGTTGCCTACGTTCCTCCAGTTGGGAGGCTCAGGTCTTCGTAGTTCAAACAAACAAAGACCTTTTTTTTTTTTTTTTTTTTTGTGCACCCTGTTTTTTGCCTAGACCGCCCTTTCGGGTTTTCAATCTAGCGGGCTTCTTTTTTGCACGTGCTCTAATTTTTGCCTAGGCCGCCCTTGCGGGTTTTCAACCTAGCGAGCGATTTTTTTTATTTTTTTTTTTTTTTTTATGGTCTTTGTTTATTAAGCGTAGAACCTCTTGAGCTTGTCGAGGTTGACCTCCTTTGGCAGCTGGTCACCATCTAAATCCACGAGCCGGGCTGCACCACCGCTTAGTATCTTTTTGACCACGTACGGACCGATCCATCTGGGTCCCCATTTCCCCAGGGGATTCATGGCATTAGGAGGATGTTGTCTTAAGACCAAATCTCCCACATTGATGTTTCGAGGCTTCACCTTTTTGTTGAAAGCTCTTGCCATCCTTTGCTGATACGCCCTTGTGCGTTCGAGTGCTCTTAACCTTTTCTCGTCGAGCAAGGCTAGTTGTTCATATCGACTTTGCATCCAGTCGACCTCGTTGACTTGATTCTCGAGGAGGACCCGTAGAGATGGGACTTCAAGTTCGATAGGGAGTACGGCTTCAGAACCATAGACTAATGCATAGGGAGTTTCTCCTGTTGCAGACCGTATTGATGTGCGGTAGCCCCACAATGCTAGAGGTAGCTTCTCGTGCCAATCCCTTCCTGTTGAGGCCATTTTCTTGACGATGGTCTCGATGGTTTTATTTGCTGCTTCAACCGCGCCATTTGCTTGGGACGGTAAGGAGATAACTTGTGCTTGGTGATCTTGTATTCTACCAAAAGTGCATCCATTTCCTTCTCAAAGTGAGAGCCGTTGTCGGAAATGATTTCATGAGGCACGCCGTATCGGCACATGATATTAATCTTTACAAATTCGGCCACTTTCTTAGCGTTGAGGGTCCGATAGGCTTGTGCTTCGACCCACTTTGTGAAGTAGTCGACTGCCACTAGGACGAATGACTGCCCATTGCTCCCGGCAGGATGAACTTTACCGATGATGTCTATCCCCCAACAAGAGAAAGGCCAAGGTGTGACCATGTTGTAAAGTTGTGAGGGTGGAGCATGTTGCAGATTAGCGTGGAATTGGCACTTGGCACACCTTTTGACTTTCTCGATACAGTCTCGTTCCATAGTGCTCCAATAGTAACCAATGCGAAGTATCTTCTTGACTAGCATAAACCCATTCATGTGGGGTCCACATTCTCCTTCGTGCACTTCACACATTATCTCTTGAGCTTCGGCCTCATTGGCGCATAAGAGATTGATCCCGTCGTGGTGCCTTTTATAGACTCGGTCCCCAATCAGTACGTACCGAGAGGCTAACCTTTGCAGAGCTGCTTGAGACTTCTTATTGATATTCTCGGGATAAGTGCCATCTTTGAGGAAATTCATGATATCCGAATACCACGGAGAGTTTGTTTGAACCTCGTTGATCTCGATACTCATGCAATATGCCGGACTGTTCTTTCGAGCAATTTTGAAGGCTTTCACCATTTTCCCTTTGGGCATTTCGACTAATGAAGCTATAGTGGCCAGTGCATCGGCGAAGCGATTCTTATCCCTTGGCAGGTAGTTGAAAGTGATCCCTTGGAATTGTTCAACCAGTTCTTCAAGGTGCTGACCATACTGTTGGAGAGTCGGGTCTTGGGTTCGCCATTTACCCGATTGCTGATTGATAAGGAGCAAAGAGTCGCCGAACACTTCTAGTTCCGTGACGTTTCTTTCGAGAGCTGCTTCGAGCCCTGCTATGCATGCTTCGTACTCGGCAATGTTGTTGGTAGCTTCGAATTCCAGGCGGATGGCAATGGGAGTGTAGATGTCTTTTGGATCGACAAGCAATATTCCTATACCAAAACCGTGTTTATTGGCGGCGCCATCGAAAAAAAGTTGCCACTTATTTTCCTCGGTTGCAGTACAAATTAAATGCTCGTCGGGGAACTGTACGTCTTCCCCCTTTACTTCGTCACACAGGAATTTGGCAAGCTGGTCACTGAACACTTTCCCCCTGACGGATTTTAGTGTGACGTAAGTGATATCATAGCCGGCGAGCATGAAGTACCATTTGGCATTCTTGTTGACATGAAAGGCTTCTCGAAGATGTAGCGGAGCGGGTCCACCTTTGCTACTAGCTTGATCGGAAAAGCTTCCATATAGTGTTTGAGCTTTTGAGTGACCCAAACCAATGCTGCACATGACTTCTCTAAGACAGAGTAGTTCTTTTCGCCTCCTTGGAATCGGCGACTGACAAAATAAATGGCGTTCTCCTTTGTGGACTCTCGTTGCTCTTGTGCTAACATAGCCCCTAGGGCTTCATCATTGACAGTGAGATAGAGCAACAGAGGTTTCTCCTTGTGCGGCGTAACTAGAACAGGAGGGCACGTCAAGTAATGCTTCACTTGATCGAAGCCTTCTTGGCACGCGTCGGTCCATTCTAGAGCCACATTCTTCTTGAGTAGCTTGAAGATTGGCTCGCACATGGAAGTGAGTTGGTGCACAAACCGACTGATGTATTGTAGTCTGCCCATGAAACCTTTAATCTCTTTCTGCGTCTTTGGAGGAGGCATGTCAGCTGATTGCCTTGATTTTGGAGGGGTCTACTTCAATTCCCCTTTCAGTGACCATATAACCAAGAACTTTGCCTCGGATAACCCCGAACGTGCACTTTGCAGGGTTGAGCCTCATCTTGTGTTGACGAAGCCTTTCGAAGAACTTGCGGAGATCGATTAAATGTTGACCATCGGTCCCTTTGGAGTGAATGATCATGTCGTCCACATAGACCTCGATTTCTTTGTGAATCATATCGTGGAACAAGTCTGTCACGGCTCTTTGGTAGGAAGCCCCAGCGTTTCTTAACCCAAATGGCATGACTGTGTAGCAATAGGTACCCCACGGTGTTGTGAAGGCTGTCTTGTGTTGATCTTCTTCGGCCATGAGAATCTGATTGTACCCAGCGAACCCATCCACGAATGAGCGAACCTCGTAGGCAGCAGTGGAGTCGACCAGCATGTCGATATTAGGGAGTGGAAAATCATCCTTTGGGGAAGCTTTGTTTAAATCCCGGAAGTCCACATAAACTCGAACCTTGCCGTTTGCCTTCCTGACTGTCACAATGTTGGCTAACCATGTCGGATACTCGATAACCTTGATGAAACCCACACTGAGGAGCTTCTCAATCTCTTCTTTGACCTGCAGAGACCATTCTGGCTTGATCTTTCTGAGCTTCTGCTATACTGGCTTGGCATCTTCTCTGATCGGAATCTGTGCTCTGCTACCTTTTTTTCCAAACCCGGCATGTCTTTGTATGACCATGCGAACACATCCACGAACTCCCGTAGTAGTGCAGTCAATCTGTCTCTGTCGTCCCCCTTGAAGAAGCTTCCAATCTTAGTTTCTTTTGGCTCTTCTTCGGTACCCAGATTAACAACATGCAATTCTTCGTCAGCCTTTGGACCATTCTCACCACGACTACGGACTTGTTGAGCAAGTTCATTTAAGTATGTTGTGTTTTCGTGGTCTATTTCATCATAATTTGAATCGTTATTAACTTGTTCGTTAAGTTCATTATTAGTTAATTCATCATTTATGATGTTTGCAATCTCAGGGTACTCAGAAATATCAAATTTTTCATTAGCAAAGAAAGGAAACACACGCTCGGCTATGGCCTCCAAATCCTCTTGGGTGAGGGTATTAGAGACACTCTCGGACTCGAAAGTAAGTGTGAGCTGCTCTTCCTTTGTTGCTGTGCGGGGTATGCAACCCATTTCTTGGACTAAGAATTCTTCGGATACCACGGGCCCTTTTGTTGAATACCAATTGTTGATCGGCTCGGAGCTTGGCAGGATCTCACTGATAGTCTCGTTTATGATGACGGTGTCATGGATGGCGTTAACTTGGCATTCATTCATCATGGCAAGCTCTTCGAACATGGAGGCTAAATCTGTCAGTTCTTCCCCCACGGTGATTTCTGTCTCGGATTCTATAGTCATCTTCCTTCCCCACCATTCACGGGGCGACATGGGAGTTGGTTCCCTTTCGGATTTCTGGATCTCACAATCGGAGAAGATTTTGAGGCCGGGATTTTTGACACCCTTATTGTTAACCCATGGCTCGGGAAAGATCATGTATGGAACGTCTTCCCCTTGGCGGACAAAATAACCATTCAACGTCTTGCGGTAAGGCCTTAGATTAGGGACTTCATAACGACGGCCTTCTTTACGAGCTCGGGCCTTTTCGTTCTTGATCGCTTGCTCTTGTTTCAAGTCTTCTTTGGAAGGCTCATACCCCAAACCGAATGTGTTTTTGACAAATGGGACTTGCACGGGATGTAGGATTCCTTGTTGATATTCCCTAAGCCTAAACCAGGGAAGTAGTCCATATTCCTCATCATGCGGAGGACTATGTGATTGCTGGGGGTCCATGATCCATTTCCCCCTTCTTTGTCAATGGCGTTGATCGAGACGCCGGAGAGAGTGGAGTCTGGTAAACCATGCTGAACTTGGTGGACGGGCTCACCTTTTCTGTGGATAGTGACATTTTCAGCCATGACGGTCACTATTTCATCACCATTTCGGATCTTGACACATTGGTGGAGAGTTGATGGTACGGCATTAGCACTGTGAATCCATGGTCGTCCCAAAAGTAAGTTGAACGAGGCCGGGATATCAAGCACTTGGAATGGAACGGACATGACTATGCTTCCAAACTCGATGTCTATTTCGATCATACCCATGACTGTACGGCGGTGCTGTCATAACCTCGGATTACTTGAGTAGAAGGCTTCAAATCGGAATCCTTAAGCCCCAGTATGCCCATGATTCTGCCAGGCATGAGATTGAGTGCGGAACCACCGTCCACTAAGACTCTTGAGACGGGCCTCCCCCTTGCTCGTACCTTGAGGTAAATAGCTTCGTTGTGGTCGGAACCAAATGGTGGAAGGTCCATATCGGCAAAGGTGATGACGTTGCCAAAATGAATGTGACCAATCATTGCCGTGAGGTCCTCGGGGGTATCGGGAGAAACTGATGTATCATCGAGATTGCGGATGACAAGATCTCGGTGTTTCTTTGAGGATGCAATGAGGTCCCAAATAGAGATGTTGGCTTGAGTTTTATTGAGTTGGACAAGTAGAGGATCTTCGGGAGTGTCGCGAGCTTGCGGCCTTTGAGAAGAGGAGCTCGGTGCGGAAGCGGAAGGGTTGCTTGCTATGACTCGACCGGATCGAGTTAGCATGTTGACGTTCCCATCTTGCTTCTTTTTCCTATTCTCTAGTACTTCCCTCATTACCTCATCGTAAGTCACTACATAGGTGGTCCCCTCGAGTTCTCCTATCTCTATTACATTGACATGTTCGTCATTAGTCACTACAAATTCTTTCTTATCCATGAGATCTTGAATGACATTGCGGAGAACGAAGCAATCCTCGGTGTGTGGCCACTATATTGGTGGTAGCCACAATATTTGTGGTGAGCATGATTGGGGTGGATCGTCTTGGGTTGGTACCCTTGCACGGGTGTGACTTGACCCTTTGCCTTGAGGACCTCGAACACTTCGGTTTGAGTCATGCCTTGGAGAGGCGTGTAGACACGGTCACTTCGGGACTTCTTCCCTTGAGGTGGAGGAACCTTTTTGTAATTCCCCTTGTCGATAGTGACGGCGTTGACCGAGGCCTCTTTTGTGGAGTTGGAAGCGGCCTTGTAGCGGTAAGTAGGAGTGGCCTTCTTAATCTCGTTGAGCAAGTCATCCATGCGTACCCCCGCCTCATACATTTTTGAGAAGTCGGAGTAGCAAGCCCCACTTAGGTGGGTGCGGAGATCAATCTTGAGACACTTGAGAAAGATGTCCATTTGCTCTTTTGTGTTTGGCCTCTCAACAATTTCAGAGAGTTTATCATTCCATCTCCTTGTGAAGTCGATGAAGGACTCATTGTCTCGTTGAGTAGTGTTCTCTAGCTCTTTCCTTGTGGGCCGGTGAGTGGTGTTGCCTTGGTATTGGTTCTTGAAGGCAAGCATGGCGGAGTCCCAATCAAGACGGACAGTGAGCGGGAGAGTAGCATACCAATCTTTTTCCTCCCCCTCGAGAGTGAGAGGGAAGCATTGAGCCATCACCTTGGGAGAGACCTTCTTTGGAACCATTGCCCAAATATAAGTCTCAATGTGAGCCATGGGACAAGAGTTGCCCTTGAATTTGCTTATGTCGGGCATCTTGAACTTATCGGGAAGAGCGGCCATAGTACTCATGAGGATGGATGATTGATAAAGGCTTGTGTCGGAGCCTTTCCCCATGTTGAGCCCATTGAATTTTTGGTCGATGTAGGCCATGATAGAATCCACCATTTTGGGCTTATTGTTCTCGGAACTCGGCTCCCCCATTTTCTTGGTGCGGGTGTTGACATACGGACTCTTGAACAAACCCTCGGTCCATTTAGATTCATCATCATTGTTCTTGTTCTTTCCCTTGGCAAGGTTAGTGAGCTTTTCTTTCATTAGCTCCATCTCGGCCTCGTGGGCCTCCCTTTGGGTGTCGAGGTGGGATTGCCAAATGTCGTCTTTGCTTTGTGCCTCCTTATTAAGGGTGGAGACTTGCTCTTGGAGGAGTTGGACCATAGTTGAGAGCTGTTCGAGAGACATGGTGTTGCTGCTGCCGGTCATGGTTGATGTTGGAGCTGTTGGAGTGATCTCTTCACGGACTAACCGATTTGCTGAATCCCGGTAGACTCTGTAAGTACCAATTGAACCTATATTGCAGAAGAGGCCCTTTTCAGTCTTGAGTAACACTTGCGGTCCATGAAGAGGCTTAGAACACACAGTTGGGCGCACGACTCGAACCACATAAGAAAAGACTCTTTTTTTTTTTTTTTTATAAGTCGGAGGGAATGAATCCCTTTTGGGGTTTCTAAGAAAATAATGGAATCGTCACACTAGTATATAGACCATCTCGCGGTCCCATATACTCATCGGATTCCATCGCGCTTGTGAATCCTACATGTATCGGGATTAAACTAAATTAATGTAGTAAAGCATACATGCGGGGACGGATTTTTATTTTCGTCCAAAATAACCACTTTTGGGGACGGATTTTTATTGCGTCCATTTCAACAAATTGGCATGTATGATTTGAAGACATTAGTTTAGGGAAACCTCGGTACATGGAAACCGACTTGAGTCACGGAGTGTTAGACCCTAACTAGAATTGTGTGGCTTGTGCTCGGCTTGAATATGAGGCTCAAAGGTCACCCCCGGCATGTAGTCTTGAACTACGCCACGGGCTGAGGTTTACCGCTTCGAAAGAGCCAAGGTCTGGTGGAGCTTGAAACTTTCTAGGACGGGCCTCGACGGGTTTGGGGTTGGACTTGTGCGACTCGATAGTGAGCAGTTCATAGGAATATGTGCATGTAGTGTGAGGTCTAACAAGTGACAAAATTTTTTATATTTTTTTTTTTTTGAAAAGAAAGAAAAACACACAAAACACATAAGCACATAAAATTACAACTCCCGAATCACCCGTGTGACCGGTAAATAAAACACAAAATTAAAACAGTCCGAGGGTTCAATTCTGTTCTGATGCAGGCAACTGTGCCCACACCCTACTGTTCTGCTCAGTCACTGAAACCTGTTTCTGTTCTGGGAATCAACCCAGAAGCGTGCGCCTCTGAGTGCTGATGTGGGACGCGCGCGCATGGCGCAATGCTTATGGGAGGCGCGCGCTTCTGGGCACACCTGTCAGAATGTCAGACTTTGGAATCAGGGGATTGCCCTAGTCCTATGTTCATATTGTAACCCCTGCAGAAGTGATTAGTGCAGAATAACAGAAGAAGAAGATGAAGAACATGAAGAAGTGGGCGATTCTGGTTCTTGATGCGGGATGCGCGCGCCTTAGGCCTAAGAGGCAAGACGCGTTCTCCTCCCCCATCAGGAATCAGAATGCCCAGAAAAGATGTAGATTTCGATCAGAATGCAAGTTTAACCCTCAAAACTCCCCAGCGGAGTCGCCACTGTAGATACCCCGGGGAACCACGGCTTGGCTAGAGCGGTGAATTATCCTAGGATGTCTAACTTGTTTTAGAGTCTCCACCTATGTTTTGAGGAACATAAGAAAAACCTATTGATTGTAGCCTAAGTTTGATTACGAAAACAGAGATTCTTTGTTTTGAGGTTCGGGGGTTAGATTACGAGATGGGAAGTACCGAAACACCCATCTCGCCCAACTAAAGTTGGTCTTGCTTGATCAAAATCTACATGAATAATAACGTTCTTCTTCTTCTTCTTTAAGTCATACAAAGGGGGTGTAAAATAGAGTTTGGAATGTAGGAGATAACTCCTTAACCAACCTCAATGAGATGAGGTGATCATTAGAGTCATGTCCCAAAATGATTTGGGTGATTGCACGTTTGATTAGAGTAAAAGAGAGAGAGGAGATGAAGTAGAAAAGAAAGGAAAAGATGGACTTTTACCTACAATTCGAAGACCTTCAAATGTTGCTTGATAAGATCCTTGGAGAACCTTTAGAAAGTGATTTTGGTATAGTTTTTGTAAGTTCAATTTCCAGTCTAAGTTTCGATCCTTGAAAATGGAGGTAAAAAGAGGTTTTTATAGGTGAAAGAGGGGTGTTTTTGGTGCCAAAACTCAGTCACCAAGAAATCCTTCCCAGGCAAAATCCTGTAAATTGAGCAAGGGAGGGAATCCTGGCCAGAAATCTGTAACTGACGCCCAGAGGCGCGCGCTTCCTGCTTTGGGAGGAACACAAGATCAAAAACTAACGAGAAACACTTAAAATAGGGAGGAACACAAGATCAAATGTGCAATCGGGGTGAGCGGTCCAAGGCGGGGTGTCTACACATTCAATCACAAGGGATCCAATTCAATTCTAGGCATCCAAATACAACTACTCACTCATATCAAAGAGATCAAAGTTCAAGGGAAGGTTTATGCCATGAATCAACAACAAGCTACCGATGATCCGTCCGTTATTGGAGGTATTATTTCTGTGTCTAATGTGAGCGCACGAGCGTTAGTAGATCCAAGATCATCTCATTCATACATTTCTGTGCAATTTGCTTCCATGTTAAATGCTGCATTCGAGTCTTTACCGTACGTGCTAGAGGTGTCGACCCCTATAGGAGAATGCTTGATTTCTGATCAAGTCTTTCGTGCTTGTGATGTGGTTATTTGTGGTCGAGTCATTTGTGCGGATTTGGTGGTTCTTCCTATCCAAGATTTTGATGTCATATTGGGTATGGATTGGTTGAGCAAGTTCCACGCTTCTGTTGATTGCCGTAAGAAAACTGTTACTTTTTCTATTCCCGATGTGCCTAGATTTGTGTTTGAGGCTTGTCCTCTGAGTAGAAAGGTTCGCCTAATTTCTTTTATGAAAGCGAGAAAATTATTGCATAGTGGTTGTGAGGGGTATTTGGCTAGTGTTCTTGATACTAGGAAAGAATCCCCTAGTTTCGATAGTGTTCGGGTAGTCCGGGAATTTCCCGATGTTTTCTCTACCGAGTATGATATGCCTCCCGATCGTGAGATTGAGTTTTGTATAGATCTTTTGCCGGGTACGGCTCCGATTTCGAAAGCACCTTATAGGTTAGCCCCCGCAGAGTTGAAAGAGTTAAAGGTTCAGTTGCAAGAGTTGCTTGATCGAGGGTTTATCCGCCCTAGTGTTTCCCCGTGGGGAGCACCAGTTTTATTTGTGCGGAAGAAAGATGGTTCGTTGAGGTTGTGTATAGACTACCGGAAGTTGAATCAGGTTACGGTGAAGAATAAGTATCCTCTACCGCACATCGATGATTTATTTGATCAGCTTCAAGGGTCCGTGGTTTTCTCTAAACTCGATTTGAGGAGTGGGTACCATCAGTTGAAGGTCCGATCGGAGGATATTCCGAAGACTGCTTTTCGCACTCGTTACGGTCATTATGAGTTCTTGGTTATGCCGTTTGGGTTGACTAACGCGCCGGCCGTATTTATGGATTTGATGAACCGGATTTTCCATCCCTATCTTGATTCGTTCGTGGTGGTTTTCATCGACGACATTCTTGTTTATTCGAAATCCCGAGAGGAGCACGAGCAACATTTGAGGACAGTTTTATCCGTTCTTGCGAGAGAGAAATTATTTGCGAAGTTTAGCAAATGCGAATTTTGGCTCGAGAAGGTGTCATTTCTGGGTCATGTGATTTCTAAAGATGGGATTTCTGTGGATCCTTCAAAGATTGAAGCCATAGTGGATTGGAAGAGACCCGAGTCAGTGACCGAGATTCGTAGTTTTCTGGGTTTAGCCGGTTATTACCGAAGATTCATTGAGGGATTTTCGAGGATTGCTACTCCGATGACTCAGTTGACCCGGAAGAACGTTCCGTTTGTGTGGACCGAGAAATGTGACAAGAGTTTCGAGGAATTGAAGAAGAGGTTGACTACCGCACCGATCTTGACTTTGCCTAATGGGAGCGATGGTCTAGTGATTTATAGTGATGCTTCGAAAGAGGGTTTGGGTTGTGTGTTGATGCAGAATGGGAAAGTAATTGCTTATGCTTCGAGGAAGTTGACCCCGAGTGAACAGAATTACCCCACTCATGATATGGAGTTGGCGGCGATAGTATTTGCGTTGCACAAATGGAAGCACTACCTTTATGGGGCGAAGTTTGAGATTTTTACGGATCACAAGAGTTTGAAGTACCTTTTCTCCCAGAAAGAGTTGAACAACCGACAGCGCCGATGGATGGAATTATTGAAGGATTATGATTGTACGATTTCCTATCACCCGGGAAAGGCGAATGTGGTAGCCGATGCGATTAGTAGAAAATCTTATGTGGCTTCGATGATGGTTCGAGAGTGGAAAATGCTTGAGGATGTTCGAGATTGGTCTCCTCGTGAATCGAGACATGGGGCTATTTTTGCGAATATTAGGGTATCTCCGACCCTAATTCAGAGAATAAAGGAAGCTCAGAAAGAAGATCCCGAGTTGGTGAAGATAATGGGTAAACTGAAAGAAAAGAACTTCGAGGATTTTTCTATTAGCTCGAGTGGAGTGTTGACTTTCCGTGGTCGTTTGTGTGTTCCGGATGTTGATGGAATTAAACAGAGAGTTCTTGATGAGGGTCACAGATCGAGGTATACTATTCATTCGGGTAGTACGAAGATGTATCAGGATTTGAAGCAACAATTTTGGTGGATTAATATGAAGAGGGAAATAGCCGAGTATGTATCGAGGTGTTTAACGTGTCAGCAGGTCAAAGCCGAGCATCAGAGACCCGCGGGATTACTTCAGCCGTTAGAGATTCCCGAGTGGAAATGGGAGCATGTGACTATGGATTTCGTTACGGGACTGCCTCGTACCCGTAGGAAGTATGACAGTGTTTGGGTAATAGTGGACAGATTGACCAAGAGTGCCCATTTCTTGCCTATTGACATCAGATATTCGATGGAGAAGCTTGCGACCCTTTATATCGATGAGATCGTTAGATTGCATGGGGTTCCGGTTAGCATTGTGTCGGATCGAGACCCGAGGTTTACTTCTAGATTCTGGAAGGCGTTTCAGGAAGCTTTGGGTACAGATTTGCGATTCAGTACAGCTTTTCATCCTCAGACCGACGGTCAATCCGAGAGGACTATTCAGATTTTGGAGGATATGTTGCGAGCTTGTGCGATAGACTTTTCTGATTCTTGGGATTCGCATTTACCGTTAGTGGAGTTCTCCTACAACAACAGTTATCAGGCTAGTATCGAGATGGCACCGTTTGAGGCCTTGAATGGAAAAAAGTGTAGATCGCCTATTTGTTGGGATGAGGTCGGTGAAGCGAAAGTTTTGGGTATTGATTTGCTTCGGGATTCAGTTGAAAAGGTTAGAGTTATCCGGGATCGATTGAAGACAGCCAGAGTCGACATAAGAGCTACGCAGATAACCGAAGGCGAGATCTTAGTTTTCAGACCGGTGATTTGGTATTCTTGAAGGTATCTCCGAAGGTGGGTATCCGAAGGTTCGGGGAGAAGGGTAAATTGGCTCCGAGGTTTATTGGCCCGTTTGAGATTTTGGGAAAGGTTGGACTTCTTGCGTATTGTCTTGCGTTACCACCATCTTTGGATCGGTTACATGATGTTTTTCACGTTTCTATGCTTCGGAAGTATGTTCATGATCCATCTCACGTGTTACCGAGGATACCGGAGGATATTGAGCCTGATATGTCGTATGAGGAACGACCGGTTTGGATCTTAGATTCCAAAGTCCAAGAGTTGAGGAGCAAAAGCATTGCATTGGTTAGAGTCCTTTGGAGGAATCATAATATCGAGGAGTCGACGTGGGAGCTTCGTGATGAGATCGAGAGGAAATTTCCGTGGCTTTTTGTTTAAGGTAAGTCTCGTTAAAATTCGGGTCGAATTTTCTTTAAGGGGGAGTGAATGTCACGACCCGAAATATAGGCTCTATTTTATTAGTAATTAAATGCTTTTTATTTAATTATTTGCTTATTTATTCATTTGAAGTATTATTTATTTAAATAATTATGTGTGCATTTTATGTGTTATAATAATTGTGCCTAGCATTTTATTCGAGTTATTTGGGCTAGTGTGGAAGTGTTGAGTATTGTGTTAGTATGGGGAGGGGGTCTAGTTGTAACATTTCAAAATAATTTCCCCCTACTCCCTTGCCTCCCTCACCTCCTTCTCCCTCCTACACTCCACCCCCATTCCCATTTCCCAGCCATCTCTCTCCTTCTCTCTAGCAAAAAGGTGAGTTTTCTTTCCTTACCTCTCTCTTAATTTCCTTCCTCTTCCTCTCATCTTCTCTCATTTCTTAAAACGTTAAATGTGTTTAGATCGTCGATAGGATCGTAGGAAGCCAAAAAGAATTGAAATCCATCAACTTTGAGAAAAATCAAGTAAGTTACTTTTCCCCCATTTTGATGCTAAAATGTTCATATCATGCTTAGATAATGTTTGATGTGTTATATTTGAAGTTTGGTTGAGTTTAGAATTTATTTTGAATTTATTTGAGCTTTTGGTTAAAAATGGTGAAATCATAAATGTTGAGTTTGATTCTTGGTTTTGGTTGATAAAGGGTGTTGTTAAGATCCCCTTTTTAGTTAAATGTTGTTTGGGTACCTTAGTATGCTTGTTGGGAGTCTTGTTTTTGGTTGATTTAGGAATGGTAAGGATTTGGGGTTGTTTTGGTATGAACTTGGAGAAACCCAGCTCTGTTTTCTTCCCAGTCCGTAGACCAGGCGCCCGCCTGACCCTTGCCAGGCGCCCGCCTACATGTCATTTTCTGATGACCAAACTTACTGGACATTCAAGCGCCCGCCTGCCCCATACCAGGCGCCCGCCCGCCCCCTGTTCCAGGAATTTGACCTTTTTGCTTGGTTTAAGACTTAAGGCCTAACTAGTTTAGGTTTAATCCTTCTAATTAACTTAAGATAACACCGTGGAACACTTTATTGTGTGGATTTGATTCTTTTGTGAATAAATATGATGTGAAATGTATTTAAGTACCGTTTTGGTAATGTAGTTCATCTTTGATGTGCTGTTTGCATTGGTTGACCTTTGTGGTAACTTAATTTGATTGGTTCCCTACTTTGGAACCTTAAGTTGTTCATTCATGCTAAATTATTATTACTTAGCATTTATTTGAAAGTCCAGCTGGTATTTTGTGTGTGTTTGGGCGATGGGAAAGATTATAATGGCAAAGCCAAGTCCATTATAATGTTGACCATTGTTTTGCCCCCTTCTTTACCCCTTCTCCAGATTGGCCTTGGAAAGGATAAGTCAGCGTTCCTTTGTGAATGTATCTAGCTAGCGGGTATGACTTTGTGTCATGATCCTTGTCCTTTGTGACACTGTTATGGTTATTGGTTCCGGTACCGGGGTTTCTCTTCGGCTTTCATGCTATAATGAAGATGATGATTGGTTGATTATTGAAGCTGCGCGGCAATCCTTTATTTGGATGTTCCGGTTTGGAAAACCTTGGCTATATCCTTTGTTATGTGTTTATTTCCGCTGCTATCTGTTATGTGATAAATGCTATGTGCTATGTGATATTTATTATTGCTTATTGTATATTGCATCATAGCATGTCATGTAAGTGCATTAGTAACTTATTGAGATTTATCTCACCCCTTTTCTTTTATCTTTGTTTTTCCTTAACCCCCCCCCCAGGTGCTAAGGATTAGTCTCGCTGATCACGAGAAAGAGGACGTCGAGTGTGGATCCGTTCTTTTGGGGAAAGTTGTTATAGGTTGGTTTACATTATGTAAATGTATAACCATTTTGGGATAGTTGTACCAAACAATGACGTCACTAAGAATTGTATAATTGTATTTGTTGGGCATAAACTTGTGGAAGTTTATGTTAGTTGTAATTCATTTTTATCAAACTTGGTTTTGTAAAACTTTGGATCATTACCCTTTTTGTATCAAATGGAATTTTTAACTTCAGTATTTCATAGTTTTGGTTTTAGAGTCGACGTCCAGATCGCGGTCCCGGGGCCCGCGGGGTCCGGGGTCGCGACACCAAAGGAAAGGGTAAGAAAGTTGTCAAACCCAAAATAAGCAAGGCAAGTGTTGCCAAGGCTTCTGAGGCAAAACCTGATTCACAAAAGGATGCAATCTGTTTCCATTGTCAAGAAATTGGTCATTGGAAACGTAATTGCAAGGCTTTCTTGGAAGAGCAAAAGAAGAAGAAGGGCAGCAAGGCTGCGTCGACTTCAGGTATCTATATGATAGATATTATCCTTTCTACCACTGATTCTTGGGTATTGGATACCGGATGTGGTTCTCACATTTGTCTAAATGTGCAGGGACTAAAGAATAGGAGACTGCTTAAAGAAGGCACTTCGATCAGATCGAGGTGGGGAATACTTGAGTCAAGAATTTGATGATCATCTAAAGAATTGTGGAATAGTTTCACAATTGACTCCACCCGGAACACCACAATGGAATGGTGTGTCCGAGAGGAGAAATCGGACTTTGTTAGACATGGTTTGATCAATGATGAGTCAAGTTGATCTTCCAATATCCTTTTGGGGTTACGCTCTAGAAACCACTGCTTTCATACTAAATCGTGTTCCAACTAAATCGGTTCAAAAGACTCCATATGAGATGTGGAGCGGAAAGAAAACTTGTTTATCTTTCATGAAGATTTGGGGTTGTGAGGTTTTTGTCAAAAGACTTGTCTCAGACAAACTTGCACACAAATCTGATAAATGTATTTTCGTGGGATATCCTAAGGAAACTAGAGGATATTACTTTTACAACCGTGAGGACAACAAAGTGTTTGTTGCCCGAACTGGTGTCTTTCTAGAGAAAGAGTTTCTCTCCAAAGAAATCAGTGGGAGTAAAATAAATCTTGAAGAAATTCGAGACCCAGAAAATAACATTGAACCAATAGTTGAACAAGAACAAGAACCACAAGGAGTTGTGGAACCTGTTCAAAATACACAAGCAACTCGCAGATCTAGTAGGTTACGATCCGAGCCCGAGAGATATGGATTTCTCGTAACGGATAGTAATGAGGTAGAAATCATTGAGAATGATGAACCGTCAACCTACCAAGAGGCGATGTCTTCTCCTGATTCAGACAAGTGGCTTGGAGCCATAGAATCCGAATTGCAATCCATGCAAGACAATCAAGTTTGGAATTTGATTGATGCGCCCGAAGGTGTAAAAACCATAGGATGCAAATGGGTCTTCAAGAAGAAGACTGACATGGATGGGAAGGTGCATACTTACAAAGCTAGGCTTGTAGCGAAGGGTTATAGACAAGTTCATGGTATTGACTATGATGAGACCTTTTCACCCGTAGCAATGATCAAGTCTATAAGAATTTTGCTTGCCATTGCCGCATATCATGACTATGAAATATGGCAGATGGACGTCAAAACCGCTTTCTTGAATGGAAAACTCCAAGAGGATGTGTATATGACACAACCAGAAGGTTTTGAACAAGATTCTAAAGTATGCAAATTGCAGAGATCCATCTATGGATTGAAGCAAGCTTCTAGGAGTTGGAATCTCTGTTTTGATGAATCGGTCAAAGAGTTTGGTTTCATCAAGAACGAAAATGAGCCTTGTGTATACAAGAAGATAGTGGGAGCATAGTGCTATTCCTTATTTTATATGTGGATGACATATTACTCATTGGAAACGATGTTCCTACACTTCAGTCCGTAAAGACTTGGTTAGGAAAATGCTTCGCAATGAAAGATATGGGTGAAGCGGCATATATACTTGGCATTAAGATCTATAGAGATAGATCAAGGAGGCTACTTGGTTTAAGCCAAAGTACATACATTGAAAAGGTCATTAGAAGATTCCGTATGGAAAATTCTAAGAGAGGCACCTTGCCCGTGTTACATGGAGTTTCTCTAAGCAAGACTCAATGTCCTAAGACAAACGATGAGCGTGAGAAAATGAATGATGTTCCATATGCTTCGGCAATTGGGTCCATCATGTATGCCATGATTTGTACTAGGCCGGGTGTATCTTATGCTTTGAGTATGACAAGTAGATACCAATCCGACCCCGGCGAAAATCACTGGATAGCTGTAAAAGCGATTCTTAAGTACTTGAGAAGAACTAAAGACTCGTTTTTGGTCTATGGAGGAATGGAATATGATCTCGTTGTAAATGCTTACACGGATGCAAGCTTCCAAACCGACAAAGATGATAGCCGATCGCAATCGGGATTTGTGTTTATGTTAAATGGTGGAGCTGTAAGCTGGAAGAGTTCCAAGCAAAGTACAACCGCTGATTCTACAACAGAAGCTGAGTATATTGCTGCATCGGATGCTGCAAAAGAAGTTGTTTGGATTAAGAAGTTCATCACTGAACTTGATGTGGTTCCTAGTATTGCTAATCCAATAGACCTTTATTACGATAATAATGGTGCTATTGCTCAAGCAAAGGAACCAAGAGCACATCAGAAATCCAAACACATACTTAGGCATTTTCATATCATTCGAGAGATCGTTGATAGGGAGACGTAAATATATGCAGAGTACCTACTGATGACAATGTTGCGGACCCGCTAACAAAGGGACTTCCACAAGCTAAACATGATGGTCATGTTAGGTCCATGGGTATTAGATACATGGGAGATTGGGCCTAGGGTAAGTGGGAGATTGTTGGTAGTGGTGCCCTAGGCACGTTTAATAAATGTTGTAATTGTTATCATTTATTTCATATCAATAAATAAATGTTTTGATTATTATTATTGTTCATGTTTACTTATAATAATCTCCGTCCCTAGTACTTGTTAAGCACTAGTATAAAGGCTAAATGATCATGGGATGATCATGTTAGATTTATGGGTACTTGTTTGGAACAAGGTACTGGACATGACCCGCTGTATGAGATTTATGTCATAGTCTATGTCGAACATATATCTCATATTAGTTATGTCATTCGAATCCTTAGACATGAAGTTATTATAGTCTTCCACTTGATAAAGATTATGTTTGACATATTCAAACGCTGCCTTTAACCGGGAAGTTATAAAGGGTATGATTGGCATAATCGGATTCACGTAGGGAAGAATAATAAGCTAAATGGATTTGTCCCTCTTCGGAGAGATGTCAAGCTTGGGCCCCTCGAAGGAATGATGTTGATGAAATGTTCGACCGGACTCAAATGGATTGATTGGATCAATAGCATTTGAATTATCAACATGTTCGGAATCGAGAAAGTATTGAACAAGACAAGTTGACTGTTTGACCATGACTTGTGTTCAATGACATCGTGGACAAAGGGATTATGACATATTCTAAAGGAATGCGAACTTGTATCTAGTTATACTATTTGGGTAGGTATGACGGTTTGCTAGAACCTAATCATATCTTATGGTTTCATGGTTGAACCCATTGCCAACTTAGTATAATCCTAGAGGGCCACACACAATAGAACGAATCTTTAAAAGGACTATATTAGAATTTTAGAAATTCTGGACATTCTGGGGAAGTGGGCGACCGCACAGTATGGACTGGGCGGCCGCACACTTAGCTCAAATTTTGTGCCAGTTTGTTTCAGATAGATGTGCGACCGCACAATGTATTCTGGGCGGCCGCACAAGGCTGTCGGGTGGCAGATTCCTAATTTGATTAGGAAAGGAATTTTGGACGGATTTTGACACAAGTTTCCTATTTAGAATAGGTTCTACTTGTGTATAAAAGGCCAAATTCGGCCAGCACTCTTAACCAATGATTGTGTGAGTCTCCAAAGAGTTTGAGAGAGTTTATTTTGTTCCAAGACATCCTTTGATTGAAGAACAAAATAATACACAATTAAAATTCCATATTGTCAATATCAATTGTGAAAGTGTGTTTCATAATTGTTGGTCTAGCAACCAAGATCAAGAAGCTCCTTGATATTCGTTGGTGGTGTGGATACCGCTAGAGGGTGAAGCTCATCATCTTCATAGTTCGTGTTCTTACTTTCTTCGTGATCAAGCTTCAAATCTCCACCAAGATCAAAGCTAGAATTCAAAGTCATCAAGGGTTAGTTTCTCCTTTATTCATGTTGTTGTATTTGATTTAATCATATGAACGGATCTATGGGCTTTGAGTTTCATAAATTTTAAATGCTATATTCCGCTGCGCATGTTACTTGGAAACCCAACAGTTCTACCGACTCCACAGCCTATCAGTCAAGTGAGATGTTCTAATTGTTCTAATTTTGGTCACAAGGCTCATGAATGCCTCTTGAAGCACCTATCTGGACCCACTGAGGTTGCATCCTCTAGTGGTGGCCAGATGTGGTTGCCAAAGAGGAACTAACCCTCAGACCCAAGAATAAGGGGGACCATAAGCATACTGTTTATTTCAGGAATGCTTCATGGCCTCAACTGGTGCAAGCAAGGATTTGTGGATTCTAGATAGTGGTTGTTCAAGGCACATGACAGGATTTGCAGATCTACTTGCCGATATTTCAGAAGCATCCGGTCCCCCAGTAGTTTTCGGTGATAATGCCAAAGGAAAAATCATCAGTATTGGTACCATCAAGAGAGGTGCAGTTACTGTACAGAAGGTCTCTCAAGTGGACGGTCTGAAACATAACCTTCTATCAATATCACAATTCTGTGATAAAGGAATGCAATGTGTATTTACTACTTCCAGTTGCTATGTGAAAGACATTGCTTCCAACGAAACTCTTCTCACTGCCAAACGTAAAGGTAACATTTATGCAGTAGACCTAAGTGCTATTACTGGTGTTGCTAATGTTTGTTTTGTAGCTAAGAACATCAGTGAGAACTCATGGCTATGGCACAAGAGACTCAGTCACTTGAACTTCAAGTATCGATCTAAGCTTGCCGGTTCAAATGTAGTTACCGGTCTGCCTCAAGTGTCTGCTGATCAAGCAAAGAAATGAAAGGCCTGCCAGCTTGGAAAATAACATAAATCATCCTTCCGAAGCAAGCCCTGCATGTCAACTTCTAAGTGCCTCCAATTGCTACATATGGATCTATTTGGCCCCACAACTACAGAAAGTATTGGGGGAAGTAGATACACCTTGGTTGTAGTAGATGATTTCTCTACATATACTTGGGTGGAAACTTTCAGTCACAAAGATGACACCTATGCCGTTTCTACCAAGTTATTCAGACTACTACAGACCTAAAAAGAAAGTGATATCATCAGTATGAGATCAGACAACGGCACTGAATTCAAGAACAATGGTATTCCTCAGTACTGTGATGATTATGGTATAGACCATAACTTCTCAACTGCCGGTACACCACAATAAAATGGTGTCATTGAGAGGAAGAACAGAACTCTTAAAGAAGCCGGTAAGACCATGATTGTTGAAGCCAGGCTGCCAAAATACTTTTGGGCTGAAGCCATCAATTCCGCCTGCTTCACTCAGAACAGATCCCTTATCAACAAATTCCATAACAAGACTCCTTATGAACTCTGGAGAGGCAGGATCCCCAACATTGGATTTTCAAAATATTCGGCTGCAAATGTTACGTGCTTTACAACGGTAAAGAGCACAGAGGTAAATTTGATGAAAAAGCTGATGAAGGAATCTTTGTTGGATACGCTAAACATAGTAAGGCTTTTCGAGTTTTTAATAAGAAACTTTTAAAAATTGTTGAATTTGTTCATGTAACCTTTGATGAATTTGATTTGTTAGAGTCTGACAAGGCTCCAAATAGTACTAATGCTTCTAGTGCTCATGAGACAGGTGAATCCAGTAATTCTAACCATGCAGGTCAAGTACCAATTGCTGATCTAGTCATTTAAGTAGAAGAACCAGTAGATACTCAGTACTTTCCATCATCGGCAGATCATGATCATACTGATAACTTTCATAATCCATTTGCCGATGCAAACTCTGCTGATCATCCTGAAGACAGATCTAGCCCTCAACCAATTTTTGTTATAAGACCTATCCCTTCTCATCCACCTCTCACTCAAAACTCCTATTCTCTTCCACCATCTGCTGATCTTGATCCTCCTCTAGAATCTTTACAACAAGAATCAGTAAGATATGATGTGCCGAGAGAAGTTAAAGCAGTTCGTGATCATCCATTAGAAAATGTGATTGGTGATGTCTTTGGTCCCACCAGACTAACAAAGAACCTGAGCAAGGCATTTGATGAAAGTCTCTTCTTATCTGCTATGGTTTCCAACATAGAACCAAAGAAGACTGAAGAAGCTCTTGCCGATCCTGGTTGGGTTGAAGCCATGCAAGAGGAACTGAATCAATTTGAAAGATGCAATATATGGGAACTTATGCCAAGACCAACTTCTCAACAAGTTATTGGTACAAAGTGGGTCTACAGGAACAAGTTGGATGAAGCTGGGAATATCACTAGAAACAAAGCAAGGTTAGTTGCAAAAGGCTACCGACAAGAAGAAGGGATTGACTACGATGAGAAATTTGCTCCTGTTGCAAGATTGGAAGCTATAAGACTTTTCTTAGCCTATGATGCCTTCAAAGAATTCAAACTATATAAAATGGATGTGAAAAGTGCCTTCTTGAATGGAGAACTCCAAGAACTTGTTTATGTTGAACAACCACCTGGTTATGAGGACTCTAAGAAGCCTAATCATGTCTACCGATTGAAGAAAGCTCTCTATGGCTTGAAGCAAGCTCCAAGGGCATGGTGTGAAACCCTTTCTAAGTTCTTACTTAGTGATGGCTTAGGTTTCACTCGAGGTAAAATCGATACTACTTTATTTGTTTCCAAGCATAAGGGTCATTCATTGTTTGTTCAAATATATGTCGATGATATTATTTTTGGTTCTACTAACAAATCACTTTGCAAGAGATTTGAGAAGCTAATGCAGAGCAAGTTCGAAATGAGTATGATGGGTGAACTAACATATTTCTTTGGACTTCAAGTCAAGCAAACCTATGAGGGAATATTCATCAATCAAGCCAAGTATGCAAAAGAACTAATCAAGAAGTTTGGCTTCGATAATGCTCATTCTCAAAGCATACCGATGGGCACTAACATTCATTTAGATAAGGATGAGTCTGGTAAGAAGGTAGATATGACTGTCTACCGAGGTATGATTGGCTCACTCCTCTATCTAACTGCCAGTAGACCAGATATCATGTTTGTCGTTTGTGTATGTGCCAGGTTTCAAGCTGACCCTAGGCAATCCCATCTGCAGGCTGTAAAATGCATTATTAAATACTTATGTGGTTCTACTAACCTTGGATTATGGTATGCTAGAGATTCTTCTTTTAATCTAATAGGTTATTCAGATGCAGACTTTGCAGCATGTAGGGTGACCAGAAAAAGTACAAGTGGAACATGCCAATTTCTTGGTGATTGGTTGGTGTCTTGGTCTTGTAAAAAGCAAGCATTAATTTCCACTTCCACTACTGAAGCTGAGTACATAGCTGCCGGCAGTTGCTGTTCACAAATCCTTTGGATGAAGCAGCAGTTGGTTGACTATGAAATTCCATCTCAAGTTTGTCCCATTTACTGTGACAATCAATATGCTATCTCAGTATCAAACAATCTGGTCATGCACTCCAAAACCAAGCACATAGACATCAAATACCACTTTCTGAAGGAACATGTAGAAAAGGGAAATGTTGTGCTGCTCAAAGTTCATACCGATTTCCAAAGAGCATACATACTAACAAAGCCTTTAGATCAGAAAATATTTGAATTCCTCAGAGGTGAACTGGGTATGATTGATTACAATGGTTAAAACTGTGCTAACTTTACTACTTGTGTCAGTCTGCCGATCTAATCAACAAAGTATGAAATAATTTGCCTACCAAAAGCAACATGCCGACAAACAACATCTTGCCGACATTATGTCTTGCCGATTTGTCAAAATTCAAAATTCAAATTCATCGGTAGATCTCATTCTTAACGGATAAGGATTCTCTGACACATGACATAAGCAATGTCAAATCAAAGGTACAATCGGTCACACCACCTCTCTGACACGTGTGTGCACCGCCTTACCCAAATTGTATCAAAGATTTATCCCAAATCCTTGTGATAAATCGGAAAGGTAACTTTTATACTTACCATATTATTACTGCCGTCTTTACCCCTTCTCTCTCCTAAGTTTAACCGTCTAATTTCAACATCCGGTTCGCGCATTAAATTCATTGTGTGCGCATATTCTCCGAGTTATTTGCTACAGTTAAACTCCTCATTATTTCTCTTCTCCCCATACAAACCTTTCTTATTCTCTCTCTTCCATAACATATAAAAGCTTCACTTAAAACTCTTCTTATTCTTTTCTCTCTTCACTCACCTGAACTCTCCTTGTTGCTTGTGTTCATCATTATCTCCTACCAGTCTGCTCTAATCTCTGGTAACCATTTGATGATTTACATTTGTTCCTCAACATTTAGTTTGAACTAATTGATTTCTAACTTGTGAGATTTCTTGAGTGATTTTGCAGATAATGTCGAGCAATGAAAAGGATATCTATGGAGGCTATATTGACCCCACATTCTTCGACGACACTCTTGACGTGGATTTCTTGAAGAATCTATTGATTGTTTCTCTTCTAGACTCCTTCATCACTCCAACTGGTGTTGAGTTCATATTTTTGGGTCAAGTGCAAGAGTTTTTCTCCAACGCCTTAGTTATCTCTGCCCCAAACGACCCATCTACCTTCGTCTCCATCAACTCTACTGTTGCGGTGTCCTTATCTCCATCTCTCCATCCTCTATTTCTACTGTTTTCCCACTCCTTGGAAGTGAAGGTTTAACTAGTCTATCTGATGATAAGTCCTTGGACAAGGCATGGACCCTTATGAGGGGAGACGGTATCATCTGAAAGCTCATTATAGAAGGAGATTCTTCGCTCTTGCAGAGATTGTTGATAGATGTTTAGTCTGCAGATCTGGCTCTCACAGCCATGTGACTGATGTGCAGTTTGAGGCGATGGTAGCCATTGTACTTCAAGAAGAGTTCAACTGGTGTGCCTATTTGTTCAGAGTCATTGCAATTGCAGCAGTAAAATGGAAAGAAGATAGAAGAAAGAACAAGGCTCACCCTGGTAAAGGATGTCATTATATGCTGATAAGTATTATTTTGAGAAATAATTCAAACATTGTCAGAGCCTCTCATGCTCCTCCAAGCTTTGACTTCACCAGTCTTAAGTCCTTCAAACTTACTGATTGGAATAGAATCTCCAAAAAGGCTTCTATCGACACAGTAGTTGTTCAAGCTGCTGGTTCTCCAAAGAAGAAAAAGGCAAAGAAAGTTGTTAAGGTTGCCACTGCGGCTCCTACCGATGTCTCTACTCCTACACCATCTACCGACAGGATTCTTGCCGATTCTACTCCTGCAGCTCCCAAGAAAAGGAAATTAGTCAAGGCTGCTGATAAAGTGCAAACCAAAAAGTCAAAAGTCATATCTGCCGGTGAACCATCTGCCGTTCCAAAGCCAAAACCTGCTGATGAAGTTCAGTCTGTGACAATTCCATGTGCTGATCCTAGAACAAAAATGATAAGATTTGCTCCATCTCTTCTCTCTTGTATTTCACTGACTTCTCCTATAATTAAGACTGAAGTAGAAGACATTGCTGATCTGGCTGAAGATCCTATTACTGATGTACTAAAGAAGTCTGCTGTTGTAAGAAAATGCCGACCTATAAGAAATCCCACTTTCCATTCATTCTATCGCAACCATTGGTCCTTCACTAATAAGGTCCTTCCAAATAATTGGGTGTTTCCAATTGATCATCTTCACCCCTTCATTCGCCGGTTGCTCCAGTTTCATGAGGAAAGAAAGGAGTTGGTTTCTCCTGGAAACCGTGCTGATTATGTTGACTTTTCAAGCCTGAATGGACTAACTGACTTGTTCAAAAAGAAGTTTGTTCCCCTTCAGAAATTTCAAAGATTATCAGAAACTGAACTCAGATTGAACTTTGGGAATTTCTTTGATCTGCTGCCGCTTCCCTAGAATCAAGTCTATCTCTTCCAAGATAGAATTAGACAAGACTTTATGGTCCAAAGTGTATGGGTCGCCTATACTGATGTATACGGTCAGCAGTCAAACTTTCTTGGATCTGATCCCTATCAAATGGGAAGACCAGAAGACGATGATGATATACTAGTTTACAACGATAATGAAGGCATTTTTGCTGGTTCATTAGTGTTGGGTTTTGATGCATCATGCGCAGCGGAATAAACAGATAAATCAAACACCTAAGAGCCCGGATCCGTTCATGTTGATTAAATTAAATACAAGATGAAAGAAACATACACTTGAAGATCGAATCCATGAAAACGGACTTTAAGGTGTTAAAGCAAACACCCTCTATCGGTATCCACACGTCGAACGGATATCAAGAACACCTTCTTGATCTGGATTACTAGACCCAAGGCTTGATGAAGAAACGATTTCTTCATAGGAATTATTTTGCTCCATTGATTATTAAGTTTTGATGATTCTAAATCTCAAAACTAATAATCCCCTCTATATGTGTGTAATTGTTTCTCAAACAACATGTTATGATTTCTAAAATCAACCATTAGGTTTCTTAAACCCGGCTGCACACATATATAGTAGGGTACTAACCTAATTCCTTTTGGGATCAGAATTCCTTGTCAAACAAGAAGTCTTGAACAAACTGTTTTCGGCCGGACAAACCATCCGTACGGATTGGTTGGGTGGCTCCCAAACCATCCGTACGGATCCTTCCAGCAGGATCCAGTTTTTCCCATTTTCTGTGCCTTATTCAATCCGTTCTATTTGTGTGTGACCCAATAGGATTATACCAAGTTGGCAACGAGTCCGGACGAGTCAGAACCCATAAGTCATAAGCGGACTCTAGCAAGCCATTATGACTACCCAATTAGTATAACTTTGAAAGCCCAAAGTAACCTTATAGAACATATCACAATCCCTTTGTCACACGATATCATATTGGACATAAGTCATGGTCCATGTCAACTTATGTTGTCCAATGCTTTCTCGATCTCGAGTAGATTGATATGAGCAAATAACATTGAACGCTTCAATTCATTTGGGTACGGCCGTACACTATTATCAATCTCACTCATCGAGTGGCCAAGAAGATATCTCTCTTGAGAGAGGGACAAATCCCATCTTGACTTATCATTCTTCCCTACAGGAATCCGATTATGCCAATCATAGCCTTTATAACCACCCGGTTAGGGGTAGCGTTTGAGTACGTCAAACATAATGTTCATCATGTGGAAGACTATGATAATCTCAGGTCTAAGGATGAATGATATAACTATTATGAGATTTAATTATGACATTTGACCATGACATAAATCTCATAACGGGTCTATCCAGTACTTGTTCTCCAACATATACCCACAAGTTCAATCCGCATCCTATGCGCTATAATCATCATATGATTATCCATCAAACTCATGCTAGCCCTTCATAAGTGCTAGGGACAATGATTATTATAATAAACATGCAAAAGATATAATAACCGGGTTTGTTATCTCTATAACAATGAAGCTATGATATAACGCATAGGCCTTTCTCAAGGGCCTAGGGCATAATATCCAATAATCTCCCACTTGCACTAGGCCCAATCAAAGTGTATCCAATACCCATTGAGCTTAGTTATGATCTCCATCATAATTGCAAAGGAGCTTTGTAGGATAATTATCCTTGTTATTATCATGAGGTATTTTGCATATTTTGACATCTCCCATCTTTGACGATTTCTCGAGTAAGATAGAAATGTCTGAGTACATGTCTAGATAAGATATTAGTCCCTTGACTTGTGTAATAACGATTATTGACACAATGAAGGTACATTAAATTAGTGACACTAGAAACGATTTCTAGTTTACTAATTAGAATCTTAATCTTAACATTTTTCTAGTTGCATCTCATGCCACTAGATACTTAACCTTTTGTAGAATATTAATGGTATACTTAGAACTCTTCTAACACCATTATTAAACTTAGACATGTATTTATACTGTAATATTTATCTTTGATGGTTTGTAAGAATACAGGATTATTTTATATTCCATCAAACATCAAGAACGCATCATTTAGTTCCTTTTAGAGAACATAAGAGTGTTTCTTAACTAGTGACTCTCACTAGGATCCGATTGGTATTATCTCATCATACTCTAAGTATATGAGACATCCGGTCTTAGTACATTACATTGGCTTACATGATAGATCCAATTGCCGAAGCATATGGAATCCTAATCATGTACTCTTGCTCATTAGTCTTCCAGTAAGACTAAATCTTGCAAACATTAATGCCATTAGACTTTTGCAAGTGACCTCTCCAAGAGTCTTGCATAGTGAACATTTCACTATATTGTCAATATTAGTACTTTGACTTTAACCAAACAACATTTTAGACTTATGTTCATAAATCTAAATTCCAATGATATAGGTGGCTTTTATCCAGTCTTTAATTTAGAAACTCTTTCAAAATGATTTATATATCAACCATATATATATTAGACTATGAATAAAATCACGCTCCACTAAATTTATTATAATCACAAGTCTCATCCTTGATGAATTCAAACTCTTTGAATACTACATCAAAATGAAATTTCACTCCAAATAGTTTGCTTCAATCCATCTCATGAATTTCTGCAACTTGCATATTTTATTAGAATTTTATGGATCAATCAAAACTTTTAGGTTGTATCAAACACATCCTAATGTAAGTTCCTGTTAAGGAATATAGTTTTGACATCCATCTGTCATATTACATATTCAAAATATGAAGTCATGACAATTAGAATTCTAATAACATTAAGCATGACTACGGGTGATGAAGTTTCATCATAATCGACATTATGAATTAACTTTTCTCAATTAGTCTTGCTTAATCAATATACACTTTTAGATTTTATGACTCCAAGTCATTGATCTAAATCCAGAGCGGACTTTTCATCTTGATAGGTAATAGGTCAATCATTCGCAATGATATCTTCCCTATTACTTTCTATTACGAGAAATCAATATTTCTTGTTATAGATAGTATCCTATCAGTTACAAATTTCTTGTGTATACTTGAACGAATTTCCACAACTCCTTGTGAAACTTTATTCAACTTCCATCTTAGGTTCCATGTCATTTTATGGGTCTCGAACTCTTCGAGATACATTTTACTCCCACTAGCTCTTTAGAGATAAACTATATATCTAGAAGGCACTATTTAAAGTAACAAACAATTTGTACTCTAAAGGGTGTAAAATTAATATCATTAAGATTTCCCATAAAATACATTTATTAGATTTAGGTGTGATTTTGTCCAAGACAAACTTTTCTTAAAAGTATCACATCACAAATCTTTATCAAAGACAAACCAAGTTTTCTTTCATTCCATATCTTATATGGTATAACGAACCTCCTTAGACGAATCTCAATTTAGTGTAAGCGTCGCTGTTTCCACCACAAAATCCAGAAGGATAATTAAAGATCAGTTTGACTTATTATGAGACGAAAAACTGTGTTTTACAAACAATCTGTAAACTTCTGGAACATCATTCGTACGGCTGCTGTTTCCAGATTCTGTTTTTCTTAAATTGCAGACTTTCTGCAGACTTTCTGCAGAATTCTCATCGAGTCCAAGGCTCAAATATTCATTACTTTGATCTAATCAGAATACATCAATACTTTTGCCATGAGGTGTTGAAATCCTTTCTAGCATTGTTACTTTAATAAACTACATACATCAAAATGTATAAGTTCAAAAGAGTACTTCCTCTTACTACTATTAGTAAAAGATATCTTGATCAATTTCTAAGATTCACATCTATCACATGATTCGAAATCATATGAATTTAAAAGTCCATCCCATGGAATTTTAGATATGTGTTTCTTATCATTTGATATAGACATTAATGCTTTTTAACAATGTAACGATTACATCCTTATATTCAGATTTCCATTATTTACGTTATGCTCATTATTTTGTTCTTCCAAGATAAGGATATTAAGTCCCATTATATGATTAGCAATACAATAAGGCAAATCATATTTAATGGAACACTTTCTTATTCGAAATAAGAAATATCCATAATCTTCTAATGAAGAAACCAAATTAATATTTCTACTTAAAATAAGAACATAGCACCATTTGTTCAAAACAAATATGAACTTATTAGATAAAGACACTTCGCAAGTTCCTATGACTAATGTTGCAACCATTGCATCATTATTGCCACATAGGTTAATCTTTACCCTTACAAGTAGAATTTTGACATAAATACTTGAAGTGGTAGTCCAACTACCTTTCCTTTTGATCTTTTAATTCAAATTATAATTTCACCAATGGTCAATCCTATTGCCAATGGACAAATTATATTCTTTGGATTTTAGGTTTTAGCCACAAATATTTCCTTTAGGCTTGACAACTTTTGTCTTCCCTTTATCTTAAATCCTTGTCCTTATTAACCTTTAGAGTTTGAGAGGGTTTCCATTTGATATTAAGACATAGCATTTTAAACATCAAATGTCGCTCATGAATCAATATCAAATCCGTTGTTAGTTCCAAACTAACTTGATTACCGAGCCATCTAAGGTAATTAATATGTCTCTCCATGTTCGAAACACGAGAACTTATTAATATACCTTTCAGTCATCGCATGAATGTTAGGCTCTAGTCAAACTCAAACTCTTCTTGCCTTTCTTGCTTGTAGGAACGCTTCCTACGTGATTGCTTATCACATAAGCATTCATATGTTTTAGATACTTCTAAAGTTCCAAACACATGATAGCAAGTCATAGGACGATCGACATCTATAAAATCATCCACATGTTTCTAATCAATGTCTTTGTCCACCTTTAAGGCATTAGTTTTCTCAGAAATAGGATTTATTAAGAATTCATAACTTCCGATCTTGCTTTAGAACAATTCTTAAGCTCATGACTAGGTCATGGAAGTTAATCTTATTCTTCTTAAAGTGGGGTTTATCGCAGTAATTATACATGATTATAGTTTAAGACATTCTACAAAATATGCAAATAAATATACACATATATTTCATACCATTATCATTTAGAGACATTTAATGTATTTCATAAATACTCCCACTAAATTATACACCTTCAAATACAACAATTGTATAATATAATTCAAGTGGGCTAAGATCCATATTTCACCCAACTTTGAGTCGGCTAGGGCACGACTGCTCAAAATCAAGTTATTTAGGTAGATAACTCCTTATCAATCACATCATATGTGACTCTTAGATCTTTTATGAGATTGTTAGACATCTTATGTCAAACATGTTTTAATCTCATTTGTGCCTTAGGCCCAAAACTGTTTTGATAGCCCAATTAAGTGAAACCATTTTAAACGTATAAGAAACTCTGATTCACTCATCTTGCTCATAGATGAATAGAATTAATGCGCCTACGCTAGGGCGTAACCCACATAAAACTACCCATGTACTCACAAGTGTTTTAATCATGGATTGGCACATGACTTAAGTTTTAAGAAGGTTTATTTGCTTAGAGGTATGCATCATATATTTAATTATGTCAAACATAATATAATATAGTCTTTGCATAATGATGTTAACTAATCCAATTAATTAACAGAACAAAATCTTGTGATTTAATTATGAAGCAACATAATGAGGACGGAACCTAAATTATCTGTAAACATTTTACAGATAGGATATTTCATTCTCATTCCCAGAAACAAGGCGTGAGCCTGCCATTGGTCCATGCAATGAATTAATCCAAATTTAGTTTCCTTCTCTTGCAAACAATTTGCACTTTGTATAGGGATAAATTCTGAAACTTTGAGATTATACTAACCTTAAACTCCTTTAAGATTATGATCTCAGTAACTGTCTGGACTTATGAACTGAAATCTGTTTCAGGAAACACGGTTTCCAAAACCTGCCGTCTGAAACAGATCAGAATCAGTAATGCCCAAACCATCCGTACGGATGTTTCTGAAAGCATCCTGATTTATCCGTACAGCTCTTTCATACAGGTCACATAAACTCTGAACTCTTCAGAATTCTGAAACTGTATCCGCAGATTATCTTGAAATTGAAAGCACAAACCGCACGGCCGAAACTAAGCCAAAAGGTATCCACATTTCCGTGCTAAGATCACGAAACGAAGCAACTTCTCTATACGGTCGAAACTAAGCCAAAAGGCATCCACATTCCCGTATAGATTGGATACTTGTTTTAAGATCTTTCATTGTCTCTTAATCTCACAGATTACAGCAGTTCTAAACTCTTTAGAACTCTGATTTCTGCAATTCCTTTTGAATTCTTTGGCCGAAAACTGTTTCAGGAAACACGGTTTCGGAAACCAGCCGTCTGAAAGCAGTTTCCAGTTTCCAGATTCAAATTCTGTAAACAATTTACAGAATAATCTGAACACCAGAAAACAAAATCAAATCTGAGAATTTCCAAACTATCCGTACGGATCAGTTTGGAATCATCCAAACCAGCCGTACGGATCCATTGTTAGGATCCCAGATTTCCAGGTTTTTCAGAATTTCAGAAATTCGACCAAATCCAATATCATGTTTGTACATAATCAGATTACAGAAACATGAATTTCAAGATTACGAATTTAATTAGATCTAATCAATATCATGAATAAACACTTTATTATATATATAAATTAGATCTAAATTATCAATACACATAATCCAATTATTTATTGATAATCCCAACATGCAATTATTCATATAGATCAAATCAATATAATAATCACATAATCCCCATGTCATGCTCATAAACCTTTATATCTCATATATAAAACTCAAATCACGCATTCATCTTATTATCATGTAGATATTATATAATCGAATTAAACAATTTCAGCATGATATACTAAAATAATCAACAATGAACGGGGCTCTGATACCACTGTTGGGTTTTGATGCATCATGCGCAGCGGAATAAACAGATAAATCAAACACCCAAGAGCCCGGATCCGTTCATGTTGATTAAATTAAATACAAGATGAAAGAAACATGCCCTTGAAGATCGAATCCATGAAACTGGACTTTAAGGTGTTAAAGCAAACACCCTCTATCGGTATCCACACGTCGAACGGATATCAAGAATACCTTCTTGATCTGGATTGCTAGACCCAAGGCTTGATGAAGAAACGATTTCTTCATAGGAATTATTTTGCTCCATTGATTATTAAGTTTTGATGATTCTAAATCTCAAAACTAATAATCCCCTCTATATGTGTGTAATTGTTTCTCAAACAACATGTTATGATTTCTAAAATCAACCATTAGGTTTCTTAAACCCGGCTGCACACATATATAGTAGGGTATTAACCTAATTCCTTTTGGGATCAGAATTCCTTGTCAAACAAGAAGTCTTGAACAAACTGTTTTTGGCCGGACAAACCATCCGTACGGATTGGTTGGGTGGCTCCCAAACCATCCGTACGGATCCTTCCAGCAGGATCCAGTTTTTCCCGTTTTCTGTGCCTTATTCAATCCGTTCTATTTGTGTGTGACCCAATAGGATTATACCAAGTTGGCAACGATTCCGGACGAGTCAGAACCCGTAAGTCATAAGCGGACTCTAGCAAGCCATTATGACTACCCAATTAGTATAACTTTGAAAGCCCAAAGTAACCTTATAGAACATATCACAATCCCTTTGTCACACGATATCATATTGGACATAAGTCATGGTCCACGTCAACTTATGCTGTCCAATGCTTTCTCGATCTCGAGTAGATTGATATGAGCAAATAACATTGAACGCTTCAATTCATTTGGGTACGGCCG
The DNA here is from genome assembly GCA_026119855.1 of Campanula takesimana. Taxonomy (NCBI): domain Eukaryota; kingdom Viridiplantae; phylum Streptophyta; class Magnoliopsida; order Asterales; family Campanulaceae; genus Campanula; species Campanula takesimana. The sequence goes on from JAOWBW010002172.1 coordinate 41,604, forward strand.
TACACTATTATCAATCTCACTCATCGAGTGGCCAAGCAGATATCTCTCTTGAGAGAGGGACAAATCCCATCTTGACTTATCATTCTTCCCTACAGGAATCCGATTATGCCAATCGTAGCCTTTATAACCACCCGGTTAGGGGTAGCGTTTGACTACGTCAAACATAATGTTCATCATGTGGAAGACTATGATAATCTCAAGTCTAAGGATGAATGATATAACTATTATGAGATTTAATTATGACATTTGACCATGACATAAATCTCATAACGGGTCTATCCAGTACTTGTTCTCCAACATATACCCACAAGTTCAATCCGCATCTTATGCGCTATAATCATCATATGATTATCCATCAAACTCATGCTAGCCCTTCATAAGTGCTAGGGACAATGATTATTATAATAAACATGCAAAAGATATAATAACCGGGTTTGTTATCTCTATAACAATGAATCTATGATATAACGCATAGGCCTTTCTCAAGGGCCTAGGGCATAATATCCAACAATTAGCTGATCTATTTCTACAGAAGGTAAAGAAAGCCACTATTGATCTGATAAAAGAGTCTGAAGCCTATCTTACCAGACGTGCAGTCGAGCAACCAGCAAATGATCCCATTCCTACTCCCAGCAGTTCTGTTGATGTTGCTGACTTTGTTTGTACTTATAAAGCTGGTGGTGAGTCTCTCACGTCTTCTGACTCAATCGGTGAGTATGACAAGATGCCAATTAGCATAGTCTACAAGAAGCCCACAGTTCCTACCACCACTATATCATCTGCTGAAGCCTTTGCTGACTCAGTCTTAGCTGGTAATGGCTCTGAGCGTAGTCAAGAAGGGGGAGGTTCTGCTGACAAAGGATCTTCTGATAAATCTGTTAAGCAGATTATTGAGAAAACTTCAGACACTCAACCTTCTGATGAAACCAGTACTGCTGATGAGCCCCTGGTCACTCAAGTTGAGGAAACTATGGAAACTCAACCTCTGATTAATGTAGAAGACCAACTTGCTTCAGTTGAGCAAACAACTGACACTCATGCTGCTGATGAAGTTGCCGTTAGAGATTTGCCGATTTTAGGAGGAGTGTGTGCTGGTGAAATTGATGCTGCCGCTGATACAGACCTTACTGATGAGCCAACTATAGACATTCATCTAACTGAGCCAACTACTGACACTAAGATCATTCCAGCAAAGGCTACTGATGAACTTCTACTTGCTGATTCTGAGCCAACTTCTGATACTCAGATCATGCCTGCTATTATCTTTGTTGAACCTACTGGTGTTAGAGAGGTTGTTGAGTTGGGAGGAGGTGCCGAGACTGTGATTGCCGGTCCCGATGATCAAGATGCTGCCCTTGACGCTATGATAGCTCATGATTTGCATCTTGAAGAATTTCAAGAATTCTAGGATGCTTTATTTGCTCCTGAGGAACCTTTATTTCTACAACATGTTGTTGCTGATAAAGCACAACCAGTTACTGCAGCTGCTGATGAGGAAAGCTCGGATGAGATAGATCCTGATAACTATATGGAATTACCAAATGACGGTGAAAGGGATTCTGCTCCACCTACTGAGTACAATTTTGAGCTTCATGCCAAGGAGATGATGAGTTCAAACTGGTACACTACAAACGTCTCTATTCCTACTAACAGTTTTGGCCAACAGTTGTTTCCTCTTTATCAGCCAATCAGGTCCTTCTGATCCACTCTTCAAAGGATTCCTTCTCCTTTCGGCAAAAATCATCCTTTCATTGCTGGTTCCACTGCAAGCGAAAAGATAATTTTCATGCCCTGGATTAAACCTGATTTCAAAAGGAGGAAAGGGAAGGCTCCCCGGGTGTCCAAGCTCAAGGCGAAAGGACCTGTTTATAAACCTCTACACTGCTTACCTGGGAAGATAAAGGTTGGAGGCAAAATCCACCTGCCTGGTCCCTCTCCTAAGGAGGTTCGCATCGTCATGAATGGTTGGATGAGGAGGTGCATGATGATCAACGATGAACTTTATGATATACTCGAATTCTGGGCTACTGATCCTCGTGGACTGTTGTTTTTAGTGAAATCTGCTGCTCTTGCACTGACCTTACCGATATTTCACCCAAGATAGCGTGCTGATCATTTGGTCTATACCTCTAGGTTGATTAATACCAAGTTAATGTCTATGATCCTTGAAGGACGGGCTTGTCTTAATCTACTTATGGCTATCTTTCTGTCAATGGAAGACAATGGTATTTTTCATTTGCCGGACGATCGTGCTGTTATTATTCATCTTGGTTTTCCCATGCCGATTCCCCGTGTAGATGTCTTTGCTGATGCTTCCTTCCTCATTGCTTCAACTTTTATTCCTGCTGAATTCCTTCTTGCTGATGCCGATGCTGCTTATGCTGATTTTCTTCAACAATTCTTGCCTCTGCCTTCTGCCTCAATTCCTGTTCCTCTTTGTCCATTGACGGTCATTCTCTCTTCTGATGACGAGTTACCGATGGACGATCCTGCTGATGTGCTTATAGAAGAGGCTAACTTACTCAATGAAGATTTTGTGCCGTCTCTAATGGTCCAATCTGCCGAGAGTTTTTCCATGCCAATTGTAATTGAGAAACCGGTTGTTGTCCACAACCTCTATGAATTCATCCATTTTGAGGAGGGTGATTTTTCAAATCAGCAAATGCCTGCCACTCGTGCTGATGTTGGTGATATGGGACTCTCTCTTGCTAACCTGATAAAGGACACTCATAAAGATCTTTCCAAGACGATACTTAAGTCCAATCAGGAGGAGGAAAATAAACGAATTAAAGACTTGAAGGATCTTCTGACTGATAGAAAAACAAGACTGATCAAGCTCTCTGAATTCTTGGGATCTACAAATTCGATCCAACAGCAACTTGTTGATGACCAAAGACTGCAGATCAGAGACTTAGAGAGAACTGTAAAAGAGCTATCTGATACCAAGTCTGCTCTTGCTGATGCTCAACTGAAAATTGCTGCTCTTGAAGCCAACAACAAGATGCTGACTGAGAGATTGGAAAGTGCACAAAGAAGACAAAAGAGGAAAGCTGACAAAGAGGCTGCCAGAGCAAAGAAGAAGTCCAAGCGTACTGGATCTACATCAAAGGCTGCTGACCAGCAAGAAGACCCTCCCGTGTCTTGAGTCAATGTAGCCAATGATATAGATATCCTGAAGATCTTCAAAGATATATCCAATAACTCTTTGCTAACATTCTGTTTTTGTGTATGCTTATATTTTGTTATGTACTTATATTATTTCTGCTGCTCTTTATGCTAACTTTGTTTTGCAGATCATTACTTCTCTGCTGATCATTGCAATCAGCGATCATTCATCTATTTCTATTCTTTTTTTTCTTTACCTTTACTAAGACATCAAGTGTGACTTGGATTAGGGAATGAAAATAAATAGAATACCTTATGAAAACATTCTTTTACTAAGCTAAGATAGATGTTCTTGTTTAGGGTGATTGGACTTAAGCAATTAGGAGGAGATTGTTGTTCATATATATGTATAGGACATAGAATTGCTTAATCCCAATCATGTTTTACACTTAGGATCCCACAATTTTATTAGAACCTTAATAAGGTACCCTTAGGATTCTTTGTGACCAGCACAGGTGTATAACAACTTTTCAATCAAGGAAAACCAGCTAGAGGAAGTAATTCAGCAGACCAGCATTCAAGTTACCGATCAACTATTCAAGTTGCCGATCAACTTACTACTCAAGTTGCCAATCGGCAAAGACAGTCTGTACTGGTCGTCAGGTTACATCGCTCTACTTTAAACTCAACCTTACCGATTGTCTTTGTCCTTTCGTACTGTCTTATCCGAATGTAGTTTATCTACTCTGTCATAATTGTTGTGCCGTCTGACACATAGCTATTTTTAGCTCTACTCTGTCTCTACTTGCTTTTGTAGGTAACCGGTTGAGACAAAGGGGTCTTTACCCATCAGACTTTTTCAAGCATGCATGTACTCCATATCTTTGCCATTATTGCTGAAGATACCGCATTTAATGCTCCTCAACTACCTAGCTGGAAATTCAAATTGCAAGCCTTCTTCAATAAGACTCAAGTCATTAACTTCTCTTATAAATAGAGGACTTAGAGCATTGAAGAGGGTTGGTGATTTCAGTGCATTGAAGAGAATTGATTGTTTAGAGCATTCATTGAAGCTCAAACATTCCTTGTCCCATAAATCATTAGACAATTGTTAGGACATACACTTGTGCACAAACTCATCAACATTGTCAGTATTCCTGAACTAGATTATTTTAAGGAATACGTTGCTTGAGTTATTCACACACCCACCTGACTAAGATAGGTTCTCTTGAACTTGCCGCTCAAAAATACTTGGTCACATTTGTATTACGATCCATTAGTGATCTCTAGAATTTAGTCTTTGTATCCGGAAAATCCGCTCTTGTAATAGACTAGGGATATCTAATAGTGCTCTTAACCCAAATCTAAGTTCTGACCAAACTTGGTAAAGGACGTAGCAGTATTTACACAGTGAACCTCTCCAAATCATTGTGTCCCTTGTTACTTATTTTATCCTTGCCAGTTGGAACTCTATCACCGGCATATCTTACTTGTTCTTACTGATTCATTGTAATTTTTATTTACCAATCTCTTGAAACTGCATTGAACTTTTTGAAATCACTTTGTGTTTAAACCAAGCTCTCAAAACCATTTCATACTGATTTTGTGTGAGTTAAACTAAGTCATATCTTCTCCGCTGCGCTTACTGATAATAGTTTGCAAACTGATAAGTGACTTTGCTTTTATAAAGTGTTTATTTGAAAAAGTTTCAAAAAGGCTATTCCCCCCCCCCCCAGCCTATTTTCCTACCAATTGGGCCTAACAGTATCCCTAATGATGCAATCTATGTGATTAATCAATCGGGATGAGTGTGTGTGTAAGAATCAAAAGCTCTTTAAAATCTAAGTGATTGTAGAGCCTAATGAATCTTATGTGATATAAGGCTTGATATTTGTTGGGCTTGAATGTTGCTGGAGATCTTTGAAGGTTTGAAGGAGAATGCTTGAAGATTCAAATGATTCTGGAAATCTTAAGTATGATCTTCAATCACCAAGTATTTCAACAGCAATTTCTCTCTTTGAATCTCAGCAATGTTCAATGAAGAACTCAAGGTCTATTTATAGCCTTAAATGAGAAACTTGCCATTTGAAATACTTGGGGTCCAAGTTGAAGGACAATGAGCTGTTGAATTATGATTGGAGCCCAGTTTGAGTTGTCCTTTTATTGTAGAGTAGTGGTGGTCCAACTGTACTGTGATGACAGTTGTATTCAAATTTGAAATTTAAATTTGCAACGTTCTAAACTAACCGAGGTTTTGGACACTAGTGTGACCATGGTTAAGTTTGAACGAAACTTGTTTTTTTTAACTATAGTTACATGCGACAGGATGAACCATGCGGTAAGCTTGATCCATGCGGCAGGCTTGATGGCATGTGGCAAGTTGATTCATACGGCAAGCATAGAGCATGCGGAAGACATTCCATGCGGTAGGCTCTGCCTTGCCACATATCTCCAGACTTAGAAAAAATTAAGGTACCTAATCTACTAAGCCTATCAAACTAAAAAGTGGACTATTCTAAATGAAGTACAAGTACTTCTTACAAAATATCCTAAAGTCCACAAAGAGTAAAATTAGGTTATGGGAGCAATCAAATTTAAGGTAATAGGAGTGGTTTATAATAAGCATACCCAACAATCTCCCCCTATTTGATTGAGACCATTACCTGCTATAACAAAGGCTAATTCATTGTACTTGGTAAAAACATGTTTTCAAGAAATATTATTTTATTAATTTCATGTCCCAAGTCAATACACACTCTAAGCCAATGTCATAGATTTCTATCATCCTAAAAAGAAAAACAAAATTACTAATCCTAGAAGATAGAAATAACATTTGAAGCCTTTCAAGATAGATAATCAATTAGAGATAGAAATGCATCAAACACAAGAAGCATAACACACTCCAAAGAATAATCATTTAAAGCAACAGGAGTGCGAAACAAATAAGGGTTATTGTTAAAGTTACAGCCCCTAATGAAAACAAGCATAAAAGTAAAATTGTTTTAAACATAAACACATTGTTCAAATGACCACACACGGTCATATCAAATGAGGTGGTACGGCATGACTAAATGCAGTCAATGTCGATGAAGTCATTGTCAAGATGGCTTGCGGTAAGAGGAAAGGTAAGAGGAAAGCGGTAGGCTCTAGATTCAATCCTATAATCATGACAGGAACAGAAACTCCATCTTCTTCTTCTTCATCATCACCTTGAGCCTGTACATTGTCGTGCCCTGCTTGTCCAGCTTGATTTCCTGCACGGTTGAGCCTATTAATCACCATATTGACCCTGTTTGAGAGAAGATCAATCTTTGTAGATTGACTCTCTATCCTTGTGTTATTGATTTTAATGCGGTTGGTTTGGACTTGCATGGCTGCGGTCATAGCATTGATCTTTGGCATGAACTTGTCAGTAACTGCCATTAGTACGGCATTGGTATGGGTGAGAATGTGCTCCTTGATAGATTTCTTCACATTTCCAAGTTCTTCCTTTACATCAAGCTTATCATGGCTCATTGCACTTGATAGTTCCTTGCTTGCTCCCTCAACTTCTTTGACAAAACATGTGCTGATAAAATTAGTCTGTTTCCTAAGGCTTCAATTAGGGCGGCAAGAGTGAGAGGGGCATCATTTATGGTAGATATTGAGGGTGCGGTAGGGGCAGACGGTGCGGTAGAGCTGCTTGTATTACCTGCCAAAGTGTCTCTGACGGCCTTTGTTATATACTCACTCTCCCCCTTAATGGTTGAAATCAATTCAGAGGGAAGTGTAGCAACATCACGCTTCAGGGAGGCTTGATCAGACTTCACTTCAATAAGCTCTTCACGAAGAGCCACCATGCTTGACACCAACGAAGACACATGAGACTGAGTATCAACCTGCATCTGAGTGAGGAGTTTTACTGCAGCAAGTAGCTCAGCAGGTGATTATGCGGCAATCTCAGGTGGTGCGGTAGGAGTTGTTTCTGTGGCAGGCTCGTGAACAACAACAAATGGGGTGATAGTTTCTTCAGAAACCTTCTCAACTGAGGTACCAGCAAGAGGAATATCCTCAACATTTTCAACACTGACAAAAGTATCAACTTTGTCAGGAACGGTCTCATCCTCCTCAACATTTTCATCAATCACAACCTAGTCACTTTCAGGCTTATCACTGGTGGTGGAACTCTCCTCTTCTTCATCTGAACTTTCATCTACCAACCCTTTATCAATGGGCTTGGTGGGGGTGCGGCAACTTCATCATCGGAGTTTTCCTCATCATCATCAGTGTGTTCACTATCAGTCATTTCACAATTCTCCTTCACGGCAGGATCTTCTCCAGCATCTTTAGATTGGGAACCTTCTTCCATGTCCTCTGGCCATGCATTTATGATAAAATTCTTTGATATTTTTGGAGGGGAGACGACAATATCTTCGTCTGAGGAAAATTCAGGGGAATTGACTTCAGAAGATGGCTGCTTAGAAACCTTAGCCTTCTTAGAGATTTTGATGGGGCTGGGGGTATGAGACCTTTTCTTAACTTTCTCAATTTTCTCAACCTTTTCAACATGTTTCTCAACAGGCTTCTCCCCCTGACTTGTAGACTTGAGTGGAAGGGAAAGTTTGGACTTTGAGGCAGAAGATACGGTAGGTTTGGATTGAATAGAGGATTTGGATGGTGCGGTATAGACAGACTTGGATTGCTTGATTTTTGGTTGAGGTTCAGGAGATGGAGACTTGGATGGTACGGTAGGGGTTGACTTGATTTTGGAGGTTTTTGGTGCGGTAGGCTTTACAAGTGCGGCAGGAGCCATTTGAGTGGCAATCTTGATCCCTTGAGAAATTGGTTTTGATTTCCTTACCTATTCAACGTGCATAACTTTTTTTTTCCCTTTGACAAAAGTTGGAAGAGGGGTAGGGACTTCTTTGCCTCGTGCCTTAGCCTTTAGTGCGGCAGCCTTGAGCCTTTCCTATTCAAATGCGACAACCGCTTCTTCAGTCATTACCTTATCACCCAAATTGGTTAGACCGCGTTTGGTGTACTTTAGTGGTACATACTCTTCAACTGGATCTCTGAGGAGGTATGACCTGTACATGTCATTGCCAAAGTTGTTGCGGTAGTTGGCTCTCATAGACTTGCGGCAGAATTCCTTTGATGTGGGGATCACAACCTTGTAATTCTTGTTCTTATCAAACAGTTCTTTGATTCTGAGAGTGTGGCTCATCAAGTAAGAAATGAGTCTGTTGTTGGTGCGGTATTTGGTTTTACCCTCTTCTTCCGCATCTTTGTAAGAGTGGATATTAGCTACCAATATGTCGTAAATAACTTGTCCCCAATCTAATCTTTTGCTAAGGTAAATAGCGGCACAAACCATCTATTGAGTGTTGTTGAAGTTGGCATGGTTTCCAGACTTACACATGAGTGCATGGTCTACCAAATGACCAATGTGGTACATGATTTCTCCTACATCCTTCCTTTAAATCTTCAAAATATCAGTCGTCTTGGCTAGCTTCTTTGAAAGACTAAGAGACTCCTCCCTAGAAAAAAGAATCAGGGCCACTTTTATCCATTTTGATGCCCAAGGCATGGGCCAAATCACTCGCGTCAAAGGACATTGGAATCCCCATGACAGATGCTTTGATGAATTTGGGATGAGACTCGAGGTCCTCAGAACTTTCCATTTCGACCGCAGTACTAAAGAATTCATCCACAAATGCAAGTAAGTGGAAGTCTTGATGGAGAGTAAACAAGGGGAGAATCCTAGACTTGTTGAGCCTAGACAAGATGTTGCGGCCAATGGCATCGAGTTTGAGATCTTCAAGATCAAGTACTATGCCAGGGATGAAGTGGTTTAAGTCCTGAAATAAAACATGTTTAAACTTTAGAATTGAGAAGGGAAGTTCGGTCACTTGATAAAGGAGTGTGGTAAGCATAGCACGGTCAAGTGAGGCACGGTAAAGAGGAGATGCGGTAGGAAGACCCAAGAGTAAGGTTACCGTAAACACAAAAATGTTGCACCAAAATATATTAAAACATGAACAGTGCATAAAGAAGAAATTCATAAAAAGATAAAGTAAATTGGATCAAAAATCGACTTCACCAAGAACTCGAAGAACATAAGGAAGAACACGAAGAACACTTTATTCAGGATACGCCAAAAATTGATCAAACATGAAGAAAAATTGCATTGTCAGTACCCTGGAAGCAGATTAAGCAACAATATCGTACCAATTTCAAGAAATAATCAACAGAAAACCCAGAAATCGAAAGGGGAACTTAAAGAGAACCAGAAACACTCATAAACCCATTTGGGTAAAAACAAACCACAACAGGGATGAAATATCATGAAATAGATGTATTAGACCCAACAAATAATCATAAACAACAAGATTCTAACACTATTGAAGCATGAAATTAGTAGAATCACATAGAATATGAAGGGTTTTTAGAAAACTCACCAAGAACAAAAAGTTAATAAGTTGAAGAAATCATACCATAACAATGACTTGGGATGTAGATTTAGATGGAATAGAGCTTGGTTGATGTTCTACAGATTCGGCTGACTTAGAGGGTTTCTTGCTTTGAGATTTTGAAGACATTATATAAGAGAAAGTGAGAGAGAAAAATGGCAGTTTATTTAGAGAGAGGTTAGAGAGGGAGAGAGAGAGAGAGAGAGAGGTTTTGATTTTTTTGAAAAAGTTAGGAGCAGAGTGGTGGAGAAGGAGAAGGTGGAGCGGTTAAGGTGCAGAGGTCAGATGATGGAATTGGGGAGATAACTCTGCAAAAGGTGATGGTTTGACCTAGGGTGTCCTATCTCATTAAATGCAAGGAGTCCTTTTGTCTCATCAAGATAACCAATGACGGCTCATAATGATTTTAAGGAATAAAAATTAAATGCTAAAATTAATATTCCCAAATGATTTGAATTAAATGAAAAGCGAGGGAAAAGAGTAAGTTACCTTAATGCCCTTGAGGTAGATAAGGTCAAAAATATCCTAAATATCTCTAAGTTAGAATAACATACCTGGGGTCCTTAGAATGCGGCAACTTGTAAGCGACCGTGATAAGTGCGGTCGATTGAGGTCTTACCTTGCTTTTGATTTAACTTCTATAAAGTAGTGAACATATATCATCGTTTTCCACCTTGATTTCTTCAAAACCTTGAAATAGATTGCCAATATGCGGCAGCTTCATTTTTGCGGCATCTTGAATGGTGCGGTCAGTTGAGTTTGCGGTCACTTATGGATCAATGTGACCGTGAATTTTGCTTGACCGTGAATTGAACTGCCGTGTACCTACTTTATGTTGAACTTAGAGAACACAAACATTAGTACATGAAATCATATGGACAAATTGAGTTAGATTTCAAGTATACCCATTTCTCCTCTTAGATACCTAAATCTCTTAGAATCAAGAGCCTTGGTGAGAATATTTGCAATTTGATTGTCAGTACTCACATAATCTAGATGGATATTACCTTTTTCTACATGATCCTTAAGAAAGTGGTATTTGATATCAATGTGTTTGGTCTTGGAATGCATGACAGGGTTGTTGGAGACAGCAATGGTAGATGTATTGTCAAAATAGATTAGACAATTTTCTTCTTTGATTCCATAGTCATCCAAATGTTGCTTCATCCATAGCACTTGGTAACAACAGCTTCTAGCAGCTATATATTTAGCTTTTGTGGTAGATACAGAGACTGAGGCTTATTTCTTGCTTGCCCATGAAACTAGTCAATTTCCAAGAAAGTGACAAGTTCCACTTGTGCTTTTCCTGTCAATGGTGCATACTACGTAGTCTGCATCTGAGTAACCTAGAAGATCAAAATTTGAATATTTGGAGTACCAAACTCCAAAGTTAATAGTCCCAGATAGATATCGAATAATATATTTCACAGCAATAAGATGTGCTTCTCTAGGATCAGCTTGATAACGAGCACAAACACAAACACTAAACGTGATATCTGGCCTACTAGCAGTTAAGTATAGAAGAGAGCCAATCATACCTCTGTACAAGGTTTGATCAACCTTCTTACCTTTCAATTATTTATCTAGCTTGTTACCAGTAGCCCTTGGAGTGTCGTATGCCTTTGCATTTTCAAGTCCAAATTTCTTGATGAGATCTCTTGTGTACTTTGCTTGGTTGAGGAAGATGCCTTTAGCGCATTGTGTGATTTAAAGTCCAAAGAAGAATGTCAATTCTCCCATCATGCTAATCTAATTTTATTTTCATGAGTTTCTCAAAACGCTTACACAACAATTAATTTGTAGAACCAAAAATAATATCATCTACATATATTTGAACAAGTAAAGTATGATCATGATATTTTGCAATGAATAGAGTTATGTAAATCTTACCATGCTTGAATCCCTTTTCTAGGAGAAATTTAGATAGAGTTTTATACCATGCTCATGGAGCTTGTTTGAGTCCATACAAAACTTTACAGAGTTTGTAGACATGATTTGGAAATTTATGGTCTTCAAATCTGGGAGGTTGAGCAACATAGATTGTTTCTTAAAGTTCACCATTGAGGAATTCACTCTTCACATCCATTTGATAAAGCTTGAATCTTTTGTAAGAAGCATAAGCTAAGAATATCCTTATAGCTTCAAGTCTTGCAACAAGGGAAAATGTTTCATCATAATCAATGCTTTCTTCTTATTTGTATCCTTGTGCAACCAACCTAGCTTTGTTTCTTATGATGCTTCCATTCTCATCCATCTTGTTTCTGAACACCCACTTTGTACCAATCACTCCTTGATCTTTTGGTCTTGGAACTAAGGTCCAGACATTACATCTTTAAAATTGGTTGAGTTCTTCTTGCATAGCAATAACCCAACTTGAATCTTGGAGTGCTTCATTAACTTTCTTGGGTTCAATTTGAGATATAAATGCGGTATGTGCATCATAGTTTGATCTTCTTATTCTAACACCAGAATGCAAATCACCAATGATATTCTGAATTGGGTGATCTCTGACCTCACGAACTTCTTGAGGTATGTCTGGTTGAGTTGATGGTTGTTGAAGATCTTCTAGTGGTACATCATTTATGCTATCCCAATCATAAGTAATTTGAGGGATTGGTTCTTCCACATTGATGGGTGTTTCAACTTCATCTCTATTTGAATTTGCAGCAGATGTGGTAGCTTCTGGTGCTTCATGTATGGTAGATGGAGGTGCAGTTGAGGTAGATGGCTTTCCTTGAGTTGATTGATTTTGTGGTCGAGTTGTACCTGTCTCATTAAGCTCAACAAAATCATCAGCAACATTTGGAGCCAGATGTGGCTCAAGGAGAGAATGTTCATCAAATGTAACATGGACAAATTCTACTATCTTAAGAGTGGCTTTATTAAATACACGAAAAGATTTTGAGTGTTTAGCATACCTAATAAATATACATTCATCGGCCTTAGGAGAAAATTTACCTCTATGTTCTTTACCACTGTAGAGTATGAAGCATTTGCATCCAAATATCTTGAAGTATTCTATGTTGGGGGTTCTTCCTCTCCAAAGTTCATAAGGAGTTTTGTTGTAGGTCTTGTTGATGAGGGATCTATTTTGAGTGAAGCATGCTGTGTTGATACCTTCAGCCCAAAAATATTGAGGTAGCTTTGCTTCAGCAATCATTGTCTTTCCAGCGTCTATCAACGTTCTGTTCTTCCTTTCCACTACACTATTTTGTTGTGGAACTCCAGCAGCAGAAAAGTTGTGATCAATACCATGATCATCACAGTATTGAGAAACACCGTTGTTCTTGAATTCTGTTCCATTGTCGGATCGAACACTAACGATGTCATCTTCTTTTTGAGTTTGGAGCTGTCTAAAGAGTGAGGTCAAAATGTCATAACAATCATCTTTGAAGATCATCATTTCAACCCACGCATATCTTGAGTAATTGTCTACCACAACTAAAGTAAGTAAATGACACAATGTTTTTGAAAGGTTCGATCTGTTAAAAGATCTACGTCCTTTACCAAGATGGTCAGTCTTGGATTTTGAATGAGGTATATATTGATTCACTTGAGTACAGATTACAGAGATGAAGTATTAAATCAACACCTATTTTCTATGAAGATTAAATCCTAGACTTAGACCAGTGTATCCCTAATGATGCAATCTATGTGATTGATCAATCGGGGTGAGTGTGTGTATAAGAATCAAAAGCTCTTTAAAATCTAAGTGATTGTAGAGCCTAATGAATCTTATGTGATACAAGGCTTGAGATTTGATGGGCTTGAATGTTGCTGGAGATCTTTGAAAGTTTGAAGGCGAATGCTTGAAGATTAAAATGATTCTGGAAATCTTGAGTATGATCTTCAATCACCAAGTTTTTCAACAGCAAATTCTCTCTTTGAATCTCAGCAATGTTCAATGAAGAACTCAAGGTCTATTTATAGCCTTGAATGAGAAACTAGCCGTTTGAAATACTTGGGGTCCAAGTTGAAGGACAATGAGATGTTGAATTATGATTGGAGCTCAGTCTGAGTTTTCCTTTTGTTGCAGAGTAGTGGTGGTCCAACTATACTGTGATGACAGTTGTAATCAAATTTGAAATTTAAATTTGCAACGTTCTAAACTAATCGAGGTTTTGGACACTAGTGTGACCATGGTTAAGTTTGAACCAAACTTGATTTTCTTCAACTATAGTTACATGCAGCAGGATGAACCATGCGGTAAGCTTGATCCATGCGGCAGGCTTGATAGCATGTGGCAAGTTGATTCAAGCGGCAAGCATAGAGCATGCGGCAGACATTCCATGCGGTAGGCTCTGCCTTGCCACATATCTCCAGACTTAGAAAAAATTGAGGGACCTAATCTACTAAGCCTATCAAACTAAAAAGTGGACTATTCTAAATGAAGTACAAGTACTTCTTACAAAATATCCTAAAGTCCACAAAGAGTAAAATTAGGTTATGGGATCAATCAAATTTAAGTTAATAGGAGTGGTTTATAATAAGCATACCCAATAACCTTCATTTATAAAACCATTCATATTGCACAATTTTAAAGCTCAACCCCCCACCCCCACCCCCACATGTTACTGAGACTTGCATCAGGAAGAGAAATGTATATTCTCTTCATCTAATAGCTCGATCCATGCTTTTAAGACAAAGCACATGCATCATAAACACAATATAAAACAGACCATGGAAATGGTTGACTGCCATATTATGGCCATATCTGCCAAGCTACAAGCAGTAACAATTTTTTCTCAAATTAGTTCCCAACAACAGAATGTTAGGGCTACTGAAAGTGATGTTCACAATTGTACGGGAACACGCATTAAAATAACTCAAAAGATTGTTATCTAGATGGGGCTGTTATGTACTCCCTCTATCCCAAAATGATCTTCTCACTTTTTATTAAAAAAAAAAAAAAGTGAGATGATCATTTTGAGACGGGATGGAGTAATACGCAAATAAAAGCTCATTTTAGACCATATATCCAAAAAATAAGAAATCCAAAAATATTAATCAAAACCTCAAAAATTTCATAGCAATCAAAACAAGTGTAATCCATAAAATCTTTACCCTTAAGAGAAGTCTAATAGAAATCCATGTTTAAAGAGAAATACTAAGCTTCATTAGATAAATCATAACCATTCCACATATCATATGCTATACTATTCCTTATATGATTCCCTAGTGCAGCATCTTGATTGTTATTCAAAGCCTCCACATATTCTTTGTTCTCACGAGGAGTTTGATTTAAAATCTCTTCTTCAACTTCACGAATAAGATTTTCATCGGGATCTTCATCCATTAGAAAATTGTGAATGATGCAGCATGCTAGAAAAATCTCTGATCTCAGCCGGATAAAAATATTCAGTTGCGCTCCTTATGATAGCAAATCTTTTCTTAAGCATGCCAAATGCCCTTTCAATTGCATTACGCAAGGATCAATGTCGATGATTAAATAATTCATGAGATTTCTGGGGTGCTTGATAAACGACTATTTTATAGTCTTTTATAATATTTATTACCCACTATTTTACTTTCAATCATAGCTCTATTTGGTACTTTTGATTTATTTTTATATATATTTTGTAGATTTTATTCTTGGTATCACTTTGTGGTTGAAACAGGTTTTCTAGGGTCTTTTCGGGTCAAAATATGGATTTTATAATGGACCAGAGCAAAGGGGTTGAAGACGGGACAAATTGGGAAGAAAAAGGAGTGGAAAATCAGATTTTTCGGTTGGCACGACCGCGCTTGCAAATTGGCACGACCGTGCCAATCTTGTCGACAAGAACAGCCAGAAATTCATTTATGCACGACCGCGCTGTTTCTCAAGCTCGCCCGTGCAAAAAGACTTGATCAGGTCGAACCTTGCTTCACACCCGGTCGGACCACACCTAGGTGCTCGGCCGAGCACCATACAAGACTCGGCCGAGCATGGGCATCAGAAAGGCAAAATAAATTTTCAAAGGCCTGCTCGGCCGAGCACCTTCCTTGACTAGGCCGAGCACCCCATGTTCAGCAAATTTTCAGATTTTTCCAAAAGGCACCTTTTCAAGAAACCTTCCAGGAATAAGCACATCTCTTCCTCCAAGGCCTATATAAATGACTGAAATTCAGTATTTTAGGGATGCAGAAATGATTGTAACATTACTCTAGTAAATTTTAGTCTCATAATATTACTACTTTCCATCTTTTGAGGTGTTCTTGAGGAAAAGCAATACAAATTCTTACAGAGTTATTTTCAGCCCTTGTTTCTTTCATCATTGCAAGACTAAGTTTCCTTCTTCCTAAATCTTTATATTGGTATTCTTATATCTTGTATATTTTGTTAATCAAATGGCTTGTGAGTAATTCTCCCTTATTCTTGGAGTTGGAAACTCAGCCTCATTTGTTCATCACTTTAATTCATGCTCATTTTATTTCTCTTCATCTTAAATCAATCTCTTTGTATTATACTAAAACGCCTACAACCATGATGACGTCCATGATTTGTATGAATCCCAGTTAATCAAGAGAAGGGCCTAGTGGTGAATCTCGATTAACGGAACCATACAAAGTGACTGGGTTTCTATTAATCACGAGAGTATATTAATGGCCTAGGGATGTCCTTGAGTGGAAGTACGTAGATTTTAATGTACTTAATGGGTTTTTACTAATGAACGGAACCATCGAGAGAAAGGCCATGTTAATATTAAAATACGTGTGTTTTAAGCCTTGGTTAAGAAGTTGACACAACATAGCATACCATTCTGTAGACACCCCGCCTTAAACCTCTCATGTCCCGATTCCATACATAGTATTTTTATTTTACTTGTTTTTGTTAATTTCTGCTACTTCCGTTAAGTTCCTAACTGATTCCGTTAGTTTTGGACTAAACTGCATAACAGAGTTAACTTTAGAGTCATTTCTGTCATTCTGTCCTTCTCACCTGCGGGCGCCTCCTGCACTGCCCATGGGATGCGCGCGCGTCTCGCCCTACAAGCGGGACCCGCGCGCCGCCCGATATGGCAGTAACGGGCTGCAACCTTTTCCCTCCATTTTTCTTGATCACAAACACCCCTTTTACTCCCCAATCCCATATTCTTAGCCATTCTCCATAAAAACAAAATATTTCATTTTATTATTATTTTATTTTCTTTTATTTCTTTCATTAATTATTTTATTTATCTTTTTCTTGATTGGTCAATTCCATCTCACATTGATTGACCAATTTCCCTCCAACCTTTCCCTCCTAATTTTACCTATAAAAACCATCATCTTCTACCTTGGAAAGGGACCTCAATTTTAGACTTGAATTTTCTCTATACACACACTATACACAATTCTCTACACAAATTCTCCCAACAAGAGTTCTTCGTAACAAGACTCTACATAAAATTGTTCTACAACAATTTCTCCACAACAAAACACCATTTTCAAGTCCACGTTTGAAGTCCTCTTCTTAAGGTACAACTTCATTTTTCTTCTATTTTCTTCTTCTTAAATGTATGCAATCCCCATCAATGGGACATGACCAAATAATCACTTTACTATATTAAAGTTGGTTAAGGTTATCTCCCTACATTTACACTCTAGTTTAATTTACTCTTATTCTCTTAATGTAATCTTTGACGTTTAATCAATAAAATAATTCTCTTTTAATTCCCCTTTTCTTTACTATATAATTGTTAGTACATTTTAATATCAATAAAGGACTTTTTAGCATTAGAACACCAAAAGTAGCAAGACCCGCGTAAGCGGGGCGGAGTGGGTGTTTAAGTACTTCACACTCCATCACCTAACCCCCGAACCCATCTTTTCCCGAATCTCTGGTTTTGTATATAAAATTGGCTCTTTTTGGGTTTTTCTTATGTTCCTCTAAAACATAGGTGGCGACTCTTAAAATCAAGTAGACATCCTAGGTAATTCACGCGCTCTAGCCAAGCCGTGGGTTTTTCTTACAGTTTTCTGGGCATTCTGGTGGAAAAAGGTGAGACGCGTGCGCCTCTGGCCTTCTTGGCCTAAGGCGCGCGCATCCCACCTTCACCACCAGAATCGCCCGCCTCTCATCATGTCCTTCAAATTTCATGTTATTGTGCTAACAGTTTCTGCAGGGAAAAAGTGTTTTTATTTAGGGTCAAGGCAGTCCCTTGAACCCATGAATTCGCAGGTACTGCCCAGAAGCGGGTGCCTCTGCCCTCTAGTGCCTAAGGCGCGCGCCTCCCATCCTCAAATCATAAAGCGTGCGCTTTTGGGCATTTCCCAGAAACAGAAACAGTGAACAGATTGGACAGTTTTGACAGTGTGTGGGCACCGGGCCTGCACAGAACAGCTTTTATTTCATGTTCATTTTTATCGGTCACACGGGTGATTCGAAAGTTGTAAACTACGTGCTTATTTGTTTTTTTTTATTTCCTTTGAAAGAAAAAAAAATATTTTGTCACTTGTTAGACCTCACACTACTCGCACAATTCTTATCAACTGCTCACTATCGAGTCGCACAAGTCCAACCCCAAACCCGTCGAGGCCCGTCCTAGAAAGTTTCAAGCTCCACTCGACCTTGGCTCTTTCGAAGCGGTAAACCTCAGCCCGTGGCGTAGTTCACGACTACATGCCGGGGGTGACCTTTAAGCCTCTCTTTAGCCGAGCACAAACCACACAATTCTAGTTAGGGTCTAACACTCCGTGACTCAAGTCGGTTTCCATGTGCCGAGATTTCCCTAAACTAATGTCTTCAAATCATACATGCCACTCGTTGTTATGGACGAAATAAAAATCCGTCCCCAAGTGGTCATAATGGACGCTAATAAAAAATCCATCCCCGCATGTATGATTTACTACATTAATTTAGTTTAATCCCGACACATGTAGGATTCACAAGCGTGGTGGAATCCGATGAGTATACGGGACCGCGAGAAGGTCTATATACTAGTGTGACGATTCCACTATTTCCTAGAAACCCCAAAAAGGACCACGTCCTTCCGACTTTTGTAAATAAATAAAAAAAAAAAGTCATTTTTCTTATGTGGTTGAGTCTTCTTCCTTTGTTTGTGGGTTAATTATTTTACTCAAAATGTGTTTGTGGGGCCATCCTAAGATCAACCGTATTCTCTCCATAGGTCAAATGGCTTCAAACGGCAACGACAACGGCATTCCCGTGTCCAACGAAGGGTTATTCCACATGGCGAAAGTATTGAAAGGGCAAATTGATACACTAGCCGAGGATGTTCGCCGCAAGGATGATTTATGGCGAGCCCGTTACGAGCATGTGGAAATGGCCCATAAAAGAGAAGTATCCAAACTCAAGAACCAATTGACAGGGCTCACGAATGAAAGAAAGGTCCAAAGCATTGATACCGGTTTGGTCAATACTCTCATGTCCTACATTGACCAAAGGCTTAGTGGGCTAAATTTGCACAAGGGCCCAAGCACCGATCTTCATCAAGCTTCTTTCCTCATGAACACAATGGAGGCTCTTCCCGAAAAGTTCAAGATGCCCGATATTGGCAAGTTCAACGGCAACTCTTGCCCCGACGCTCATGTTGACTCTTACATTTGGGCCATGCTACAAAAGAAAGTGTCTCCTCAAATAATGGCACAATGCTTCCCGCTTACTCTCGAGGGGGTTGCAAAAGATTGGTATATGGGTCTTCCAGTTTCCACCCGCCTCAATTGGGATGTCGCTATGCTTGCCTTCAAGTCACAATATCAAGGCAACTCCATATTCCGCCCCACCAAGAAGGAATTGGAGAACACCGTGCAAATGGGTGATGAAGCATTTGGGGACTTCTATCGCCGTTGGAATGACAAGCTAGCCGAGATGGTTGATAGGCCTTCCAAGAAGGAACAAATGGACATCTTCTTGAAGTGTTTAAAAATGGACTACCGCACTCATCTTAGTGGGGCTTTTCACTCCGATTTTAAAGCATGTATGATGCGGGGGTTAGAATTGACAATTTGCTCCGAGAAGTGGCTGAGTGCTCCTATGACACAAGCTTCAACGATAAAGGGTTCCCAAACAATGACATGGAAGAATGTAGTGACATGGAAGACTACAACGACAATGAGGACTACAACGACATGGGGGATGACGACAACAATCTCCGTTTCTCTTTCTCTACCTAGAAATAGGATTAAAAAAAAGAGTCAAAAGTCCTCTAATGTCTGCATTAATGTTTTCTCTTGTCCTATGTTAAATGTTTGAGTCCATTGAGTCATCAAATAAAAGTCGTTCTTGTTCTCATACACTCTTCCGAGTTGTTCAATTTATTCTTGGCAAAATGATGAAAAAATGTCTAAACAAGTTTTGGAATGAAGGTCATCGCTTGAACACCTAGGGGCTAAACATCGACGACGGCATCAACAACGAAGACATCAACAACGACGAAATCAAGACAAAGAAAGGTGAAACAATTATCATGAAGCAAAGTTTTCAAAAGGGGATATATAAAAAATAAAAAAAAGAGCTCGCTAGGTTGAAATCCTCAAATCAACCTAGGCAAAAGTTAGAGCACAAAAAAAAATTAAAAAAAAATAATAAAAAAAAAAATCCCCCTTCATTCAAAGAAGTTCACAACAACAACATCATTCCACCAAATGAAGGACGAAGCAACATCGACAACAATCACGACGAAGCAACAATTCATCACGGCGAATGGAGAATCCGCAAGAACTACGGTGACCTGAGCCTCTTCACTGGAGGAACGTAGGCAACCTTCGGGTCCGGTCTCATGCAAGAAAGAAGATATGTTTAGCCCTAGCGTGTTATGGTGATCGGCCTTCATCTCGAACTTATCAAGACGTCTTTGTACGATTCATTTTGCCAATGAATTAATCACCAAAATATTGAACAACTTTCCTAGATTTGGAATCACATTCCATTCCTTATCGAGTCTAGGGCTTCTATTCTTTCTGCATACTCCCAATTTTTTGCAATCAAATTGGGGCTTTCTTTCTCTTCTCTCTTAATGACTTACTTGCCTTCGTGAGTCATTCAGAAAAATATACATACATGAAGTTAATACTTGGGACACTTCCCTAGTCGAGTCAATGTCACTCATCTTTAGTGACAAAAGGTCTCCACCACAAAATCACATGTCTATCTCCTCAGCCAGAGTCAATGCACACTTCCTCATTAATCGAGTAAAAAAAAAGACGCAAAAGAGATGCCCGCTAGATTGAAAACCCGAAAGGGCGGTCTAGGCAAAAAATAGGGTGCGTCATAAAAAAAATGAGAGAGTGAGAGAGAGAAGGGAAAGAGAAATGGAGATCTCCGGCCTCTAAGGAAGACAACTGCACAAGCTCTACATTGGATCTCCTCAACAAATCAATTCCCCACTGAGTCAACTTTGGGATTGCAAAAGGCTCGACAAGATATGGCACCATCAAAGGTTGTCTTGGGTTATTGGCATCATTCTCCAGCAGTGTGCATTTTTGGGTTCATGAAAAGAAGGCCCGTGGTAACCAAGACCCATCCGAGAACGAGCCCATCATAAAAGGGCACGAGGTTGCACAAATAATCCATAGCTAGTCAATTGGCTTAGGCAGCAAATAGCAACAACATGTGTCTCAGTTTTCAAAGCTTCTGCAAGTATGTGCTTCTAAAGTACGCCGAAAGGCTCCCGAGAAATGGAGTAGCTCTTGCCATGTTCTCTCGTGTTTGTTCCCTCGCATGAGGACGAGTCACTCTTGCTTTGCTCAACAAATGGTGACGCCCTAGGGGCTATGTGACTCAAGAACAAGGGCTTCTTTTGCTTCATTTGACAATCAATAAGCCCTAGGGGCTATGCTCGAGAAAGATGTGTGAGACTATCCTCATATTCTCTCAAAAGGGATGTCAAAAAGCCCTCTTGTCATGTGTGCCCGTACTCGTTCCCCCAATCAAGGATGGTGTTGGTAGTGGTGCCCTAGGCACGTTTAATAAACGTTGTAATTGTTATCATTTATCAATAAAGAGATGTTTTGATTATTATTGTTGTTCATGTTTACTTATAATAATCTCCGTCCCTAGTACTTGTTAAGCACTAGTATAAAGTCTAAATGATCATGGGATGATCATGTTAGATTTATGGGTACTTGTTTGGAACAAGGTACTGGACATGACCCGCTGTTTGAGATTTATGTCATGGTCTATGTCGTACATACATCTCATATTAGTTATGTCATTTGAATCCTTAGACATGAAGTTATTATAGTCTTTCACTTGATGAACATTATGTTTGACATATTCAAACGCTACCTTAACACGGTAGTTATAAAGGGTATGATTGGCATAATCGGATTCCCGTTGGGAAGAATAATAAGCTAAATGAATTTGTCCCTCCACTGAGAGATGTCAAGCTTGGGCCCCTCGAAGGAATGATGTTGATGAAATGTTCGGACGAACTCAAATGGATTGATTGGATCAATAGCATTTGAATTATCAACATATTCGGAATCAAGAAAGTATTGAACAAGACAAGTTGACTGTTTGACCATGACTTGTGTTCAATGACATCGTGGACAAAAGGATTGTGACATATTCTAAAGGAATGCGAACTTGTATCTAGTTATACTATTTGGGTAGGTATGACGGTTTGCTAGAACCTATTCATATCTTATGGGATCATGTTTGACCCCATTGCCAACTTAGTATAATCCTAGAGGGTCACACACAATAGAACGAATCTTAAACATAAGGACTATATTGGAATTTAGGGCCAAAGGACTTTGGAGGAATTTCTGGAAATATTCTGGGCTTCCTGGTAAACCGAGCGGGCGCTCAGGTTGGACCAGGCGGGCGCCTGAATTAATTCCAGAAAAGCCAAGGACCTTCTGGTCATTTAAGCGGGCGCTTGGTTGTGACCAGGCGGGCGCTTGGTCCAGTCGGCAGAAATATTCCTAATTCGATTAGGAATGGTTTTTGGCACAAGTTACCTATTTGGAATAGGTCTTAATTGTGTATAAAAGCCTAATTTCGGCCAGACCTAATTATTCATTGATTTGTGAGCTTCCAAAGAGTTTGAGAGAGATTTTATTTTGTTCTAAGACATCATTGATTGAGGAACAAAATAATTCACAAATAAATTCCACATAGTTCATTGTTGAATTGTGAAAACGTGTTTCATAATATTGGTCTAGCAACCAAGATCAAAGAAGCTCCTTTGATATTCGTTCGAAGTGTGGATACCGCTAGAGGGTGAAAATCATCATCTTCAAAGTTCGTGTTCAACCTTTGTGATCGTGATCAAGTCTTCGAATCTCCACCAAAGACCAAGAGAAAATTTGATAGCTATCAAGGGTTAGTTTGTTTATTCCTTTATTCATTATGTTGTATTTGATTTAATCATATGAACGGATCCATGGCTTTGGGTTTCTTAAAATTTTAAATGCTTATATTCCGCTGCGCATGTCACTTGGAAACCCAACAGATGGACCTTTATCGCAATCGATGATGGCAATCTAGGGGCTACGGTTAAGTCTTAAAGGCTCCCTCGGCAAGAAGCAATCCACTTCAATGTCCCCAGCAACATTTGAAGCTCTATACCGAAAGGTCTCAAGGGGCTTCGCAATCTGCAATCTTTTAGGCTACGGCATTACAGTGATACAAGCAAAGGGCAATATTGGGGCTTCGCAATAAACAAGCTTTTGGGCAGTGGTACCCGAGCAATGCAATTTGGGAGTAGTCTTATGGCTCCATGAAAGGGATCAAGCTTCAATGGTCCCTCAACACTTCCAGTCAAAAGGCCTCTTGGTTTTAAATGAAGGCTCCAATGATATGAATGAATTTGATGATTCTTGTTAGAACTCACAGCGAGATTCTGAAGGAAGTCTTAGAGAAAAGGAAAAAGATTCAATATGCTAGACTCACCCGGCTGAGTTATGGCGGGCAATGCCAATATGTTAACTCTAGAGACAGAGTTACGGCCAATCCCAATGTTTCTGCAATACAGCACCCCCTTCTCCAAGATCAAAAGCACAGGCTGCATCCGAAGATCCACCGTCGGTTCAACTCAAGAAGACTCGAGCAAACATACCGTTCGAGACTTTATCACACCAAGACCTTATCATCTGCAAAAACATCACCATCTCCCACGAGACGTCTCCCGAAGACCGTACTACATTTTCAACATGGACCTTCCGCCATTTGGGTATCAACCACAAAAAGGGCCATCCATCTCCAAGTAAGAGAAAGAAGGAGATCGCCTTCAAAAGCCCTACCCGATGTGGCATCCGCTCTCAATACAAAGCTAAGCCGATTCCAAGAAAATTTGAGGCTTCACACCGAAAGGTCTCCACATCCCGCCATCTACAAACTTGATAAGCCCATGACATTTGGGGCTTATAAATCTCTCAAAGCTTGGTATCAATGATATTCTCTTGGGGCTTGCCCACGTCGACAACAAAAGACAGTTTATTTGAATGGGCTAAGAGTTGATTCATCCTGGGGCTTCATAAGCCACTCAAAGTTCAGCATTCGAGGGGCTTTACAATCAGCAAAACCTTGGCATCTCGGCATCAATAGTCCCTTTTGAATCCCCATAATCGATAAATCTCTTGGGGCTAGACATCAATTTCATTGGACACCACGGCAACGACGAAAGAATTCAAAGCGAGGCAATCCGGACTTCGACCGAACATGACTTGATCTTGGGTTGGCTTTACAAACACACAATGGTCAAAATGGTTCACCCACGAACTTAAAAAAAAAAAAGTCTTTTTCTCACATGTGTGCATATTCTTTCCCTTCTAATCTTAAAAAAAAAAAAAAAAAAAAATTCTTTTTCTTTTTCTCCTTCTATGTGCAAAATTATGTGTTTCCTCTTTGCTTTGCTCCTAGCATCCTCCCCCAGCACTCTCTATCATCCTTGAACTACGCTGGTCTGATTCCTTCCAAGGGATACGTAGGCAGCCTTTTGGCACGACCAACCCATCATCCGGAATACTGTCCCACCGACACTCTATCAAAAACAAATTCATCATCAAAGGCAGCGATACTCTCCGCCAAAGCATCTACCACAACATCACGAATCCATCCAACGGCAATGGTAAGTGAAGGTATGGACATCATTCATCTCTCTCAAGCATATCTCTGCTTTCAAAAACCACTTCACACATAAAATCACTTTCTCCATTCTTACAAAAACTCTCTCTCATGCAAAACTACTTTCAAATCACATTGCACCACGAGCACAATTTCTCTCTTCATTTCACACTTCATGCATCTTCTTGCACAAACACATATACCTGCCAAGCACACACATAGCAGGTACCACCACGAAGTCAACAGCATCCATTACTCAAAGCACTTCATCCCCAGTGGAAAATGGTCCACAGTCAACCATGCCCGCATCCCCACGATAAAGTCAATAGCATCTGTAACAGCAATTTGGTCCACGGTGATCTCGCATTCCAGCAAACGGATCCCGCACCAGCAAATGGACCCGCAATCAGAAAACGGATCCCGCTTCAGCAAACGGATCCCGCACCAGCAAACGGATCCCGCAATCAGCAAACGAATCTCGCATTCCAGCAAACGGATCCCGCTACTAGCAAACGGATCCCGCACCAGCAAACGGATCCCGCTTCAGCAAACGGATCCCGCACCAGCAAACGGTTCCAGCACCAGCAAACGGATCCCGCACCAGCAAACGGATCCCGCATCAGCAAACGGACCCCGCATCAGCAAACGGATCCCGCTTCAGCAAGACGGATCCCGCCATATCCTTTCTATATCAATAAATCCGCTCACACAGGGAGCGCACCCCCATCTTTCACAATTTCAAAATTCCCCTCTTTCTTTAAATTGCGGCCGTGGTGGGCCGCCTCAAGCCACCACACCTTTTTTTTTAAAAAAATTGTGGCCGTGAGGGCCGCCTCAAGCCACCACACCTTTTTAAAATTTTGTGGCCGTGGTGGGCCGCCTCAAGCCACCACACCTTTTTTAAATTTTTGTGGCCGTGGTGGGCCGCCTCAAGCCACCACACCTTTTTAATTTTTTGTGGCCGTGGTGGGCCGCCTCAAGCCACCACACCTTTTTTAAATTTTGTGGCCGTGGTGGGCCGCCTCAAGCCACCACACCTTTTGAAAATTTTGTGGCCGTGGTGGGCCGCCTCAAGCCACCACACCTTTTTAAAATTTTGTGGCCGTGGTGGGCCGCCTCAAGCCACCACACCTTTTTAAATTTTTGTGGCCGTGGTGGGCCGCCTCAAGCCACCACACCTTTTTCATACCGCGAAAGCCGCTCACACAGGGAGCGCACTCCTAATTTCAAATTCCTGCTTTATCGAGTCTTTGTTTTCTCTTGTCGATGTCCCTGGCGGTTGTCTTTCTTTCGTCGACGCGTTTTGCTTCGCAATCCACGTCGTCGAGGGGCTCTGTAGACACCCCGCCTTGAGCCTCTCATGTCCCGATTGCATACATAGTATTTTTATTTTACTTGTTTTTGTTAATTTCTGTTACTTCCGTTAAGTTCCTAACTGATTCCGTTAGTTTTGGACTAAACTGCATAACAGAGTTAACTTTAGAGTCATTTCTGCCATTCTGTCCTTCTCACCCGCGGGCGCCTCCCGCACTGCCCATGGGATGCGCGCGCGTCTCTCCCTACAAGCGGGACCCGCGTGCCGCCCGATATGGCAGTAACGGGCTACAACCTTTTCCCTCCATTTTTCTTGATCACAAACACCCCTTTTACTCCCCAATCCCATATTCTTAGCCATTCTCCATAAAAACAAAATATTTCATTTTATTATTATTTGATTTTCTTTTATTTACTTTCATTAATTTTTTTATTTATCTTTTTCTTAATTGGTCAATTCCATTTCACATGGATTGACCAATTTCCCTCCAACCTTTCCCTCCTAATTTTACCTATAAAAACCATCATCTCCTACCTTGGAAAGGGACCTCAATTTTAGACTTGAATTTTCTCTATACACACACTATACACAATCCTCTACACAAATTCTCCCAACAAGAGTTCTTCGTAACAAGACTCTACATAAAATTGTTCTACAACAATTTCTCCACAACAAAACACCATTTTCAAGTCCACGTTTGAAGTCCTCTTCTTAAGGTAGAACTTCATTTTTCTTCTATTTTCTTCTTCTTAAATGTATGCAATCCCCATCAATGGGACATGACCAAATAATCACTTTACTATATTAAAGTTGGTTAAGGTTATCTCCCTACATTTACACTCTAGTTTAATTTACTCTTATTCTCTTAATGTAATCTTTGACGTTTAATCAATAAAATAATTCTCTTTTAATTCCCCTTTTCTTTACTATATAATTGTTAGCACATTTTAATATCAATAGAAGGACTTTTTAGCATTAGAACATCAAAAGTAGCAAGACCCGCGTAAGCGGGGCGGAGTGGGTGTTTAAGTACTTCCCACTCCGTCACCTAACCCCCGAACCCATCTTTTCCCGAATCTCTGGTTTTGTATATAAAATTGGCTCTTTTTGGGTTTTTCTTATGTTCCTCTAAAACATAGGTGGCGACTCTTAAAATCAAGTAGACATCCTAGGTAATTCACGCGCTCTAGCCAAGCCGTGGTTCCCCGGGGTATCTACACATCCTTGTTTTAAAAAGGAAATTTAATCAAAAAAGCATGATTAACTGATGAACATTTGATTGTTTGAGTCTCAATCCCATGAAGTATTTCTTCATAAAAGTTTTTCATCCAAAGTTAGAGTATTTTCAATATATTTCTAGTTCAATGACAAACCAATTTTACCCCCAATCATTTCTTCTTTTTACTATCTTTATCAAAAGCAATCATTTCTAAAGTAAACATTGTCTCTGTGGGATCGACCCGCATTTGCCGTTTTCTATACTATAACTACACCGTGCACTTGCGGTATTTATAACTAAGCCTATCGTTTTAGGCTCAACAGTGCTCGATTGGAATATTCTTTCAAGTGATAGCGGAAGCCTCTAAATGGCGTAATCAGACAACTTATATGCATGAAGCCCGCATCAAGAAGATAAAATTTACCTATTAGGAATGACAATTTGTTAATATAATATTTTTATAACATATACTATGTAATAACTGAAAACATTGCTTACCATTTGGAATATGCAATTTATCTTCTCTTGTAAGAGCATTTTTTATTATCCTTGAGTCAGATGCAGTACCTTCCCAACCAGGTAAAACATACGAAAACTTAAGATCAAACGTACATGCAGCTAGCACATTCATTGTTGGAAATATTTTCCTCCCTCGGTATCTCAGTGCATCGGTGGGAGACACCTTTACACGAATATGTGTCCCATCAATAGCCCCTACACAATTCTGATACAAATACTCAACATTATAACATATCTCATCATATAATTAAAGTTAGGAAAAATATTTATTGAGCAAACTAAAAGTACCTTAAAATATGGATAAAATCTTTTGTTATTCAATATCTCTGGAGGCACTTCTACTCCAGTAGGTTGTTGAATGAACTTATCTTCCAACTCTATTACGGCCCGAAGAACTTTGTGAAAATGTCGACTAGCGGTACTACGACCTCGATGAAAGAAAAACGACAATGGTCGTTGCCTCACATCATGGGCCAATGTGTAAAGGAACTTAGCTACTTGTTCTTCTACCGAGACCCGTTGAGTTGGTAAAAGACCACCGTCATTTTTAAGTATATTGCATAACTTTATAAATGCATGTGGTCTCATACGAATCAAATGACGGCAGTGGTCTTCATCTTCGCATAAGCTTTTCATTAGCTCATCTCTTACTCTATATCTTCTCAAATGCACTTCTTCATCTGGAAGATTAACTTGTCGAGATTTTGGATTGGAAAGATGGTATAGAATGTGACAGATAACATGAGCTACCATTATTTGTTGATTTAACACGAGTAGATGAAATCTTCTTAGTTCCTCATCCTCCTCATCCATCGAAAAATAGACGCCCTTTAATGTATGATATTTTTTAAAAAATATTCTTGATCAAGAAGAAATCTAAATATATATATATATTAAAGTTGGTGAGGAGAGTTATAGTGTTGACATGTAGATAAACTATAGAAAAGCTTGCATATGGTGATGCCACATCAATCCTACCAACATAAATATGTGACTTTTCAAATTCTTTTTCTTAACTAATATTATTAGCTAATACTATTAGTTACTATACAGGGTAACTATTATAGTTAACTATTATAGTAACTATTACTATTATTAGTAATAGTTAACTATTACTGTAATAGTTACTATTAAAGTTAACTCTTACTATTATTAGTAATAGTTAACTATAAATGTTAACAATAGTTAACTATAGTAGTTACCTTATGTAGTAATTAATATTATTAGCTAATACTAATATTAAGCAAATAATAATTAATTATTAATAGTAAACTAATATTATATTTTATATTTTTTAATTAGATTTAATTATTAAATAATTAAAAATTATTATTAATTAATAGTATTAGTTAATTACAATTTTTATCATATATATATATATGTATATATATACATATATATATATATATATATATATATATATATATATATATATATGTATATATATATATATATATATATATATATATATATATATTAATTATTGCTATGAATAATAATATTAGTTAACCATAATTGTTATATAAATTAACTATTATTAATAGTATCAGATAATAATTATACAATATATGCTAATATTTAGTATTAGCAGTACTCACTCTATCTAAGAGTTAGAGTTCTACATTCTATTTTAATATATTTCTGAGAGTCTTTCTCAAATTGACAAATTATGAGAAAAGATTAATAGTGTTTTGGATTGTATTTTCTTTCTAATGCTTTTATAATTACAAAAATACCAAACTTACTAACTTATATATTGTCCGATTGCACTATGAATTGTGTTTTGGACATTTATCTATATATATATATATATATATATATATATATATATATATTAAAGTTGGTGAGGAGAGTTATAGTATTGACATGTGGATAAACGAGTTTATTGCAAATTTGACATGCGTACTTTCAAAATATATCAATTTGGCATGCAAACTTTGGAAACATCAAATGTGTCCTGCCTACTTAACATTGCAATAATTTTTAAACACGTTTTTTAACACCCGCTAAATTCATAACGGGACACTCCAAAAAACTAACCATCCGTCAATTTTTTGTAATGTACGTTATTATTTTAACACCCGTTAACATCACCACCACCACTTCCTTTTCCAACACTCCCACAACCATCTTTGCCATTACAACCACCAACATCACCGCCACCCCAAAACAACCACCATCTCAAAACAACCAGCACAACCACAACATCCCCTGTCAAAAACGTGATCCAGAGTTTAAAAATAAGCCCACGAACACACATCCATAGAAACGCACAAGAAAGGCACATTCAATCCAGATGATCTCGTTAACAATTTCAAAAATTAAAATCGAGATTTGATAATCAGATTCAAAAATCAAAGAACCATAACATCACACGCACCCACACTTCAAGATCAGAGACGAAATCAATTTGCGCACACATTCAACGCACACATACGGAATTCCGATTCACACTTAGAAACGTGCAGTCGTGCAAACATAGGCATGGACACATGGAGCCGAAAATCAAAACAGATCAGATTTAAATTCATATCTGGAAGAAGGGAGGTAGGAGCAACGGTGTTAAAGGGCTTCGTTGCCAAAAATCGAAGAAGAGAGAAAAATTTTTTGAAGACATTTACCATCAAATCGGGTCAATTTTCCGGCATATATTCCGGCCTTTGTCTTGGACTAGCAGATTCCGGTGAATCTATACAAATTCCAGTGAAGATCCGATGCTTCATCCTCGATTTGAATATTTTGTGTGAGGTTTTCGAAGTTTGAAAACAAGATCTGGTTGACAACTTCACCGGAGAAGTCGCCCGGAGGTGAGGAAGGGGACGGTCGCCGGAACTGTGGGAGGGGGGAGGCCAGAGGTGTGAGGGAAGTGTCACCGGAGACGGAGGTGGGGGATGACCGAAGGTGGTGAAGGGGCAGCGCCGGAGACGGAAGGGGGGTTTGACCGGAGGATAGAGAGAGAAAGCCAAAGAGAGAAATGGAGGAGCTTTAAGTTTTGGCAGAGGTAGGTTTTTTTTATTTTGAGGTATGGTATCTCTTATGATTTTGTAACGGGTGTTAAAAAAATAACGTACATTACAAAAAATTGACAGATGGTTAGTTTTTTGGAGTGTCCCGTTATGAATTTAACGGGTGTTAAAAAACGTGTTTAAAAATTATTGCAATGTTAAGTAGGCAGGACACATTTGATGTTTCCAAAGTTTGCATGTCAAATTGATATATTTTGAAAGTACGCATGTCAAATTTGCAATAAACTCGTGGATAAACTATAGAAAAGCTTGCATATGGTGATGCCACATCAATCCTACCAACATAAATATGTGACTTTTCAAATTCTTTTTCTTAACTAATAGTATTAGCTAATACTATTAGTTACTATATAGGGTAACTATTATAGTTAACTATTATAGTAACTATTACTATTATTAGTAAGGGGTAATGGCAATTTAGGTCCAAAGTTTGGGGGGTGTGCCAATAGGGGTCTGATGTATCAATTTAGTGTTCGAAGTTAAGAACGTTAGTCAATTAAGGGTTTTTGGACTAAGTTGCAAAGAAAATCCTGTTAAGTAACAGATAAACTTAACTGGAGTTAGTTTTGGATGTTCGCCTGGGCTTTATGTCATTTCACTCACCCCTTATACAATAGACCCTAAATTTTCTTTCACTCTTATTATTATATTTTTTGAATAATTTTAATTAATTCAAAAATAATAATAAATAAAATAATAAGCAAATAAAAATTAAAATTGTTTCTTTTGAAACCGCAAAAATGAAGTTATAAACAAGAGAAATTAATAATAAAATAAAAAATAATTTTATGAAGAAATAAAATAATTGTAATACTAATATTAATAACGAAACAATACTAACCACCACCACCCAATAAAAAAAGAAAAAATAATTGTCTGAATCCCCACTTTCCTCTTTCTACAAAAATAAAGTGGTTTTTTTTTTTGGAATATAATTTTTTTACACTTTTTCCTTTTTAAAATTATAATTTTTATTTTATAGTGGTTCTAAATGAAAAAAAATGTTTTTATTGTATTTCTTGAAAAAATATTTTCGGTAAATGACGTCTTAATTATTAGTTAATTTAATATAAGAAAGTAAAATTTAATATTTCAATTTTTTTTATTTAATTTTCTTCATCTGAAATGACAATATTGTAAGTACCCCAATCTGAAATTGACATACTTTAGAAGAATTCTTGGTACCATTTAGGGATAAACCAATGGGCCAGGACCTCACTAGGATAAACCTGATATTCCAGGACTGAACTGGAATTAAACTTAGAAAAATCCAGAAGCTCGCCAAGTCAAGTCGTACGGATGGTTTGGGCACATGAGGTCCCTAGCCGTACGGCTATGTTGGGCACCCTCAGCCTCTATAAATTGAACCCCATGCTGATCATTTCAGGGGGGGAGAAAACGTTTTGTGAGCTGAAACTCTGCCAGTTTGAGAGCAGAAAGTGAGTGATATATACATTTGAGTGAAAAGAGAGGAAGATAGGTCATAACCATCATAGGTAAAGCCTCCTTCTCCCCATCTTCTTCTTCATCTCAAACTCGTTTATTATTGTTCATATTATTGCTCATTCTTGTGTTATTTTTATTATTACTCTTGAAAGCCTTGTCCATTCAAGCACTTTACATTCTATTGAGAGTCTTGTCCATTTCAAGCACTATATATATATATATATATATTATGCAAGTCTTGTCTTCTCAAGCTATATATTATGATTATGTATATATATTGGAACCAAATCATGAGGTGATTCAAGGTTCCCTTCATGCCTAGTGTGTTATTTATGGGATAAAACCTAGGATGATCATGATTTGTTAAATTTCATGTTGATGTTGTTCTTGTTTGGCCATAAGAGTCATGATTGGGGGATAAAGTTTCAATCTTTATCATCCCAACCATGACCTAGCCATAAATCACCAAGTATGAGACATAAAGGTTTGATCTTTATGTTATATTTTTGTCCCTAAATGTTTAATCTTGTATAATAAGTCCATCTTGATGGTAAAGTTTCAATCTTTACTCATCAAATGGTCATTTTGGCCCAAAGGGCATGTTCATCACCTTTCTCTTAAATTTCCCCAATGATTGCCTTGATCACCCCCAAAACCCTTGTTTTTGGTGTCCAACTAGTGATCAATGACATATGGATGATTAATCCATGTTTTTGTTCAAAGAAAATAACTGAAAATGATCATTTCAGTCCAGTTTCAGCAAGAACACTCTGTTTTGTCTGAAACTGGACAGTTTTCTGATAAACTGTTAAAAATCCCTGGAATGCCCTCCCCATCCATACGGCTACTTTGGCCGGGGAGTGCATTTTCCAGTTTCTTCCCTTTCTGGTCAGAATGTTTGCAAAATAACCATTTTCTGTTAAATAATTAACTAGTTTTGTTAAAAGTCAGTTTCTCCCATTTTTGAAACGCACATACACACACATGCACTTTGTTAACTAACGTTAGGGAGAATCGGCTTTGTCCGAGGCGGCTTGGGTGACGTGAAATTCTTCCCAAGACGTAACCTGACCTCCGAACTAATAGAATCTCTAACCTTTCCATTTGTTGGGTTAAATAATTAACAAATGTGGCGACTCCGTTATTTTTTGCGTGTTAACCGTGTTTGGCGTTTCGCCCCCATACTCGTCGCGTTTTCCGCGCGGGGTGAGATCATTACAAATATGCCCATGCAAATAATCAAAACAAACTCCAGTTAAGTCCATGTCAAAACACGTGTGACTTAACTGAATTTCGTTAACAGAATCGTTAAAAAACCCTAGCCTGCACAACTTTTGCAAATTTGGACCCTAAATTGATAAAATTGATACATCAGACCCCTGTTGTTGGCACACACCCCCCAAACTTTGAACCCTAAATTGTCGCTTCCCCTATTAGTAATAGTTAACTATTATAGTTACCCTATATAGTAACTATTACTATTATTAGTAATAGTTAACTATTATAGTTACCCTATATAGTAACTAATAGTAATAGTTACTATAATAGTTAACTATTAAAGTTAACTTTTACTATTATTAGTAATAGTTAACTATAATAGTTAACAATAGTAGTTACCTTATGTAGTAATTAATATTATTAGCTAATACTAATATTAAGCAAATAATAATTAATTATTAATAGTAAAATATTATTATATTTTATATTTTTCTAATTAGAGTTAATTATTAAATAATTAAAAATTATTATTAATTAATAGTATTATTTAATCACAATTTTTATCATATATATATATATTAATTATTTATATGAATAATAATATTAGTTAACCATAATTGTTATATAAATTAACTATTATTAATAGTATCAGTTAATAATTATACAATATATGCTAATATTTAGTATTAGCAGTACTCACTCCGTCTAAGAGTTAGAGTTCTACATTCTATTTTAATATATTCCAAAGAGTCTTTCTCAAATTGACAAATTATGAGAAAAGATTAATAGTGTTTTGGACTGTATTTTCTTTCTAATGCTTTTATAATTACAAAAATACCAAACTTACTAACTTATATATTGTCCCATTGTACTATGAATTGTGTTTTGGACATTTATATTCTCAGCCCACCTGCAATGTTTACCCATTTTCTATTATTTTTTAATAAGTGTGCGTAAGCAAAGTAGGACTCTTACTCTAAGACAAGGGAGTATTAATTAATCATAACAGTTACTAGATATATACATTATTACTATTAATATTATTAGTTAATTAATTTATTATTCTACTAACACATTATATGTACACTATAGATTTTTATATTTACTAATTATAATGTGTATATATAATAAAAAATAATTTATTTGACAATAGCTAATATTATTAAGTCAATCATGTATATAACTAAAAGTTAATTCATAATAATAATAAATCATCTTTAATTTCAAGTTTTAATTATCATAATAAATACAAATTATATGCAACAAAAGCTAAAAAAATTTTAACACAATTGTCCTAAATTTGTAAGGAAATGTTTTAATTCATATGCAATATACTTATATACCCAAAAAATATTATGTTTCTTTATTAAATAAAAATATAAAAAAACTAAATAGCTATATATATTAAAGTTGGTGAAGAGATCCACAGTGTTATCATGTGGATAAGTCATGGGGAAATGAAGCATTTGGTGATGCCACATCAATTCCACCCTAATAAATAAGTGAATTTTCATTTTTTTTTCTATTAGCTAATAGTATTAGATAATAGTATTAGTTACTATATAGGGTAACTATTATAGTTAACTATTATAATAAATAATACTTATAATAGTAATAGTTACTATAATAGTTAACTATTACTTATAATAGTAATAGTTAACTATAATAGTTACTATTATAGTTAATCTATAATAGTTACTACTATAGTTAACTATTATAGTTACTATGGTAGTTAATTATTATAGTTAACTATTACATTTCACTATAAATAGTTAACTATTATATTTAACTATTAATAGTTAACTATTAATAGTTAACTATTTAATTTAATAATTATATTTACTATTAATAATTAATTATTATAGCTATTTATTATAGTTAAAAATTATACAATTATTATGATTTAAAATTAACTAATACTATTAAATAAAAATATAAAAGAAATAAAAGATACTAAAATTGGTAAATTAGTTTCCCGTGTGCAGAGCACGGGTTACCAACTAGTTTGAAAAAGAATCGCACATTTATGTTGATTTGGGATAGAGGGAGTAAACATCCTATCTTTGATCCACATATGCCACCAAGTACAAATTAGCTAGCAAAAATTTGACTTGAACTTGTTACCATTTGCTCCCTCCGCCCCAAGATAAATTCAAAAGAATTTTAAATTTCTCTTCATGAAGAGTATTTTTTTTTTCTTTTGGAGAGACGTGGGAATATTAATTAATTATTTTGTATGAAACTAGTTTTTTGTCAGCACACATAGTATTGAACGATTCGGGGCACTACAAAAAGGAATATTACGCAGAAAATACTAGCTGGAGCTTAGCCCCACCCCCCACCCCCCTTCAAATACTTCATGCAATTGATTCCATGTGATTTGCTATGATGCAGTTTCTTTGTCTTAATTCTTATCCCCACAATTCAAGGCCTACACCTTCCTGCATCAACTAATTTCTCCATTCAGACCTATATGCATGTATAATGGTATAAATACATTGTTTCTTCAATTTGTTTTCATGCATATGCAGAGTCTGAAATAATATTGTTTATACAAAATAGCTAGATTGCACTGGAAAAGTAACTCTTGTTCCTTGCATTTACTTGAATCAAGACAGAGCAATTAAGGAGAAGAAATAATGTGGAAAAAGAGGGACAAACAAATATGGATGCATCTGTTACCAACTAGACACAAATATGTTCAGTTTGATTTCAGTTTGGTATTGCCATGAGTACATACCTCTTCCATGAGATGACAATGAATTGTGTTTGGCTTCGATTTCCAGTTGAGAACGGCAGCTATGGCGAGTGTTTGCGCAGGAGATGAGACGGAGAAGGGAGTAGGGTTTTGTGTGCGTGCGATATGAGGGGACCGAGATGGAGGGGTAAATTTGGGTTTCTGAATTTTTTTACAACTGTTGATTTTCTTTCCTTTCGTTTCCTCTCGGTTTTGGGAGGATTGTATAGGAGAAAAATCCACAATATTTTCCTTTCCTTTCCGTCCACTTCCTCCCTTAAAAAAACTCGGGAGCGAGTATAGGAAGGAAAATATTTTACACTTCCTCTCTTTTCCTTTATTTTTCATCGTTTTTAAAACTCGGGAGCAGGTCCAGAGAGGCGGAGAGAGGAAGCTGGGTTAGGAAGAAGAAGAAGAAGAATAAGGGATGGAAAATGAAAAGGTATAGTATGGAAAATGGTAGTGGTC
The DNA here is from genome assembly GCA_026119855.1 of Campanula takesimana. NCBI lineage: Eukaryota > Viridiplantae > Streptophyta > Magnoliopsida > Asterales > Campanulaceae > Campanula > Campanula takesimana. Next base: position 78,101 of record JAOWBW010002172.1, read on the forward strand.
TTGAAGAAGAAGAAGAGAGAGAAAAAAGATCATGGGGGCATTTTGAATTTTTTTTATGATAATTTCTGTTAAAAAACCAACGTCCGTTAATGCCAATTAACATTTTCAACGATTTTGGTTATGTTTGTTATTTTGTAAATAGTACGCAAGTTAGATTGGTTGTTTCAGTAATACGGAGGTAAATATGATAATCTTGAATGGTACGCGGGTTATTTTGGTAGTTTACTCTAAATTGATTGTTTCATTAGTAAATACTCCCTCCGTCCCAGCACAAATGCTACTAGAAATGTGGGCACAATATGATAGACAATAGTCCTACACTATGCCGAAACCCTAGCTTGTTCATCAAGCTGGGGTAGCTGCCTCTCTCTCTTCCTCCCCAAGCAAGTAGTTACCTAGTTAATATTTTCTTTTATTCTAGTCTTAGAATAGTTCTCAAATACCTCATTTACAATCTTGTATATATAGGGGATGACAATGATCAATACACGTGAGATGATTTATTCTTTATACACAATTACTCTAATATCTAACATGGTATCTAGAGCATAAAAGATCCAAAAATATTTTTTTTCCGTAATTCTTCCATGGCCGAATCCTCAACTCTTCCGAATTCGGCCGAACCTACCAAACCTTTGATCATTGTTTCCCTTACACACATCCCCAAATTATCCCCTACAAACTATATTGGTTGGAAAACTCAAATTGTTTCCTCCCTTCTAGGTTATGATCTCCATCAGTTTATTGACGGCATCCACCCCGCATCACCCAAAGAATTACCCCAACCCTGCCGCCAACGCTACCCTTCCAGCCGACTTCACAGACGCCCAAAAGGACGCCGCCAGAGTCGCTGCAGCCGCTGCCTCTACCACCATTCCTAACCCCGCATACACCACATGGTTTCGCTAGGATCAATTACTTTTAAGTGCCCTGGATGGATCTCTCTCCGTCCCACTCATTCCGCTCATATCTCGATGCACCACAACTCAAGAAGCATGGACCACCTTAGCCAAAACATATACCAACCCAACCAAAGGACACCTCAAACAAATCAAAGACCGTCTCCGGAACATCACCAAAGGCTCTCATTCCATTACAGACTACATGCATGATCTCAAAACTTGTGCATATCAACTCGCCTCGCTTGGCCGACCACTAGATCCTGATGATCTTGTTGACAAAGTTTTAGATCAACTACATGATTCTGACTACGATAGTGTTGTTAATTCTGTTCAGAGTAGGGACACTCCTATCTCCTTTAATGAACTTCACGAGAAACTAATCAACAAAGAACTGTCGCTCAAGCATCGCTCTCCGTCGGTCCCATCGTTTCCCGCTACTGTTGCTTATGGATCCAAACAACCACCCCGCAACAATCAATCTCGCAACAACACTACAGGCTATACCCCACCCCCTCCGCAGTTCATACATAACCACGCCAACCCTAGCCGATCCAATACTAACCCTAAAAATCCCTACAAGGGTAAATGTCAGTGGTGTCGTACGGATGGACACTTCCTCTCCCAATGCCCTATATTCAGACATACCTTTCCCAACGCCCAATTCCCAAACCCTAATCCATCAAACACCCAACCCGTCCAGCAAAACCCTAACCCCAACAGACAACCATACCGAAGCCCAAACACGAACCCACCTGCGGCCTACACCGCCCACACCAATACGGCACCTGTTCCTGGTTGGTTGCTTGATAGTGGAGCAACTCATCATGCTACCAATGATCTCCACAATCTCTCATTACATTCCCCCATGAGAAGAACTCATAATTGGTGATGGTTCAGGTTTATCTATCTCTCACACTGGTTCTACTTCTCTACTCACTCCTTCCTCTTCCCTTCGTTTAAATCATGTCCTCCATGTTCCATCTATTTCTCGTAACATTTTATACCCTAGCTTGCTCATCAAGCTAGGGTAGCCGCCTCTCTCTCTTCCTCCCCAAGCAAGTAGTTACCTAGTTAATATTTTCTTTTATTCTAGTCTTAGAATAGTTCTCAAATACCTTATTTACAATCTTGTATATATATGGGATGACAATGATCAATACACGTGAGATGATTTATTCTTTATACACAATTACTCTAATATCTAACACAATAATTAAGAAAAAATAGTAAATGTATGGTAGCAAATGAAGAGAGAGAATGAGTGGGGTAAATAGTAGTGTTGGTTGAATAAATTGTGTGGTGTAAAATGAAAAAGAGAATGAGTGGGGTTAAATAGTGAGGTTGGTTGAATATAAATATATTAAAACATTTTTATTTTGGGAAGTCTCACTTATGGTGGGACGGACTGAAAAAAAAATTAGTCTCACTTGTTGTGGTTGTTGTGGGAGGCTGAGACGGTGGGAGTATGTAAAAGTGATTAGTACTTGACTACTCGGTTATTTTGGTCGTAACAACAAAATTTGACAAATTTTAACGTTAGATTCATCTTTTCGCAAGGCGTTATTTACCATCATCACCGTCACCACAAAACACCACCTGTACCACCACCGCCACCACTTATGACCCCCAAAACACCACCGCCCCAAATACTCCATTAAATGTTCCAACTTCTTTGAATACCGTTGTTCACTTTTAGACTTTAAATCCGTAATTGCAAAATTCTTAGAAGGAAAATGGAAAAATCATCTAGCGGCGATTGGCCGGACCCAAATCTCAACCAATTCTCCGACGGCGAGAAAGCTTCGTCTATCATGGCCCTCGCATCTTCGAAGCCAAGGCAAGCTTATCTCTCTAACACACAGACACACACTCTTTTCCCTCATTATTCATTCAGACTAGGGGTGGCAAATTGGGTGTTTTAGGTTTACCCATTAAAGTTAAAAATCCATTGGATATCCGGATATTTTAACTTTAATGGGTACACCCAAAACACCCATTTTGCCACCCCTAATTCAGACACAAACTAAAATTCACTCACCAATCTATTTTACCCTTTTCTGTGTGCTTGTCTCTATGAAATTTCAACTTCAGATTTATAGTTGCTGAGACAAATTGGGAAAAGAAATGTTATGTCGAAATGTAGATTGTAGATAGAATCAATTGCCTGATCTGAACTTAATTAAAGAAATTGGAGTACACTCTCGTTTTCAAATATGAAATCCTTACCCATTTTTTGTAGGTTGATTGGTTTTGAGTTTTATTTTCCTGTTATAAAATCCCCAATTTATACAGAATTCAGTTGGGGAAGATTGATAGGGCTTTACTGGCTTTCACATTTGGGGAATGATTTGTGGTTAGGGGCTTAGGGCTTAAGAGAGAGGGAAAATATGAATTGTTGATTTATTTATTTTTTAATGGAGGATTCGTGTGATTGTTTGGGGTGACTTATCAGAAAATCTTGAGAAAAACGTGTTCTACACTAACGCTAGTGTAGAACGTGTTTTTAAAAAAGCGGAGTGACAGATTTGAAAATAAGCGGAACGCTGTGAGAAGGTGCGGTGGCATTGATGTAAATAACTGGAACTCATGAAAACTCACCAGACACTTTTCGAAACTGTAGGAGGCATTTTTCAATATTACAGCAGGTAAATTTTAACACTAGAGCAGTCACATGTTTTGACACTACCAAGGCATGTTTAGACATTTTGATGCATAGAACAGGCACAAATAATGCCCATAACAGGCATTTATTTTATGATTAGAGCAGGCATTTATTTGGACTTGTTAAAAAAAAAAAAAAAAAAAAAAAAAACTCTCAGCAGGCACTTATAAAAGTGTATGTTTTGAACTTAGAAGTGCCTGCTTGAATTTTAAGAAGTGCCTGTAGGCACATATAAAAATGTCTGCTGAATATTAGAAGTGCCGGCTTGAATTTTAAAACATGCCTGTTGAGTTTTTTTTTTTTTTTTTACAAGTGCCAAAAAAAGTGCCTACTCTAAGGTACAAAAGTGTCTGGTGTGAAAGCCCCAAAAAAAGGTGCCTGCTGTAAAAATATTGAAAAGTGCTTCCTACAGTATCAGAAAGTGCCTGACCCGTAACCCTTTTTTGCCCAAGAACCCTTCTTTGTGGAAAACACGTTTTACACCAAGCCTAATGTAAAACACATTTTACACAAGACTTACTCGTGATTTATAGTGGTGACTGGTGGTAGTGTCGGTGATTTTATTAACGATAGATAAATTGCCCTTAGGCTATAATACCGGATACCATCAGAACTGCGGTGATTGACTAAAGCTTGGATGGAATATAGATCTAACCACGTTGGTACAGTTTGGCCAAATTCCATCATTTGATTCGTCAAATATTTAACGGTTGTTGGTTTTTACTGATTGAGACCCGAATGTAAATCATATTGTTGTACAATAGATTTTCATAAGAGATAGTACAATGGTAAAAGATTAACACATTTGAAACTACAATAAACCGAACACGAAGTTAGGGCTTTCTATAAAAAAATCACCTTTTAAGAAGTAAAATGTTCAACCAAGCTTACACAGTAATTTGTAACAAACATTTCGACACAATGTCCAAGTCTAACAATTTTCAATTACGGAGAAATGATAAATAAATAAATAAGTAAAAAGCAAATATTATAAGGAATAAAGTTATGGTAAATGGAATGGCCAGTTAGGTCCATTTATATACCACAAATTGTGTCAACATTTCATTTTCATTATCATATACAGTCCCTACCATTTAACTATACCTACTTATGCAGACTCTTTGATGCAAAGATACCTTATGTCTCTGCAACTACTCAAATCTAGTAGCTAATTAATACACCTCTATCCCAGAGACATGGTCCACCTTTCCTTTTAAATTTGTCCCAGAGTAAGCGTCTCCTTCCTAAAATAGCAAAGAATCTTTAATATTCCTCCCACTCATTCTCTCTCTTACTTTACTAACACTAATCAACTTACTATTCCTTACCCCACCCATAGTTATAAATCCCGTCCCGTACCGGCCGGTACGTCCCGTCCCAATTGAAAACCGGTGCGCTACAGGTTTAATTCCGTCCCAATTTCTGTACCGTCCTGAACCGCCGCATACCGTCTAAACCGGTCCGAACCGAACCGTACCGACCGAGATGGTCGTACCGGTCGGTGCGCGAAAAGAAAGACTTTTAAAACAATTTTTAATTGTCGGACCTAATAAAAATATATTTAAACTTGAGTTTTTTTTTTTTAAAAAAAAAACAAAAAACTATGCCCTAGATTTATACTCACGATTAATAAACATCCATTCAACGCAATAGAACTTTCAAGGTCATCAAGTCGCTAAACAGGAACAAAGCAACCTATGTAGTCCAAGAAATTGAAGCTGCAGAACTGTAATTTGTAAGCACCCTATACTAAACTTATGTTAGTATTGGTATAGTTTGATGATAAAATACAAGCTTCTGTAAATTTTTGTTGAACATATGTTATATATATAATTATCTTAAAAAATACTAAAATGTGCGGTAAATCCGGTACGGTACACCGGTACGTTCCGGTACAGGTACGTCCCGTCCCAATGGCAAACCGGTGCGTTGTCCGGGACGGTATTTATAACTATGACCCCACCCTCTCTCTCCTACCTTACTTTTCATACTCACAATACTTACATCACTTCCACCATTTTTTAATCCCAGTGTAGATGGAAGGGTGGTCACTTACTCTGGGACGGAGGGGTAGCATTTCTCATTTCTACATCAATCACACTTGTATAGAGACAAAAGGATTTGCTTCAAATTGCGTCAATTAGGTCCTAATCTTTTCTAGGTGTCACAAAAAAGTGTCAATTGAACATCTCCAATACCATTTATTTTTCTTTTGCTCCCCTAAAACCACAATTCATCCATTCTAATAATAAAAAAAAACATGTCAATTCCTAAAAACAACATCAACTCAAATTAATGAAGGGGTAGGATTGTGATGTTTTGCCAAATCAAGAATCAGTGGTTTGTTTAGAACAAATAATTGGTGTAAAGTGACATTTATATTACATTAACGTGGTTGTCAGGAGCTGGATGATGACAACTAGATGTTTTTGTTGGGATTATGTTTTTACTTGTTCTTGCGAAAGTGAAATGGCCTTAGAGTTTACAATGTGAAGATAAAATTGAAGTTTCTAAATTGCGTGGACATAGAATAACAAATACTCACTCCGTCCCATTTGAAGCTTCACCATTTTGGTGAGGGCACACAAATTAAGAAAAGTTATGAGCGTAAGAAGGGTTGTGAGAGGGAAGGAGTTCGTGGGTATGACAAGCGGGGCCTACAATTTAATATGTGAGGGGAGAAAGTTAGTGGGTATGACAAGTGGGGCCCACAATTTAAGTATGTGAGAGGAAGAAGTGAGCGAGGTTGACAAGTGGGTGCCCACATGTTTTTCCATTTTAGGAAATGATGAAGCTTTTAACGGGACAACCATTTGGGTAAAAGGTGAAGCTTCTACCAGGATGGAGGGAGTATATTTTTCACCAATTCTTAATTCATAATTTTATATTGAGTAATGATGTTTTACTAGGATTTCTAGATGAACTAAACCCGCTCAAAGTTGTGCCAAATCTGAGAACAGTGTACTCATCTTTGAATAAGCAATATGAAGATTTGGGTTACCCTAGTTTTCACCATTATTTGATCACACTATTGTTAAATTATTCAGTTAGGCCATTGTACTAAAGTGACATGAGCAAAATAAATAATTTTCTTTTATTGTACCTAATCTTATGAGATTTGAAAATGAACCCACATGCAAACTAACTAAGCCTTTCATCTTGCAGATTATTGAACTCATTCAACTGATCAAATTGAATTATGGGTTTTGTAATTAAAAATGCTTTTTGGAAAAGGTCATAAGCCAAAGAACCCCAACTTGCTAACTCTTAACCGAAAGTTAATTGGTCAATAAGGAATACTCCCTCCGTCCCATTTCAAATTGCAAAAATTGTAAAAAGAGTGTCCCAACTAAAATTGCAAAATCCAAAAATGGCAAGTTTTAACCCACTTGCACACTCACATCCATTAACCCACTAACTATTTTCTACCACACTTTCTCTCTCCCACTCAACTATCAACACTCACAACACATCACCTTTTTCACTTTTTCCCTTAATCCCCGTGCCAACCTAATATTTGCAATTTGAAATGGGACGGAGGGAGTAGTCACTTAAGTCATATGCTAGTAGAATAATGTGACAACAGTTCTGACAAAGTTACAATGAAAATCAACATAGGGAGTTGGTAATGATACATAAAGCAACTCTGCAAAACATCTAAAAATAACAGCCTGCATGCATGTACTTTGTTTGTCCTGAGCTCATCAAGATTGGAGGGCCTGACGTGTGACTGCACTGTAATTGGGCATCTAGGCCTTTGATCTCGATCTTGGCGGACAATTTTTTTTGAACAACTGCCCTGCACCCGGACAGCAGAAAACTCAGATCCTCTTTATTATGGATCTACGGACTTAACCCTTAGTATCTGTGGTCCACCTATGTCTTCTTCTCCCCTTCTTTAGCGAGGTGGTAGTAAAATTTATTTAAGATACTTTTTTGTTCTATACCATGCATCTTCTATAAAACGCCAACGTACCTAGTCCTTATTCACCATACCTCAAAAGTCTTTCGTTACAAATTTTCTCTAGGTACCATAACATTAGAAACATATTTTTCAATGGAGAGTTCTTGTTTAAAAAGTTCTAGGGGAGTGATTTTTAGTATGTTTGTCGTTGTAGTGATGGTAGGATTAGTTGTGAGTGTTGCTCCTTTTTCTGAGGCTCGGCCTTTTTTCGTGTTTGGGGATTCACTAGTCGATAATGGCAACAATGATTACCTAATTACCACTGCCCAAGCCGACTCCCCTCCTTATGGCATTGACTACCCGACTCATCGTCCCACTAGCCGATTCTCCAACGGCCTTAACATCCCCGATCTCATCAGTTCAGTTCACTTTTTTTCTTCTCATCCATATGTTATTCACCAACACTCTTATGTCATTTTCAGTACATCATTGCTACATGCACTAAAATTTTTAGAGCAGGTCCTTAACTTTCTTCTGAAGTTGTACTCACATCTTAAAGCAAAATTTTAAAGGAAAATATACTCCCTACGTCCTTTAATAATATTAGTATTTGACTATTCAAACATTTTAACAACCTATTTTCGTTTCCGTCATTACCCCCTCTTCTTCCTTGGTTGACTCTCATCCTCCCTTCTTCCTTGGTGGGAAATTTTGGAAGTTCGAGGTTTTTAACCTAATTGTTTTGGAAATGATACTATCTTTCTGGGACAAACAAAAATGGCAGATGGGAACATCTTTATGGGACAGAGGGAGTATATTTTACTTTCAAAAAATGGTTACTTCATTAGATCCCGTCTTTAAAAAGTCACAAAATTTTGCTTAAAAACTTCACTTGTTAGTAATTTGATTCCTAGAAAGTTTATGGCCCCGACCATAAACCGATGAAATGCCAATCTGTAGCTTGTCACCCGTTATTCTCTTGTGTTGTAGCATTGTTCTTTCGTGACCTAGTAGCAATAATTTCATGTGATTTTCAAAGACGATGGCAATTGCCTTGATTGAATGATACGATAAACATCCAAAGAAAAACAAAACTATGTATGTATGTATGTTTATACATGTATACATACATACGTACGTACATACATACATACATACATTTATACACACACACACACACGTACATGTATATATATACACATACATACATATATATGTATATATATAGCCATTTACTATAGGGCATGTTTGGTTGTTGGACTAGACAAGCATAGTTATGTTTCCTCACATGGTCATTAAATAGAAGCAAGTGCATGTACTTTATACAATTTTTCACACGCATTAGAAAATTTCCTTCCAAGATGGTGAATCTCTGTAAGAAATGAACCATCTTTTGGAACTATGGTTTTGAGATCCTGGGTTGATTTAACTACTGTAACATCGGTAGGGTCAACTTAATAGTGATTTAAGCGTAAATTTTATTCACCTCACCATGTTTTGTGCACCGACCGGGTAGCATTACTCCATTTTCTCCATAGTGTTGCGTCCTAAACTTTAAGGTCCAGTTGCCTTTTTCTGTTCAGTGAGTTATTCGGATACCATCTTATTTTACTATTCACCCTGCTGCTTCGTATTGTGTTTTATACTGTTTAAATCATGACGACTAGAAATGAAACTGAGCAATCCAAAGGCATGGAAAAAGTCAGGAAAACATTACTTTTCATTGGCTAAATTCATTAACTTCGTACATGGTACAGGTGCACCTACACCCTCCCCTCCCCAAAGTGATCAAACACATTGTAGGAATTGTAACAGATCAAGTACTTGTAGGCCCATAAAACAAAATATAATGAACATAGGTAATTATCAAGGACTGGTTCGAGAAATTCACTCCAAATTAAGTAAAACCATCATGATCGAGTTTGAGGGCCGAGATGTCTAACTGCCGAGTTGTCAGACTAGTCTGCCCCCAAATAAATACTGAAGGATAAAAAAATTGTAAGTTATTGGGTCCATGACTTAAATACATGTGCTCTTATTTCTTCACATCATACAAACAAGATTGCACATGTAAATTAGATATTCCATTAAGTTTATTAATTAATGTATGCAGAGGCTGTATGAATTGGGTGCACGCAGAGTATTAGTAACGGTACGGGGCCAATGGGTTGTGTGCCAGCAGAACTTGCGCAGTAGAGCCAGGGAATGTGCTGTGGAACTACAGAGAGCTGCAGCCTTGTTCAACCCACAACTTGTGTCTATGATAAACGGACTAAATGACGAGAATGGAGGGACCATTTTCATTGCTGCTAACACAATGCATTTCATCACCAATCCTCAGGCATTTGGTATGTACACACATTTATATCAATCTATGCATTGAGAACCCATTTGGTTCCAGTGACGAACCAAAAAAAATTCTAGCTTCATGGGTAGTAAAATGGTAACTTTCAAATGACCCTGTAGCCTAAAATTTATCTTTGCCATTGTCTGGTCAGACGCTGGTTTTAACTATTAACAGATACAGGATGCAGAGGAGTTTTATAACTGAACCTGAAACAGGGGGCTAATTTTTTTATTTTTTTTTTCGCTCATGCATGAACATCACACACTGTCAGCAAGATGGCGTAATGAGACATATTCGATCACTGCATAAATAACCACACCTTACATCTAAAATTACACATTTTCCTGCTAATATATACTCCCTCCGTCCCACCTCACTGACACCCAAGAGGTGGGAACAATAACTAAGAAAAAAGAATAAGATAAAGAAAATGTGTGGTAGAAAATGAAGAGAGAGAATGAGTGGGGTAAATAGTAGTGTTGGTTGAATAAATTGAGTGGTGGAAAATAAAGATAGAGAATGAGTGGTGGGGTAGAGTGAATATAAAATTATAAAAAGCAAACTATTTTGGGAAGTGTTAAGTGAGCTGTGACGGACCAAAATAAAAATAAGTGTCAAGTGAGCTGGGACGGAGGGAGTATATATATATATAAGAAATGTATTCTGAATAAAATAAAAGGTGAAATGAATTAGATGAAGAAGAATGTAAAAGTAAATAAATGAGATTTGTTGGGGAAGTAATGTGACAGAAAGGCAGAAGTTGATGGGTGGAGTGTAAAGGTACAACTTCACTTGTCAGCCAAAGGATAGGATGTAGGTCTTGGAACATTTACTCAATTATGGGACCTTGCTACTCAACTTAACAATGATTCAACAAAGGGATATGGGCTGGAGCTGGACTTTAAAACTGTTGAGATGAATGGTGTGTGTTCTGTTCTGTGTACCCTTCAACTTGCCAGCAATTTATTAACCAATAACTCTGTCACGTGCCCGCTTTGAGTTTGATGGATTTTTTTAAAATTAACTTTTTAGGCATATTAAGTACTCGGTAGTAAATACACAAGTGTCGTTACTCTTCGTCTTATAGACTTATATATTACCAGTATATATCAGTATATAGTATATACTCATTCCGTCCAAAGTAAAATGTCACTTTTGAGTTCAACTCATTTAAATTTCACATTTACCCTTGGATTTGACCTTGTTGCATTTTATTAATGGTTTTATTGAGTGATTAATGTAGGAGAAATGGACAATCAATGAGGAATATTTTGGTATTTTCTTCATTAAATTGTAGTGCTTCTTGCATTAATTTCTTAAACTGGTGGAAATTGGACTGGATGGAATATTAAAGGTGTATTAACCTTTTTTTCTTTTTTCTTTTGTAAATGAACAATAATTTGGGGGAGGGGGGAGGTTTGAAAGCTAAACTGTCATTTTGGGGGCAAAGTGTAATTTTATTATGCCAAGGGGTAAGTAGATTCTTCAAGGTAGATGGGTTCATCAGCAATTCCATACTGGCATTACTGCAAAACAGAAGAAGCATGGAATCGCCTTTAAAATAGAATTGGAACAGACCTATCTAAACATATACTCCGTAGTAAATTTTTGTTCCTTGTCTAAATCTAAGAATTTAATGTCGTCAGTCATTAGTGTTGATAAGATATCATTTTATTGTTTATTCAGGGTTTGTACATCAAAGATAGCATGTTGTGGGCAAGGACCGTACAAGGGGTTGGACTATGCACCCCATTGTCTAATTTGTGCCCAAACCGAGACCTCTACGCATTTTGGGATCCGTTCCATCCATCAGAAAGAGGCAACAGAATCATCGTTCAACAGAGCTTGACTGGCAACACCGAGGGGGCGTTTGGTTCGTGGTAAAGTGGGGGAATGGAATGCCCAATTCCCTTTGACCAATTCCATTGCCATGTTTGGTTCATTTTTTTCAAAATTTCCATTCCATTGGAATTATCAATTCCTTCAAATGAAGGAATTCACCATTCCATCATAAAATGGAAGGAATGCTCAATTCCATCCATTTCATTCCATTGATGGAATTGAATAATAATAATAATAATAATAATAATAATAATAATAAATAATAATAATAATAATAAATAATAATAATAATAATAATAAATAATATTCATAATAATAAATAATATTAATAATAAATGATAATAATAATAATAAATAATAATAATAATAAATGATAATAATAATAATAATAATAATAAAAAAAAAAAATAATAATAAATAATAATAATAATAATAAATAATAATAGTAATACAAATAAATAATAATAATAATAAATAATAATATGAAATAATAATATGAAATAATAATAATAATAATGTTAATAAATAATAATAATAAAAAAAAATAATAAATAATAACAATAAAAAATAATAATAAATAATAATAATAGTAATAAAAATAAATAATAAATAAATAATAATAATAATAATATAATAAATAATAACAATAATAGTAATAAAAATAAATAAATAATAATAATAATAAATAATAATAATAATGTTAATAATAATAATAGTAATAATAATAATAATAATAATAATAATAATAATAATAATAATAGTGATAATAATAATAATAATAATAATAATAATAATAAATAATTTATTATTATTATCATTATAATAATAGTAACAATAATAAATAATAATAATAATAATAATATTTATTATTATTATTATTATTATTATTATTATTATTGTTTATTATTATTATTACTATAATAATAATAATATTATTATTTATTATTTATTATTTATTATTATTATTTATTATTATTTAAATTATTATTATTATTTATTATTATTATTATTCCATTCCAACAGTTTTGTCTTGAAACCAAACATAAATTACCTAGGAATTGAATGGCAATTCAATTCCATTCCGTGTCAACCAAACACAAGGTTTGACCAATTATTTTCCTTTGCAATTCCTTCAGGATTCCCTTTCCATTAACCATTCCATTCATTCATTTTTTTTTCTGCCGAACCAAACGCCCCCTGAGTACATGAAACCCATGAATCTAAGCACGGTCATGGTCTTGGACTCCAGTTCTAGAACCTAATCAATATCAATCCCTATCATCTCTATTTCGTTTTCCGTTTGTTCTAGTTATGTTCATTTTCATTCCTTAATTTTTACGTCTCAAGGCTGATGATGTTTGTTTGTTTGTTAGTATGCCAACTTGGGTGTGATGGTTTTTGTAATAACCGGCCTTTTTGGCCCATTATTATTATTAATATGCTTTTATATTAAATATTGCGATCGGGCTCATTAAATAATTAATGAGTTGGGCTAATAAAGAAGGGCCCAATCTAGTCAAGCTTTGGAAAAACCTTTTTGGAATAGGAAAAGGGGAACCCTAAGTATTTAAACAACTCTTTAACCCTCTCCCTATTATTTTGTGTCAATCAAAAACCCTAGAGAAAAGATAGAGAGGAGGCGAGAGAGAGAGAAGAAACCGAGAGAGAGAGGAAGAGGAAGAAGGGAGGAGAAAGAGAGAAGGAGGAAGAAGAAGATTCAACCCCCCCTTCGAAGGTAATTCTCTTATCCCTAAATATTAATTCTTGGGTTGGGTATCGCCTAGGAATTATGAAACGAAACTTAGAACCCTAACCCTAAATTGATAAAACTAGGGTTTATTGTTAACTTTTGAAAACCTCTTTAATGGAAAAGTTGGGAATGGTATTGACATGCATGCATGAACCACCACTACGACAGCGGCGGCAGCGGCGGCAGCTGGCGGCGGCGGCGGCTGGCGGCTGTGGGGTGTGTTTGTGCGTGTGTGTGTGTGCAGTATGTATGTTATGCATGTGTGCAGTGTGTGTGTTCGTGTGTGTGCAGTGTGTGTATGTGCCGTGTGTGTGTGTGTGTGTGATGTGTGTGTGTCACAAGTTAGGGTTTGTAAATTAGGGTTTTGTGTGTGTTGTTCAAGGTGTTTCAATGTGTGAAAGTCAACTGGGAATAGTAAAGTCAACTGAGAATAGTAAAGTCAATGCTGGGAATAGTAAAGTCAACGCTGTGAATAGTGTTTTCATAAAGTAAAAGTCAACTTAAGACACATGGATTGGAAGTAGACTTTTACGTAAACCTAAAGATATGTTGGGAAAGTTATGAAGGGTAAGATAAACCCTAAACTAAAGTAAGAACCTTAAGAAGGAGTTTAAGAAATAAACTCAAAAGGTTAAAGTTAGAAAAGGAATTTGGGGACGGGGATAAATATTGTTCTTGTCCTAAAAGTAGTATCTTTGCGTGATTGTAGATTGTACGCAAAGAACCCGCTAGAAGTCAACGCTAACAAGGTAAGGGATTACGTTCCTAAGTATCTTGAATTTTTTATTCATTGGAACTCTATAATTCTTTCATGAATGCTATATGGTCCATAGCGCTTGAACTCTACGTTGATGAACGTCTTTTGTATATCTTACCTATGACATGTTTTGGTCGTAGGGAATCTTAGAATATTTGAAATTGCTTGTGCTCTCATTTAGGGAACACTATTGTGGAAAGTATGCTATATCTAATTGCAACAGGTGTAGCTGTATAGTCCCTGAAAAGGACTAACTAGTCCCTGAAAAGGACTAATGTGGAAACGGTCTTAGGAAACGGACTAATGGAAATAAGTCTAGTTAACTACTTGTAACTTAGACTTTGTGGAACTCTAGATTATCATGATAACTCTAAATAAGGGAGCACCCTGAAAAGGTGTAAGGTCTCTTATTCACTTAACACCCTGAAAAGGTGTGACACCCTGAAAAGGTGTTTGGAACTTGGAATTGACGGAATGGAAATAGGACCACCAATCTTTGAGTAGTTAACTGTATTCGTTATATGCAGTTAGTATTTGAAATGATATCCGATCTTTGAAATTATCAATTGAGTCCGTTCTTTCGGTCACTTCTCCTTAGCTATCGGAGAAATCTGTATGAACTTACTGAGCATTGTCCGCTCACCCTTTCTCTAATAATCTTTTTCAGGTAACGACTTAAAGAAGTAGACGGATCGCTAGATCAAGCTGTCCGTGTCAGTTATATTAAGACTTTATGGTTTACTTTGTTTAGCTAGTGGTTGTACTGGCTTTGAAGACTTAGCATTTAATATCGCTTCCGCATTTATTATTGAATTGATGGTTGGAGACTAGCCGTTTGGCTGTTTAAGTTGGATTTTGTAAGACAACTTTTGTATTTCCATGTTTTATGGATTTATTTACTTTATGGAAATCTGGGTCGTTACAGTTGGTATCAGAGCTAAGGTTTTAGAACTTAAGGGATAGGGTAACTCTGATATTGAATAGGCTTGATTGAGCATTCTAGGAGTACTAAGATTGCTTAAGATGGAATTTTCCATTTTAGGAAACATTCTATTTAAGGGAACTTTCTATTTTTTGGGAAACTTTCTAAATTAGGAACCTTCTATTTTGAGAAAGAATCTGGAGTCAATTTAGGGATCCTATGTCGCGACCCCGACCCCGCGGGCCCGGAGTGCGCGAGCTGGACGTCGACTTAAACAAAAAAACTCTAAAACAATGAAGATAAAAATTTCCTTTTTATACCAAAAGATGATAACTCAAGTTTTAAAACCCAACTTGAATAACAAATTATAAACTAGTGTAAGCTCCATAAGCTTACACCCAAAATAATAAGATATACAAATTCTAATGACGTCAAGTTTGATACAACTATTCCCAAAAAGGTTACACATTTATGTAATGTAAACCCACCAATAACAACTTGCCCCAAAAGCTAAACCCTCGCGACGTCATCCTCGTGATCAGCGAGTCTAATCCTTTCCTCCTGAGGGGGGGGGGTTAAGGAAAAACAAAGATAAAAGAAAGGGGGTGAGATAAATATCAATAAGTCACTAATGCAACTACATGACATGCTAAATGCAATAAGCAATAAACAATAATAAATATCACTTAGCACATAGCATTTATCAGTTAACAGATAGCAGCGGAAATAAACAATTAACAAAGGATATTAGCCAAGGTTTCCCAACTGATATAACCAAATAAAGGTCGCTGCGCAGCTTCAATAATCAACAATCAACATCCCCATAGTAGCATGAAAGCTTGAAGAGAAAACCCCCGGTACCGGAACCAATAACAAAGTAACGTGCCACAAAGGGCGGGAGCCATGCCACAAAGTCATGCTCCAAAACGTGTAGCTAGAATACTCACAAAAGGAGCTAGCTCATCCCATCCAAGGCCAATCTGGATGAGGAAAGAAGGACCAATGGGCGATGCTATACTAGACTTGGCTGTACCATTATAGCATTATCCATTGCCTGACTCGATACACAAATAACCAGCTGGACTTTCAAATAAAAGCTAATTAATAAATATTAGCTCAATTAAACAACTCATGATTCCGAAGTAGGGAACCATTCCAATTAAATCACCACAAAAGTAAACCAGATAAAACAACTCATCAAAGGTGTCCAACATTCTCGAAACGATATTTAATCAAACTCCGCAACATTTTTATTCACAAAGGAACCAATTCCAATTAATAAGGTGCTCCACGATGTTATCTTAAGTTAATTAGAGTAAATAAACTTAAACTAGGGAAGCCATTTAGTTTAAACAAGCAAAAGGGCAAAATTCCAGACCATGCGGGCGGGCGGGCGCGCGGGCAGGGGAAGGCGGGCGCTTATTTGCCCAGAAGGTCAGGCCGCAGGAAAAGGCAAGGAGGGCGGGCGCCTGGTCCAACCCGGGCGGGCGCTCGGTCTGGTTCTTGGCCGGGAAAACAGAGCTGGGTTCTTCATTTTTTCTTACCCATTTCACACAACACTCAAAATCAAACACAACCAACCTTCCACCAAGCATAACTACGAACCAAAACAACTTATAACTAGGATGGGGACCTAAATAACACCATTTATCAACCAAGATCAAGATTGAATCCCAACATTCATCAAAATCACAATTTTTAACCAAAAACCCAAATAAATTCCAAATAAATCTCAAACTCAACCAATCATCAAATATATCAACTAAAGCATAATATAATCATGAAATGAACACTTTAGCATAGAAATGGGGGAAAAGCAACTTACTTGGAATTTCTCAAGGATGACGGATTTCAAATATTTTTAGCTCTCTACGATCCTATCGACGATCTAAACAAGTTTCATATTATGAGAAATGAGAAATAATGGAAGGAAGATAGGTAGAATGAAGAGAGAAGGAAGAGAAGAAAAACTTACCCAAAACCAAGGAGAGAGAGAGTTGCTGGGAGAGAGATGAGAAGTGAGGTGAGGGTGAAAGAGTGAGGGAGGTGAGGGAGGGAGTAGGGAGAATTATTTGAAACATTTACACTTAGACCCCTCCCCTACTACTACCCTTTACAAATAACTCCCCACTAACAATTAAGACTCAACACTTCTACACTAGCACAAATGGCCCAAATAAAATGCTAGGCATAAATTATTATAACACATAAAATGCACACATAAATTATTAATTAAATAATAATTTAAACAATTAAATAAGAAATAATAAAATATTTATTATTAGAAAATAGAGGCAGGTTTTTGGGTCGTGACATTCACTCCCCCTTAAAGAAAATTCGACCCGAATTTTAACGAGACTTACCCGAATTAAAAAGCCACGGATATTTCCTCTCTATCTCATCGCGAAGCTCCCACGTCGATTCCTCAACATTGTGATTCCTCCAAAGAACTCTAACCAACGGAATGCTCTTGTTCCTCAACTCTTGGACTTTGGTATCTAAAATCCGAACCGGTCGTTCCTCGTAAGTCATGTCAGGCTCTATATCCTCCGGTACCCTCGGTAAAACGTGAGATGGATCATGAACATACTTCCGAACCATAGAAACGTGAAAAACATTATGTAACCGGTCCAAGGAAGATGGTAACGCAAGACGGTATGCAAGAAGTCCCACTTTCCCCAAAATCTCAAACGGTCCAACAAACCTCGGAGCCAATTTACCCTTTTTCCCGAACCTTCGGATACCAACCTTCGGAGACACCTTCAAGAACACAAAATCTCCGGTCTGAAAACTAAGATATCGTCTCCGATGATCGGCGTAGCTCTTCTGTCGACTTTGGGCCGTCTTCAATCGATCCCGAATAATTTTAACCTTTTCCACCGAGTCCTGAACCATGTCAACACCCAAAAGTTTTGCTTCCCCAACCTCGTCCCAACAAATAGGAGACCGACATTTCCTCCCATACAAAGCCTCATACGGTGCCATCTGAATTCTCAACTGATAACTATTATTGTAGGCGAACTCTGCAAGCGGTAGATGTGTATCCCACGAATCTGGAAAGTCAACTGTGCAAGCCCGTAACATATCCTCGAGAATCTAGATGGTTCTCTCAGACTGACCGTCAGTCTGAGGATGAAATGCTGTGCTAAACCTCAAAATCGGTACCCAAAGCCTTCTGCAACGCTTGCCAAAATCGGGATGTAAACCTAGGGTCTCTGTCTGACACAATACTAACTGGAACACCATGCAATCTGACAATCTCATGAATATACAAATTCGCAAGTTTCTCCATCGAATAGGAAATGTCGATCGGTAAGAAATGAGAAGATTTGGTCAACCTGTCCACAATCACCCAAACTGCATTAAACCTTCTTCGAGTCTTGGGTAGTCCGGTTACAAAATCCATCGTAATGTGTTCCCACTTCCACTCGGGTATCTCAAGAGGCTGAAGTAAACCTGCGGGCCTCTGATGCTCTGCTTTAACTTGTTGACAGGTCAAACACTTCGATACATAATCTGCAATTTCCCTCTTCATGTTAATCCACCAAAACCGCTGTTTTAAATCCTGATACATCTTCGTACTCCCGGGATGAATGGTATACTGGGATTTGTGACCCTCATCAAGAACTCGCTGTTTAATCCCACCTATATCCGGCACACACAATCTGCCACGGTAAGTCAACACTCCCTCGGAGTCAAGCTGGAAGTCCACATACTGTCTATCCCGAGCATTATCCATAATCTTCTTCAACTCTGGGTCCTCCTTCTGAGTATCCTTTATTCTTTGAATTAGGGTCGGAGATACCCTAATATTCGCAAAAATCGCCCCACGTCTCGATTCGCGAGGACACCAATCTCGAACATCCTCTAGCAATTTCCATTTACGAACCATCATCGATGCCACATAAGACTTCCGACTGATCGCATCTGCTACCACATTTGCTTTGCCCGGATGGTACGAAATAGTGCAATCATAATCTTTTAAAAGCTCCATCCACCTACGCTGACGGTTATTCAATTCCTTTGAGAGAAGAGGTATTTCAAACTCTTATGATCGGTAAAAATCTCAAACTTCGCTCCATATAGGTAATGCTTCCACTTATGCAACGCAAAGACTATCGCAGCCAACTCCATATCATGAGTAGGGTAATTTTGTTCACTAGGGCTCAACTTCCTCGAAGCATACGCAATTACTTTCCCATTCTGCATCAAAACACAACCCAAACCCTCTTTCGAAGCATCACTGTAAATCACTAAGTCGTCATTCCCATTTGGTAACGCAAGAATAGGAGCCGTAGTTAATCTCTTCTTTAATTCATCGAAGCTACTTTGACATTTTTCACTCCACACAAACAGTACATCCTTCCGGGTCAACTGAGTCATCGGAGTAGCAATCCTCGAAAACCCTTCTATGAACCTTCTGTAATACCCGGCTAAACCCAGAAAACTTCTGATCTCGGTCACTGACTCGGGTCCTTCCAATCCACTATGGTTTCTATCTTTGAAGGATCCACGGAAATCCCATCTTTCGAAATAACATGACCCAGAAATGAAACCTTCTCGAGCCAGAATTCGCACTTACTAAACTTCGCAAACAACTGCTCCCTCGCAAGAATGGATAAAACTGTCCTCAAGTGTTGTTCGTGCTCCTCTCGAGATTTAGAATAAACAAGAATGTTGTCGATGAAAACCACCACAAACGAATCAAGATAAGGATGGAAAACCCGGTTCATCAAATCCATAAACACGGCCGGCGCGTTAGTCAACCCAAACGGCATAACCAAGAATTCATAATGACCATACCGAGTGCGAAAAGCCGTCTTCGGTATATCCTCCGATCGAGTCTTCAACTGATGGTACCCACTCCTCAAATCAAGTTAAGAAAACACCACGGACCCTTGGAGCTGATCAAATAAATCATCAATGTGAGGTAGAGGATACTTGTTCTTCACTGTAACCTGATTCAACTTTCAGTAATCAATACACAATCTCAAACAACCGTCTTTCTTCCGCACAAACAAAACCGGTGCTCCCCACGGGGAAACACTAGGGCGGATAAACCCACGATCAAGCAACTCTTGCAACTGAACCATTAGTTCCTTCAACTCTGCGGGAGCTAACCTATAAGGTGCCTTTGAAATCGGAGCCGTACCCGGCAAAAGATCTATACAAAACTCTATCTCACGATCGGGAGGCATATCATATTCAGAAGAGAAAACATCGGGAAATTCTCTAACTACCCGGACACTCTCCAAACTAGGGGATTCTTTCCTAGTATCAAGCACACTAGCCAAGTACCCCTCACAACCGCGGTGCAATAATCTCCTAGCTTTCACATAAGAAATCATACGAATATTCCTACCCAAAGGCATAGCCTCAAAAACAAATGTAGGCACATTGGGAATAGAAAAAGTAACAACTTTCCTACGACAATCAACAGAAGCATGAAACTTGCTCAACCAATCCATACCCAAAATAACATCAAAGTCTTGAATAGGAAGGACTACTAAGTCCGCACACAAGACACGACCACATATAAGCACATCACAAGCACGAAATACTCTATCGGTCGCCAAACACTCCCCCATAGGAGTTGACACCTCTAACACATAGGGCAAAGACCCAGATGCATCATTTAGTAAAGAAGCAAATTGCACAGAAATGTAAGAATGAGATGATCCTGGATCTACTAACGCTCGGGCGCTCACATTAAACACAGAAACAATACCTCCAATAACGGATGGATCATCAGTAGCTTGTTGTTGATTCATGGCAAATACCCTACCTTGGACCTTGGGCTTCCCCGCAGCATCTCTTTTCTGACCCTGTGGAGCACCAGCTCCTAACCCAGTCGGTTGACCTCTGAATCTCGGGCAATCCTTCACAAAATGCCCCAACTGCCCACAGTTAATACATTTCCCTTGTTTCTTCCAACACCGGTCCTCTGAATGACCTTCCTTTTGGCAATAAGAACAAAGTCTCCTATTTTGGTTTCCTTGGTTCCCGGAAGTAGTACCCGGGTTCCTTGGAATTGGTTGCCCTCGGGGCTGAGATTGTCCCCCAAAGTTACCTCGGTTATCAGAACGGGATTGTGGCTTGCTCTGTCCTCCCTGCTTGCTTGTGTTAGTCACCTCGACCTTCTACTTATGCTCCTCTATGTCTTGCTCGATTAAGTATGCACGGTCTACCGCATCCTGGAATGTCACAATCCTTTGGGCTATAAGCTGAGTCCGAATAGAAGTCTTCAAACCCCTGATGAATCTCATAGCTTTCTGTTCTTCGGTCCTCACAAGATAGTCATAATACCGGGCTAATTCTGTGAACTTAGCCGAGTACTGAGCTATAGACAACAAACCTTGCTCCAAGTTGAGAAGCTCGATCTCCTTTCGGTTCTGATCCACTACCGGAATAAAATGCTCTTTGAATTTCCGCACAAACAATTCCCATGCATACACTGTATGGGTATCATCCCAACTCGCTTTGACTCCTTTCCACCAATGCTCAGCGGCCCCAACCAATTTATAAGCCGCAAACCGGACCCTATCCTCGTCCATGCACCCAAACACATCATAAATTTTCTCCATTGACTCGATCCATAGTTCGGCTTTCTTCACATCGGGCTCACCGTCGAACTCCCTTGGTTTTAGTTTCAGAAATTGCTCCAACCCGTAACGCGGAGGAGCCACATATTCCTCTCTTGGCCCTTGGTCGTGAATTGCCTTCATGGCCGCCTCAAACATGCCCTGAAACATTGCACGGTTCTCTTCCCAAAGATCATTCTGATTCTGAGCCCCACTAGAACCTTCACCCGTTCTTCTTCGAGCCATTGAGAACAATTACCTGCATAAAACATCAACCGTTACTCACTCCGAACACAACTACCCTCCTAGGTCATACTAGTCCACCTAGACTTATACTTAGAGCTAAACCATAGCTCTGATACCAACTGTCGCGACCCCGACCCCGCGGCCCGGAGTGCGCGAGCTGGACGTCGACTTAAACAAAAAAACTATAAAACAATGAAGATAAAAATTTCCTTTTTATACCAAAAGATGATAACTCAAGTTTTAAAACCCAACTTGAATAACAAATTATAAACTAGTGTAAGCTCCATAAGCTTACACCCAAAATAATAAGATATACAAATTCTAATGACGCCAAGTTTGATACAACTATTCCCAAAAAGGTTACACATTTATGTAATGTAAACCCACCAATAACAACTTGCCCCAAAAGCTAAACCCTCGCGACGTCCTCCTCGTGATCAGCGAGTCTAATCCTTTCCTCCTGGGGGGGGTTAAGGAAAAACAAAGATAAAAGAAAGGGGGTGAGATAAATCTCAATAAGTCACTAATGCAACTACATGACATGCTAAATGAAATAAGCAATAAACAATAATAAATATCACTTAGCACATAGCATTTATCAGTTAACAGATAGCAGCGGAAATAAACAATTAACAAAGGATATTAGCCAAGGTTTCCCAACTGATATAACCAAATAAAGGTCGCTGCGCAGCTTCAATAATCAACAATCAACATCCCCATAGTAGCATGAAAGCTTGAAGAGAAAACCCCCGGTACCGGAACCAATAACAAAGTAACGTGCCACAAAGGGCGGGAGCCATGCCACAAAGTCATGCTCCAAAACGTGTAGCTAGAATACTTACAAAAGGAGCTAGCTCATCCCATCCAAGGCCAATCTGGATGAGGAAAGAAGTACCAATGGGCGATGCTATACTAGACTTGGCTGTGCCATTATAGCATTATCCATTGCCTGACTCAATACACAAATAACCAGCTGGACTTTCAAGTAAAAGCTAATTAATAAATATTAGCTCAATTAAACAACTCATGATTCCGAAGTAGGGAACCATTCCAATTAAATCACCACAAAGGTAAACCAGATAAAACAACTCATCAAAGGTGTCCAACATTCTCGAAACGATATTTAATCAAACTCCGTAACATTTTTATTCACAAAGGAACCAATTCCAATTAATAAGGTGCTCCACGATGTTATCTTAAGTTAATTAGAGTAAATAAACTTAAACTAGGGAAGCCATTTAGTTTAAACAAGCAAAAGGGAAAAATTCCAAACCAGGCGGGCGGGCGGGAGCGCGGGTAGGGGCAGGCGGACGCTTATTTGCCCAGAAGGTCAGGCCGCAGGAAAAGGCAAGGCGGGCGGGCGCCTGGTCCAACCCGGGCGGGCGCTCGGTCTGGTTCTTGGCCGGGAAAACAGAGCTGGGTTCTTCATTTTTTCTTACCCATTTCACACAACACTCAAAATCAAACACAACCAACCTTCCACCAAGCATAAATACGAACCAAAACAACTTATAACTAGGATGGGGACCTAAATAACACCATTTATCAACCAAGATCAAGATTGAATCCCAACATTCATCAAAATCACCATTTTTAACCAAAAACCCAAATAAATTCCAAATAAATCTCAAACTCAACCAATCATCAAATATATCAACTAAAGCATAATATAATCATGAAATGAACACTTTAGCATAGAAATGGGGGAAAAGCAACTTACTTGGAATTTCTCAAGGATGACGGATTTCAAATATTTTTAGCTCTCTACGATCCTATCGACGATCTAAACAAGTTTCATATTATGAGAAATGAGAAATAATGTAAGGAAGATAGGTAGAAGGAAGAGAAGAAAAACTTACCCAAAACCAAGGAGAGAGAGAGAGAGAGAGTTGCTAGGAGAGAGATGAGAAGTGAGGTGAGGGTGAAAGAGTGAGGGAGGTGAGGGAGGGAGTAGCGAGAATTATTTGAAACATTTACACTTAGACCCCTCCCCTACTATTACCCTTTACAAATAACTCCCCACTAACAATTAAGACTCAACACTTCTACACTAGCACAAATGGCCCAAATAAAATGCTATGCATAAATTATTATAACACATAAAATGCACACATAAATTATTAATTAAATAATAATTTAAACAATTAAATAAGAGATAATAAAATAATTAAATATTTATTATTAGAAAATAGAGGCGGGTTTTCGGGTCGTGACATCCTAAGAAATACTTATGAATGAACCTTAAGTAATACAGTAATGCATTGTGTTGGTGCTTAAAAAACATTTTGGTAATCATTTATATCATTAAGATTATGGTCACTAATTGTGGTAATGTCATGGTTGTAGGTCATGAACGGAGTTGACATGAACTTGAAGATGAACTCGCTAGGAAAGAACGTGACCAAAGTGGTTAAGAGGTATTCTCTTCGGATAAGGAAGTTGAATAAGACTCTGAAGAAAGAACAAGCTAAGGGAAGGATTACTTTGAACAAGTGGCTGCTTGCAGAAAAAGCACTAAGAGACACTAGCAAGGAATTAAAGGAAAGAAAAGAAGAGCTAATGGGATTTATAGAGTGGGCTGACACATTATGTGAAGATGTGCGAAGCTACTACTTTGCATTGAAGGAAGTAGACCCACAGATGGCAGCAACTTTAATGGAAGAGAGTAGAAAGAGGGCAGGAAAGCTAATTGAGGAACATGTAATGGTCAAGGAAATGGAGGTTAATGTAGAGGGCGATGAAGCTGCCCCAATTCTCGTGGAAGATGATGAAGAGATAGTAGAGGTACCGGTTCGTAGGCCTAGAGGGAGGCCAAGAGGTTCGAAGAAAGCACCCAAGGTCCCTAGTGGAAGACCTAGGGGAAGGCCAAGGAAAAATGCGAACCTTTGAAGAAAGAGTAGAAGTTGGATATTCTTTTATTTCTTTCATAGTATTAGTAAGTAGTTATAGTTAGAAGTTAGTTGGAATTTTTCTTTCTTAACTATTGAATTTTGGAAGTTTCATTTAATAAAAGTATTGAAGTTATTCATTAGTAATTGACCTTTGTTATCCGTTATGTCTAATTATGGAATGTGATCTAGTAGAACAAGAAGTGTAGGTCGAGAAAAGACCTTAATTAGAAAGTATGGCTCATGAAAAACGGCCAAGTGGAAATAGTTTTGGTCTAGTAGAATGACTGAAACAAAACTGTGAAGGACTTCATAGTAGTGGTTAACTGTAGAAGTAATTGGCATGATTTGATGGCCAATTGTGTATAGTAATGGGTCTAGTGAATTGACCTCTAATGAATGAATGTAGCCTAGTAAATGGCTAGAACTAGAATTAATATGGAAACTTTATCTTTTGGGGACGGCCCTATGTATGATAGTGGTTAGACGTAGTAGCCATGCATGTATAATGTAAATAATGCGTTCTCCCCTACGATATTAACTTAAGAATAATCTTATTCAGATGGCTGGAAGAGGATCCGGAAGAAACGCTAACGCCGAGGGACGAGTTGATCCTGATATGGCGAATTTGTTTAGAACTTTGAATCAAACCGTGGCCGGCATCGGGCAAGTTATGACGGCATTGACTCAACCACAGCAGAACCCACAAGTTCCTATGAGGGATCTGCTAGAAATCTTTCAGAAACGGAATCCGGAGTCATTTTCGGGCTCTAAGAATGAGAAACCAGAAGACTGGGTGAAATGGAGAAAGTTTTCGAAACTCTGGATTGTACTCCAGAAAGGAAGGTGGTGTTCGCCACATTCATGCTTAAGGGACAAGCCCTGAAATGGTGGGAAGGAGAGAAGAGAGCTGCTACGGATCGTGGTGATGCTGCGCTTACTTGGGATGGATTCAAGCGCATTTTCTATGCAAAATATTATTCAATGAGCGTTCGAAACGCTAAGGTGGTAGAATTCATGACTCTAACCCAAGGAAGGATGACCGTGGACGAGTATTGCGAGAAGTTCACAGAATTGCTAGAGTTTGCTCCGGCTTTCTTCGATAATGATGAGCAAAAGGCCCGGAAGTTCGAACTTGGTCTGAGTGACCGAATCCGCTACAGAATTACCCCACTGATGTTGCCAACGTATGATCAGGTGTTGGACCGAGCTAAGATCGTGGAAACTGAAGCAGACAATTATCGGAACAAAAAGGATGAAAAGAAGAAGACGACTGAAAGGGAACCTACCAAAGGAAGCTGGAATAAGAATGAGGATAACAAGCGCAAGACGAGTGATGATCGTGAGAAAGATAGTACGGCTAACAAGTACCCTAATAAAGGTCAAGGAAGCCGTAGAGATGGAAAAAGAGAAGATGCCAAAGGGCAAGGCTCAGATGTGAAATGCCAAGTATGTGACGGGAGGCATAAGACTGAGGGGTGCTGGTACAAGGAGAAGAAATGCTACAATTGTGACAAGATGGGACATCCCCATTAGAAGTGCCCGAAACCAAGGAAGGACAACAAGGCCAAGGAGTAAGGGACGACAATAAGGGAAAAGGTGGAGGTAATGGACGTGTCTTCACTATGACAGTTAAGGATGCACGCGCCACTAATGATCTCGTGGCAGGTACGATACAACTCTACTCTCGTAATGTTCGTGCATTGATTGATTCTGGTGCTACTCATTCTGTGATAAGCACTCATCTAGCAAATAAAATGAAATTGGTCCCTGAAGTGCTAGAGCATTCGTTAGTAGTAGATACGTTGACTAAAGACTCGATTTCTATTACTTCAGTATATAAGGGATGCCCTGTAGAATTGAACGGTAGGAAATTCGAAGTCGACCTTATTAGTTTGAAGATGGATGAGTTTGATGTGATCTTAGGGATGGATTGGTTAGCAGCCTATCATGCTCATATAGATTGCTTTAGAAAGGAGGTAAGTTCAAGCTACCTTCTGGAGAAGAGTGTTGCTTTAAAGGTACGAGACCTAAGGCTCCATCGAACATCATTTCGGTTATGAAGGCGCGTAGGATGCTAAGGAAGGGATGTGGAGGATTTCTGGCGTACGTGAGTACCACTGATGCCAGAGAGGTAACTATACAATCACTCTCAGTGATCAAAGACTTCAAGGACGTGTTTCCAGAAGATTTACCTGGGGTACCACCTGAAAGAGAAGTTGAGTTTTCCATCGATTTGGTACCAGAAACTACACCAATATCGAGGTCACCGTATAGAATGGCTCCCCTAGAACTAAAGGAATTGAAGGAGCAACTACAAGAATTGCTGGACAAAGGATTGATTTGACCAAGTGTTTCGCCATGGGGTGCACCGGTCTTATTCGTAAAGAAGAAGGATGGGACGATGAGGTTGTGCATCGACTATAGGGAATTGAATCGTGTGACGGTAAGGAACCAGTATCCGTTGCCGAGAATTGACGACTTGTTCGATCAGCTTCGTGGCGCATGTTACTTCTCCAAGATAGATTTGAGATATGGTTATCACCAGCTAAGGGTAAAGAAGGAAGATATAGCAAAGACGGCTTTTAGAACTAGATATGGTCATTATGAATTTGTGGTGATGCCGTTTGGGTTGACTAATGCACCGGCAGCGTTTATGGAACTGATGAATAGAATATTTTAAGAGTTCTTAGATACGTGTGTGATTGTATTCATCGATGATATTTTGGTATACTCAAAGACTAAGGAGGAACATAAGGAACATTTTAGGTTAGTATTACAAATCCTACGGGAACAAAAGTTGTATGCCAAATTTAAGAAGTGTGAATTTTGGTTGGAGGAAGTGGCATTTCTAGGGCATGTAGTGTCGAAAGATGGGATCGCTGTGGATCCAACAAAAATAGAGGCTATTGTAAATTGGGAGAGACCAATGTCAGTAAGTGAAATAAGGAGTTTCTTGGGACTGGCAGGTTATTATAGGAGATTCGTGGAAGGATTCTCTAAGTTATCCTTACCACTAACCAAGTTGACGCAGAAAGGAGCCAAATTCGTTTGGTCTGATGAATGTGAAACAAGTTTCGAGGAATTAAAACGACGTTTGGTATCAGCACCAGTTCTTGCACTACCATCAGGCACCGAAAGATTCGTGGTTTATAGTGATGCTTCACTTAAAGGATTAGGTTGCGTATTAATGCAAAATGATAAGGTGATATCTTATGCATCCAGGCAGTTGAAAAACCATGAGAAGGTGTAAAAACCATAGGATGCAAATGGGTTTTCAAGAAGAAGACTGACATGGATGGGAAGGTGCAAACTTACAAAGCTAGGCTTGTAGCGAAGGGTTATAGTCAAGTTCATGGTATTGACTATAATGAGACCTTTTCACCCGTATCAATGATCAAGTCTATAAGAATTTTGCTTGCCATTGCCGCATATCATGACTATGAAATATGGCAGATGGACGTCAAAACCGCTTTCCTGAATGGAAAACTCCAAGAGGATGTGTATATGACACAACCAGAAGGTTTTGAACAAGATTCTAAGGTATGCAAATTGCAAAGATCCATCTATGGATTGAAGCAAGCTTCAAGGAGTTGGAATCTCCGTTTTGATGAATCGGTCAAAGAGTTTGGTTTCATCAAGAACGAAGATGAGCCTTGTGTATACTAGAAGATTAGTGGGAGCATAGTGCTATTCCTTATTTTATACGTGGATTACATATTACTCATTGGAAACGACATTCCCACACTTCAGTCTGTGAAGACTTGGTTAGGAAAGTGCTTCGCAATGAAAGATATGGGTGAAGCCGCATATATACTTGGCATTAAGATCTATAGAGATAGATCAAGGAGGCTACTTAGTTTGAGCCAAAGTACATACATTGACAAGGTCATTAGAAGATTCCGTATGGAAAATTCTAAGAGAGGCACCTTGCCCGTGTTACATGGAGTTTCTCTAAGCAAGACTCAATGTCCTAAGACAAACGATGAGCTTGAGAAAATGAATGATGTTCCATATGCTTCGGTAATTGGGTCCATCATGTATGCCATGATTTGTACTAGGCCGGATGTATCTTATGCTTTGAGCATGACAAGTAGATACCAATCCGACCCTGGCAAAAATCACTGGATAGCTGTAAAAGCGATTCTTAAGTACTTGAGAAGAACTAAAGACTCGTTTTTGGTCTATGGAGGAATGGAAGATGATCTCGTTGTAAATGCTTACACGGATGCAAGCTTCCAAACCGACAAAGATGATAGCCGATCGCAATCGGGTTTTGTGTTTATGTTAAATGGTGGAGCTGTAAGCTGGAAGAGTTCCAAGCAAAGTACAACCGCTGATTCTACAACAGAAGCTGAGTATATTGCTGCATCGGATGCTGCAAAGGAAGCTGTTTGGATTAAGAAGTTCATAACTGAACTTGAAGTGGTTCCTAGTATTGCTAATCCATTAGACCTTTATTGTGACAATAATGGTGTTATTGCTCAAGCAAAGGAACCAAGAGCACATCAGAAATCCAAACACATACTTAGGCGCTTTCATATCATTCGAGAGATCGTTGATAGGGGAGACGTAAATATATGCAGAGTACCTACTGATGACAATGTTGCAGACCCGCTAACAAAGGGACTTCCACAAGCTAAACATGATGGTCATGTTAGGTCCATGGGTATTAGTGTTGGTAGTGGTGCCCTAGGCACGTTTAATAAACGTTGTAATTGTTATCATTTATTTCATATCAATAAAGAGATGTTTTGATTATTATTGTTGTTCATGTTTACTTATAATAATCTCCATCCCTAGTACTTGTTAAGCACTAGTATAAAGGCTAAATGATCATGGGATGATCATGTTAGATTTATGGGTACTTGTTTGGAACAAGGTACTGGACATGACCCGCTGTATGAGATTTATGTCATGGTCTATGTCGAACATATATCTCATATTAGTTATGTCATTTGAATCCTTAGACATGAAGTTATTATAGTCTTCCACTTGATGAACATTATGTTTGACATATTCAAACGCTACTTTTAACCGAGTAGTTATAAAGGGTGTGATTGGCATAATCGGATTCCCGTTGGGAAGAATAATAAGCTAAATGGATTTGTCCCTCCACGGAGAGATGTCAAGTTTGGGTCCCTCGAAGGAATGATGTTGATGAAATGTTCGGCCGGACTCAAATGGATTGATTGGATCAATAGCATTTGAATTATCAACATATTCGGAATCGAGAAAGTATTGAACCAAAACAAGTTGACTGTTTGACCATGACTTGTGTTCAATGACATCGTGGACAAAAGGATTGTGACATATTCTAAAGGAATGCGAACTTGTATCTAGTTATACTATTTGGGTAGGTATGACGGTTTGCTAGAACCTAATCATATCTTATGGGATCATGTTTGAGCCCATTGACAACTTAGTATAATCCTAGAGGGTCACACACAATAGAACGAATCTTAAATAAGAGGACTATATTGGCATTTAGGGCCGGAGGACCTCCCAAGGATTTTCTGGAATATTCTGGGCTTCCTGGTCAACCAAGCGGGCGCTTGGGTTGAACCAGGCGGGCGCCTGAATGATTTCTAAAAGGCCTTGACCTTCTGGACAAATGAGCGGGCGCCTGGGTGAGGCCAGGCGGGCGCCCGGTATGGCGGCAGGAATTTTCCTAATTTGATTAGGAAAGGTTTTTTGGCACAAGTTACCTATTTGGAATAGGTCTTAATTGTGTATAAAAACCCCAATTCGGCCAGACCATATTCACTAGTGCTTTTGTGAGTCTCAAAGAGTTTGAGATAGATTTTATTTTGTTCTAAGATATCATTGATTGAGGAACAAAATAATTCACAAATAAAATCCGTATAGTTCTTTATTGAATTGTGAAAGTATGTTTCATAATTATTGGTCTAGCAACCAAGATCAAGGAGTCTCTTGATATTCGTTCGAAGTGTGGATACCGCTAGAGGGTGAAAATCATCATCTTCAAAGTTCGTGTTCAAGCTTTGTGATCGTGGTCAAATCTTCAAATCTCCACCAAAGACCAAGAGAAAATTTGATAGCCATCAAGGGTTAGTTTTTCCTCTGTTCATTATGTTGTATTTGATTTAATCATATGAACGGATCCATGGCTTTGGGTTTCTTAAAATTTTAATTGCTATATTCCGTGCGCATGTTACTTGGAAACCCAACAGTGGTATCAGAGCCCCGTTCATGTGATTAATTCAATACTTGGATCATGTTGTGTGAATATAAATTGTTTATGTGCCAAGCATGATATGAATATTGGATTATATGATGTTTATGTGTTATGTGATTTTATGTGGTTTATTGTTTTTAACTTAATCGCACGATTCAATCGCAATAAAAATTATGGTGGATTCTGGATTATTATGTTATTAATTTTTGATTGGATCAAAGTTTTAATAATCGTGGAAAAATAATCTTGAGACAAAATTTCGAACTCAAAAAAATTCTGTTCCATTCGGGCAATCAAGCGCCCGCCCGCGCTAAACCAAGCGCCGCGCTCGCTAGGCCAGAATGTTCTGATTCTTGTTGAAATCTGATTCTGGAATTTTCAATAATTCAACAAAACCAGTAACAGAACCAATTCAGACTTGATGATCTGGAATGGGTTTTGGGTAGTTGGTTTGTGTGTGGATTTTGGGGTTTGATTTTCCTATTTTTTTTAGTCTTGTGATTCCTAGATTGGTTCAAGTTTTGGATAGCTTAATCTGCGTTCATCGAGACTGTGTTTCCCAAAATTGATCGCAATCAAAGTTTCAAAGATAAAACGAAGTTAGAATTATGAAGAGTTCATATTGCTAAAATTGAGAAACAAAGGTTCTTGATTCAATGATTGGAGATCCATGTGGATTGTGAATGCAATTGGCCTACGTTCATCGAGACCGTCTATTGCTTAGTTTCCGGCCACATGAACTACTTTCTTGGTTTCTTGAATTAGTGCGGGATTGTGGTTGCCTGATGGCTTAGTTCGACCGCACGTCTTGTTGTCTTGATTTTGAGATAATAACCAAAGTTGAAATAGTCTCATCTCATAATTATAGAGAAACTAATGACACATAAATATCATGCTTAAATTAATGGAGATTAATTTAGTGACTAAACTTGATGTGTAACATGTTTATATTTATGTGCTCATAAATGTGTTATATGCTATATGTGATGAACCTTCAAGAAAGTTTTAAGTCCTTCTTTGCCATGCCATGATTAAAACACTTGTTTATATATGGGTGATTTTGATGTGGGTTCGCCTCCGCGAAGTGCATTGATTTTATTCATGTATGAGCAAGATGAGGTTCATTAATTTAATGTGGGCTTGCATCCGCAAGGTGCGTTAAATTGAATGGTTCCTATGCGTTTAAAATGGTTGGACTTAATTAGGCGTCAAAACAGTTTTGGTCCTAGGCAAAAGATGATATTAAACATGCTTTTTGAAATTGGATTTCTCAAAAATCTCATAAAAGGATCTAAGAATCATATGGGATATGATTGACATGATTGTCTACCTAATTAATTTAGTTTTGAGCGTGTCCGCCTCCGTGGACTCAAGTTAAATTAAAGTTGGATCTTAGCCCAATTAAATTATATTATACATTGGATGTATATGAAGGTTATATAATTTAGTGGGAGTATTTTGTTTGAAAAATACTTATTTATTATCTTTAATGAAGACCGGTACTTATTAAATTTGGAAATTTTGCATATTTGTAGATAATGACTAATAACACTCAATCAATGTCGTTGCGATCGATCCTTGAGAAGGATAAGCTCGAAGAGAATGGTACTAACTTCATGGATTGGATCTGTAGCATAAGAATCGTTCTTAGGCAAGAAGATAAGTTGTACATTCTCGATGGGCCTCTCCCAGCTGAACCACCGCCTACTGCCCCTAGGGTAGAAAGGGACAATTACAAGAAACATCGTAATGATTCTAGAGATGTAAGTTGTCTCATGCTTGCTGCTATGTGTTCAAAACTCCAACAAAGTTTGGAACATTTGGAAGCTAGATATAGGCGTGGAGTTGAGAACCATGTTTCAAGAGCAAGCTAGGCAAGAGAGGTACAAAACCATTGTTGCATTCACTACTAGTAAAATGAATGAATGGCAACAAGTGAGTCCTCACTTTCTTAAAATGAAAGGTTATGTAGAGCACCTTGAGAAACTTGGCTATCCAATCCCATTAGAGCTAGCCACGGATCTCATTCTTAATTCATTGCCTAAAAGTTATAATCATTTGTGATGAATTATAACATGCATGGAATGGATAAGAATCTCTCTGAGTTGCATGGGATGCTCAAAACTGCAGAGATGAAACTAGTGGAGAAATGTTCTCCCGTGCTCTTGGTTCATGATGGGAAGAAGGCTAGTGCCAAAGGAAAGGGTAAGAAAGTTGTCAAACCCAAAATAAGCAAGGCAAAGGTTGCCAAGCTTCTGAGGCAAAACCCGATTCACAAAAAGATGCAATCTGTTTCCATTGTCAAGAAATTGGTCATTGGAAACGTAATTGCAAGGCTTTCTTGGAAGAGCAAAAGAAGAAGAAGGGCAGCAAGGCTGCGTCGACTTCAGGTATCTATATGATAGATATTCTCCTTTCTACCACTGATTCTTGGGTATTGATACCGGATGTGGTTCTCACATTTGTCTAAATGTGCAGGGACTAAAGAATAGGAGACTGCTTAAAGAAGGTGAAGTAGATCTACGCGTGGGAAATGGAGCAAAGTTTCTGCATATAGCCGTAAGGACTTATGAAGTCACTTTACCTTCCGGATTAATTCTTGTTTTGAACAATTGTTATTGTGTTCCGGATTTAAGCAGAAATATTATTTCAATTTCTTGTTTGGATAATGAAGTTTTTAAGTTTCTTATTGAGAATAAGAAATTTTTTATTTATTTAAATGATGTGCTTTGTGGTATTGCTAATTCATTTAATGGCCTTTATATCTTGGATGTCAAGAATGAAAATAATGACAATGTCTATCATGTAAATAAGAAATCTAAACCTAATGATGTAAATCATACCTATTTATGGCATTGCCGTCTTGGTCATATTAATGAGAAGCGTATCTCAAAACTCCATGGGGACGGACTTTTAGGTTCATGTGACCTCGAGTCATATGATACTTGTGAGTCGTGTCTTCTTGGAAAAATGACTAAGAAACCTTTTACCAAGTTGGGTGAAGGCAAGCGACTTATTGGGGTTGATACATTCCGATGTATGCGGACCATTAAGTAACAATGCTAGGGGAGGATTTCAATACTTCATAACCTTCACTGATGATTATAGTAGATTTGGGTATGTTTACCTAATGAAACATAAAAGTGAAAGCATTTGAGATATTTAGAATATTTCAAAATGAAGTAGAAAAACAACTTCGCAAAGTATAAAAGCACTTCGATCAGATCGAGGTGGAGAATACTTAAGTCAAGAATTTGATGATCATCTAAAGAATTGTGGAATAGTTTCACAATTGACTCCACCTGGAACACCACAATGGAATGGTGTGTCCGAGAGGAGGAATCGGACTTTGTTAGACATGGTTCGATCAATGATGAGTCAAGTTGATCTTCCAATATCCTTTTGGGGTTACGCCCTAGAAACCGCTGCTTTCACACACTAAATCGTGTTCCAACTAAATCGGTTCAAAAGACTCCATATGAGATGTGGAGCGGAAAGAAGCCTTGTCTATCTTTCATGAAGATTTGGGGTTGCGAAGCTTTTGTCAAAAGACTTGTCTCGAACAAACTTGCACACAAATCTGAAAAATATATTTTCGTGGGATATCCTAAGGAAACTAGAGGATATTTACTTTTACAACCGTGAGGACAACAAAGTGTTTGTTGCCCGAACTGGTGTCTTTCTAGAGAAAGAGTTTCTCTCTAAAGAAATCAGTGGGAGTAAAATAAATCTTGAAGAAATTCGAGACCCAGAAATAACATTGAACCAATATGGAACAAGAACAAGAACCATAAGGAGTTGCGGAACTTGTTCAAAATACACAAGCAACTCGCAGATCTAGTAGGTTACGATCCGAGCCCGAGAGATATGGATTTCTCGTAACGGATAGTAATGAGTAGAAATCATTGAGAATGATGAACCGTCAACCTACCAAGAGGCGATGTCTTCTCCTGATTCGGACAAGTGGCTTGGAGCCATGGAATCCGAATTGCAATCCATGCAAGACAATCAAGTTTGGAATTTGATTGATGCGCCCGAGGTGTAAAAACCATAGGATGCAAATGGGTCTTCAAGAAGAAGACTGACATGGATGGGAAGGTGCGTACTTACAAAGCTAGGCTTGTAGCGAAGGGTTATAGGTAAGTTCATGGTGTTGACTATGATGAGACCTTTTTCACCCGTAGCAATGATCAAGTCTATAAGAATTTTGCTTGCCATTGCCACATATCATGACTATGAAATATGGCAGATGGACGTCAAAACCGCTTTCCTAAATAGAAAACTCCAAGAGGATGTGTATATGACACAACCAGAAGGTTTTGAACAAGATTCTAAGGTATGCAAATTGCAAAGATCCATCTATGGATTGAAGCAAGCTTCAAGGAGTTGGAATCTCCGTTTTGATGAATCGGTCAAAGAGTTTGGTTTCATCAAGAACGAAGATGAGCCTTGTGTATACAAGAAGATTAGTGGGAGCATAGTGCTATTCCTTATTTTATACGTGGATGACATATTACTCATTGGAACGACATTCCCACACTTTAGTCTGTGAAGACTTGGTTAGGAAAGTGCTTCGCAATGAAAGATATGGGTGAAAGCCGCATATATACTTGGCATTAAGATCTATAGAGATAGATCAAGGAGGCTACTTGGTTTGAGCCAAATTACATACATTGACAAGGTCATTAGAAGATTCCGTATAGAAAATTCTAAGAGAGGCACCTTGCCCGTGTTTACATGGAGTTTCTCTAAGCAAGACTCAATGTCCTAAGACAAACGATGAGCGTGAGAAAATGAATGATGTTCCATATGCTTCGGCAATTGGGTCCATCATGTATGCCATGATTTGTACTAGGCCGGATGTATCTTATGCTTTGAGCATGACAAGTAGATACCAATCCGACCCTGGCAAAAATCACTGGATAGCTGTAAAAGCGATTCTTAAGTACTTGAGAAGAACTAAGACTCGTTTTTGGTCTATGGAGGAATGGAAGATGATCTCGTTGTAAATGCTTACACGGATGCAAGCTTCCAACCGACAAAGATGATAGCCGATCGCAATCGGGTTTTGTGTTTATGTTAAATGGTGGAGCTGTAAGCTGGAAGAGTTCCAAGCAAAGTACAACCGCTGATTCTACAACAGAAGCTGAGTATATGCTGCATCGGATGCTGCAAAGGAAGCTGTTTGGATTAAGAAGTTCATAACTGAACTTGAAGTGGTTCCTAGTATTGCTAATCCATTAGACCTTTATTGTGACAATAATGGTGCTATTGCTCAAGCAAGGAACCAAGAGCACATCAGAAATCCAAACACATACTTAGGCGCTTTCATATCATTCGAGAGATCGTTGATAGGGGAGACGTAAATATATGCAGAGTACCTACTGATGACAATGTTGCAGACCCGCTAACAAAGGGACTTCCACAAGCTAAACATGATGGTCATGTTAGGTCCATGGGTATTAGTGTTGGTAGTGGTGCCCTAGGCACGTTTAATAAACGTTGTAATTGTTATCATTTATTTCATATCAATAAAGAGATGTTTTGATTATTATTGTTGTTCATGTTTACTTATAATAATTCCATCCCTAGTACTTGTTAAGCACTAGTATAAAGGCTAAATGATCATGGGATGATCATGTTAGATTTATGGTGACTTGTTTGGAACAAGGTACTGGACATGACCCGCTGTATGAGATTTATGTCATGGTCTATGTCGAACATATATCTCATATTAGTTATGTCATTTGAATCCTTAGACATGAAGTTATTATAGTCTTCCACTTGATGAACATTATGTTTGACATATTCAAACGCTACTTTTAACCGAGTATTTTATAAAGGGTGTGATTGGCATAATCGGATTCCCGTTGGGAGAATAATAAGCTAAATGGATTGTCCCTCCACGAGAGATGTCAAGTTTGGGCCCCTCGAAGGAATGATGTTGATGAAATGTTCGGCCGGACTCAAATGGATTGATTGGATCAATAGCATTTGAATTATCAACATATTCGGAATCGAGAAAGTATTGAACCAAAACAAGTTGACTGTTTGACCATGACTTGTGTTCAATGACATCGTGGACAAAAGGATTGTGACATATTCTAAAGGAATGCGAACTTGTATCTAGTTATACTATTTGGGTAGGTATGACGGTTTCCTAGAACCTAATCATATCTTATGGGATCATGTTTGAGCCCATTGACAACTTAGTATAATCCTAGAGGGTCACACACAATAGAACGAATCTTAAATAAGAGGACTATATTGGCATTTAGGGCCGAGGACCTCCAAGGATTTTCTGGAATATTCTGGGCTTCCTGGTCAACCAAGCGGGCGCTTGGGTTGAACCAGGCGGGCGCCTGAATGATTTTCTAAAAGGCCTTGACCTTCTGGACAATGAGCGGGCGCCCTGGTGAGGCCGGCGGCGCCGGTATTGGCGGCAGGAATTTTCCTAATTTGATTAGGAAAGTTTTTTTGCACAATTTACCTATTTGGAATAGGTCTTAATTGTGTATAAAAACCCCAATTCGGCCAGACCATATTCACTAGTGCTTTTGTGAGTCTCAAAGAGTTGAGATAGATTTTATTTTTGTTCTAAGATCTCATTGATTGAGGAACAAAATAATTCACAAATAAAATCCGTATAGTTCTTTATTGAATTGTGAAAGTATGTTTCATAATTATTGGTCTAGCAACCAAGATCAAGGAGTCTCTTGATATTCGTACGTCGAAGTGTGGATACCGCTAGAGGGTGAAAATCATCATCTTCAAAGTTCGTGTTCAAGCTTTGTGATCGTGGTCAAATCTTCAAATCTCCACCAAAGACCAAGAGAAAAATTTGATAGCCATCAAGGGTTAGTTTTTCCTCTGTTCATTATGTTTGTATTTGATTTCATCATATGAACGGATCCATGGCTTTGGGTTTCTTAAAATTTTAATTGCTATATTCCGCTGCGCATGTTACTTGGAAACCCAACAGTGGTATCAGAGCCCCGTTCATGTTGATTAATTCAATACTTGGATCATGTTGTGTGAATATAAATTGTTTATGTGCCAAGCATGATATGAATATTGGATTATATGATGTTTATGTGTTATGTGATTTTATGTGGTTTATTGTTTTTAACTTTAATC
>JAOWBW010002173.1:0-116150 GCA_026119855.1 Campanula takesimana
TGTGTGTGAAGGAAATTGTGTACATTTCCTGGAAGAATCGTTTGTCGTTGGACAAGGATTATTGTGGGTTCATATTCTACTCCGTGAGAACATAAAAAATGATATTTTTATTTGTTCAATTTGAAGATTGGATGAAAAAAAATATTATAGCTTAAATAAAGGATGGAAGTTGGAAATGTGAGTTTTGTCTCACATGTGAAAAGATGGAAAACTAGTTGATAGTTTTTGCCATTTTTTATGAATTATAATTCTTTTAATTCAAGATTAATCCAAGAATAACTTCCAGGTTAATGTCCATTTATGATTGGCAAATGAAACTCCAAAAGAAATTGATGGCAAGGTTAATTGTTGAATTAAGATGATCATCAATATGTGGATTAATTGGAAAATTAATCTTTGGGGAGTTTTGAGCTATAAAAGAAATACCCACAACTCTTTTGAAAAAAGAAGAGAAAAAAAAAAAGAAAAAGAGATGAGAAAAAAAGAACACCCAATTGAAATTTTTCCTCAATCTTCTTCCTCCCTCTTGCAATTTGTTCATCTTCTTCCTTTGACCTCCTAGAACCAAAATCAATGGTGATATCGTCCAAGCATATTAGTTCATTTCGCCGGAAAGCTTAAGTGCGAAGTGGTTCCGGTTAATCCGTTTTATCCTGGGAGACTAACGCCCGTGAAAACCTCAAGCACTCGTAGAGAGGAGGACAAATTAGTCTTAAGGAAGAGTGTGTTCTCACACGACTCGGATCAAGAGATCAAAGATGGACAACCCAATGAAGAGAAAAAATACGGTTGTATCGTTCCTTTTATGTTTTTTTCATAATTGTTGTATATTGTATTTTCAATGTTGTAAATTGTGTTTTCCTTTCAATATTTACAAGATATATTCCAACATTTTTTACTCATGGCCCGGATCCATGACTCACGGGGGGGGGGGGGGGAAATCTTTTTTTTTTTAAGTTTTTATAGTTTCTTTTTTTAATCGGTTTGCCAAAAGTAATAGTTACTATAACTAAATGTAACAAACGTGTTACTTATATGTTGTTGGTGTTGTATGCTCTAGACACGTTATGTGAACGATTGATGTTATCTATTAATTATGTTTTAATAAAGATATTGAATATTTGATTATTATCATTTGCATGTTTATTATAATAATCTTCGTCCCTAATAATTATGATTAATTGTTAGTATAAATTTGATAGATAATCATATAATGATTATGGTGTATGAGATACAATAAACTTTGGGTATTTGTTGGAGAACAAATACTGGACTGACCCGTATGAGATTTATGTCATGGTCACAATGTCATAATTAAGTCTCATATAGTTATATCACTGGAATCTTTAAGACCTGAGATTATTACAGTCTTCTACTTGATGAACATTACATTTGACATATTCAAACGTTACCCCTAACCGGGTAGCTATAAAGAGTGTGATTGGCGTAATCGGAATCATATAGGGAAGAGTAATAAGTCAAGATGGGATTTGTTCCTCGTCAAGAGGGATATCAAGATTTGGCCACTCGATGAATGGTATGATGAAATGCATGGCCATGCTCAAATAAGATTTGTCTTACCAATACATTCGGGATCGAGAAAGCATTGAACTATGTAAGTTGACCATTGACCATGACTTACGTTCAATAGACCATCGTGAAACAAAGAGATTGTGATATGTTCTATAAATGATTCACGAACTTTGATAAGTTATATTAATTGGGTAGTCATGATGGCTTGATAGAGTCCGCTCATGATTTAGAGTATAAATGTGTTTGGACTCATTGCCAACTTAATATAATTCTATGGGGTCGCACACAAAAGAACGAATTGTTTAAAAGGCTAAAAATGAATTTCTGCTGGTGCTCGGCCGAGCACCTCAAAGGACTCGGCCGAGCAAGGGAAACAGAAAGACAAAATAAAGAGGCGCTCGGCTGAGCACCTCAAAGGACTCGGCCGAGCAGGTCCTGTTTCAGCCAGAAATCATGATTTTAGTATTGTGACGGGATTTAACCTATTTCTCCTAAAGGGTTTAGGTTTAATGAGTTTAAATACCTCTCTCAATATCCTAATCAGAGACTTTTGATACTTGATCAATTAGAGATCCTCCAAGAGAGAAAAATTTGTTCTTCTCTCTTCTCCCAAGAACAAGAACATATTTTCATATAGCCTTCATAATAGAAACGTGTTCTATTGGGTCCAGCAATCTGGATCAAGAAGAGTTATTGAGATTCGTTCGTGTGTGGATAAACATAGAGGGCGTTGCTATCAACTCCTCCAAGTTCGTGTTTCAAGCCTTGAGGTCGTGTTCCTGCGTTTGTGATTTCAAGAAGCGTGAAGAACAAAGATTGAAGATCTGAAAATTTTAAAGCTCCGTCACGGTTAGTATTCTAAATTCATCTCCGTATTAATTTATCATCTTGAATGGATCTATACTTTGGGTTTATTCCGCTGCGCATGTTTGTTCAAAACCCAACATATGTAACAGTTCGTAACTTTGTATACATAAAAGTAATACATACTCCTTCCGTCCCACCTCACTTGACACCCAAGACGTGGGCACAATAACTAAGGAAAAAAAACAAATAAAGAAAATGTGTGATGGAAAACGAAGAGAGAGAGTGGTGGGGTAAATAGTAGTGTTGGTTGAATAAATCGAGTGATGGAAAATGAAGAGATAGAATGAGTGGTGGGATAGAGTTAATTTATAATTATAAAAATTAGGTTATCTTGGGAAGTGTCAAGTGAGCTGGGACAACCCAAAATGGAAATAAGTGTCAAGTGAGCTGGGACAGGAGGAGTATATACAGAAAAGTAACAGTGTTTTTTTATGTTTTCTTCGTTTGCCAAAAGTAAAACTTATTATAACTAAAATGTAACGAACGTGTTACTTATATGTAACAGTGTTTATACATAATTGTAACACGTATGTATAGAAAAATAATAATTCAACCATTTACGCTTTAGAACTAAAAACACTTGTGTAAGTATGATTGTAAAAATAAGAAAGTAACAATTTTATAAACGAATGTTACATTTTACTTGTATAATAACATTGTAAAATAGTATATCTATATGTTTTCAAAATAATAAGTTACAATGGGTTCAATTTATCATGATATACCTGTAAAAATATTACATTATCTATAGAAACCTGTTACAATTTCATCTACTAAAGTGTTACATTTACTTGTAAAAATAATTACATTCATGTATATAGTTGTTATTTTTTAAATGTTACTTTCTTTCAAAAATAAAATCAAAATACTCAAAAATAAAAAATAAAAATTCTGGAAAACCATTATTACATTTTCGTATAATGATAATTACATTTAGTTATTGTTAGTGTTACACGTATTTATAGTTAGTATTACAGTTGAAAGATAAGTAAAATGAGCTTCTTTTTTTTTGTAAAACTAGTGTTACGTTTACTTATAAACAGAACAGTTGTTATATTTATTTATACTAAGTATTACTTTTGGCAAACGAAAAAAAAACATATATATATATATATATATATATATATATAATATATATATATATATATATTATATATATATAAATTGATTTTTTTCTGGGAAAAAAATAAAAATTTGGGCCAATGGGTCGCTGCCACGTGGCAGATTTTGAGTGGAGAATGGGTTGGGATCCTACGCTTTGCGGAGAATGTTGTACACGGGTCATGGGTCGGTTCGTCTCTTATATGAGACGGATCTAGGTTGTTCTCACAAGAGACCACCTCATTTTTAATTCATTAAAGCTTATTTCGGGTGTCCAAATTGGAAGTAGTGTGTTTGTTCTAAAAATAAAATTAGGTTGACAAATTTGAAGAACTATAATTGTAAATTGTATAATATAGTATATATTATTAAAAAAAACAAAAACAAAAAAAAAGGTTAGGTCAAAATTAAGGCTCTGGTTGCATATGCAAAGTCTTTGCAAGTTCAAAATAATTTTGAGATCAGTAATACTAATAAAAAAATAGAAAAAACAAAAATAACAAAATATGAGTCACAAACATTATTGCCAATAATTAATAGTGCATAGTTCTTATGTAAAAGCTTTCTACACTAGCTCTAATGTAGAATATGTTTTTACATAGTCTTATTAAAAACCTATTTTACGCTGAGGTTATGTCAAAATTAAGGCTCTGTGGTTGCGTATGCAAAAAACTCCGCAAGTTCAAAATAATTTTTAGATCATTAATACTAATAAAAAAATAACAAAATTTAAGTCACAAATATTATTGCCAATAATTATAGTGTGTTGTTTTTATGTAAAAGCGTTATACACTAGCACTAGTGTAAAACGTGTTTTTTGCATAGTCTTACTAAAAACCTATTTTACACTAATAGATGGAAAATTGGTTTTTCATAATTGTTTTATCTAATATTATCATGTGCATGTTCTAATATTAGAAAG
Source organism: Campanula takesimana (assembly GCA_026119855.1). Taxonomy (NCBI): domain Eukaryota; kingdom Viridiplantae; phylum Streptophyta; class Magnoliopsida; order Asterales; family Campanulaceae; genus Campanula; species Campanula takesimana. Next base: position 4,424 of record JAOWBW010002173.1, read on the forward strand.
TGTGTGTTTTTTCAAACAGACATTTTTATATATTCAAACAGACACTTTTAGTGGTAGTGTTAAGGTTGTCGGTTATAGTGTTAACAATTGACTCCCCTAGTGTTGAAAAGTGTTTGTTATAGTGTTGAACAATGCCTCTTACAATGTCAACAAGTTTCAAGTGAGTTTTTGTAAGTTTCAAAACAAGTGCATGCCCTAGTATTGAGAAATCTCTCTTACCGTATCAAAAAGTGCTTGGTTAGTTTTTATAAGTTCCGGTTACTTACAACAACGTCACTGTGCCTTGTAACAATGTTCCGCTTATTTACAAAAATACCACTCCACTATTTAAAAATATGTTTTACTCTAATACAACTAATACAAGTGTAAAAACACATTAGTCTGGAGATTTTTGTTAATAGATTGTTGTGTTTGTAGACCACGCCACTCACTAATTAATCACCAAACAATCATTAATAATTTAGTTTATTTTTTTACCTTATCATTGAAATTGAGTTTTCTTGAGTTGTATTTCAAAAATGATGTATAAGATTGTCAAGAAAATCTTGAAATTGATATACTGCCTCCGTCCTAAAAAGATAGTCCACCTTTTTTCGTTGTTACTACGAGGGAACTTTGAGCAGTTATAAATGCTATAATTATGTTAATGTGAATCTAAAAATTGATATTAATAGTATTTATAATGGCAAATTCTCGTTTGCGGCCATCTCACGCCGTGCGACGGGCGCGTGAGACGGACGCGCCATTTTCCACGTGTGTTAAAAAAAAAAAAAAAAATCTTTAAAATGCTATATTTTGAGATTTATAAGTCAAAAAAAATATTTAAAAATACCGTTGTGTTCGTCTCGACGAGACGAATAAAACTACATAGGTCATGATATGGTTTGATTTTTATTTTTTTTAAACATTTTTTCACATAAAAAAGTTTGAGGTGCTTGCCAGCTGAAATATAACACTCTGTTCTGATAAAAGTAACACTTTCATCTTCAAAAAGTAACACTTTTTCTACTGTCAAATGTAACATCAATTTTACAAAAAAAAAAAAAAATTGTTTGCATTTCAATTGTTACTTTCTCAATAAAAAAATTGTTACATTTCATATATAATGTTACATTAAGGAATATAAACTGTTACAATTGAGAAAAAAAATGTTACATTCATTTTTTATAAAATGTAACATTAGTTTAGTTGTCAATCCTATGTTATTTTCGGAGAAAAAAAAATGTTACATTTGAAAAAATGAGTGTTACATTCCCTTATAAAAAGTGTTACATTAAGTTAGTTGTCAATCTTTATGTTATCTTTATCTATTGTAGCAAAATTGTGGTATATTTTTTTTAAAAAAAGTGTTACATTTTGAATAAAAAAGTGTTACATTTTGTTATAATAAGTGTTACTTTTGTTGGAAGGAAAAAAAGTATGGGTGGTACATTTTGAAAAAAAAGTGTTACATTTGAAAAAAGAATGTTACATTCCTTTATAAAAAGTGTTACATTAATTTAGTCGTTAATTTTTATGTTATCTTTAATCCATTGCATCAAAATTGTGGTACAATTTTGAAAGAAAAAAAAGTGTTACATTTGAAAAACAAAAGTGTTGCATTTCATTATAAGAAGTGTTACTTTTGGTGGGAGGAAAAAAGGTTGTGGGGGCAAAAAAAAAAAAAAAAAAAAGAAGGTATGGTCGGCGCCGCACCCCATGCGACCGCCTCACCAGAGACCTTCTCATTTATAATGGTGTATCAAGAACAATTTTAAAAAATTCATTAGAATAATTAAAAGTAGCCTTAATTATTACTCAAAGTTTCTTCGTAAAACCCATAAAATATGGGGACTATCATTCTGGGACAGAGGGAGTATTTGTGAGCTCAGAGTTTGAGCTTGAGTTGCCTTTGAGCCCATAAACAAGTTGTAACAAAGTTGTAATACTAAACTCTGGAAGTGATGTGAATAATGGTATTAAAAAAAAAAATATACTTATTTCACATGTTTAATATGTTATTTCAGTGCTTTTGTTCCAATTTGTGTTTTTATGAAGCAGCAATAAAAAAAAGATAGAAAAAGAGACGATGAGTTTTCTATTTTTTTATTCCTAACAGCGGAATAAAAACTTCAATGTATGATTTTATCCTCAATAGATTAAAATACCAATTCACATTAGGAATTTATGATGTTCGAATTCCATAATTTCATCATACAAATGGACGTTTACATTATCAAGTGCCCGCCGCCCATTCCCGAGCGGAAGAAAATACTCCTTCCGTCCCATTTTAAGAGTCAAAAATTTCCCAAATGGTGTCCCAACTTAAGAGTCAAAATCCATATAAGGAAAGTTTTTTATACTTCTTTATAGGGGTGAGCAAAAAAACCATAAAACCGAAAAACCGGACCGAAAATCCGGACCGAAAATCCGGTCCAATAAGCTATTGGTTAGGACCGGTTTCTAAAAATTAGAAAACCGAAATTAGTGGTTCGGTTTAGGTTTCCAGCTTGTTAGAACCAATAAGAAACCGAACCGAACCGATAGCCTAAAACTATGTCGTTTTATTCTTAGCTTATTATTTGAGTTAATAGTTGTAAACTTTAATTTATAGATTTTGGCCCAAGTAGTATGGCCAAATTCATACTTCAACCAGAAAATGTGTCTTATTTGACCTTATTATTTATTATGTGCAAATTGGGCCTCATTTGAATGTAGCCCATTAAGGTGGCCCAACAAACCCACAACCCAACAGTCCATTATATTGGTTTGACACCGAACCAAACCGATATTACAGCGAAACCGAACAAACCGAACCATTAAGAAACTGAAGCTTAATGGTTTTGAATTACATAAACCGATAACTATTGGTTTGGTGTCGGTTTTGGCCTAAAACCGAACCAAACCGACCCGTGCACACCCTACTTCTTTATTTAGTGAACCTCACATGTCATACACACAACAATTATCCACTAACTATTCTCTACCCCACTTTCTCTCTCCTACCTACTTTCTATACTCACAACACTCTACTCCACTATCTATACTTTATAATAAAAAGATTCTTTCTTTAATTCCTGTGCCATCTTATTTTTTATTTTTTGACTCTCAAATTGGGACGGAGTGTGAGTATAGTTTTTTTAGTAGTTCTATACTGGAACCATGGACATAAAAGGAATTCAAAAATGCCAACTCCAACTGATAATTATAAGTGAAAATCTAGTATAAAATGTGTTTTTCCTTAAGAGACCGGTAAGAGACCGGAAAACGTGTTTTTGAAATGACTTGATAGCATTTTTGTAATAAATGGTAAGTTATTTTTAAACCGGCGATAACATTTTTATAAATAAAAAAAACATTTGTAAGGGTAATTTATCTATCATTAATGAAATAAAAAGACATTTTTTATAAATAACTGACGCTCATTGTAAGTGCCAGTGATAGTGTTAAAAACTGTTAGCCACTTACACTACACTTATTAACACTACCACTGACATTTACGATAAGTGTCAGTGTATTGATTGACTGTTTTTACCACTACCACTGACACTAATGAAAAGTGTCAGTTCCAATGTTTATGAACCCCCTTTGAAAAACTGACAGTTTGTAATATTAGCACTCACCATTTACGATGCTTGCCTTATTTATGAAAATACCATCACCTATTTTAAAACAAGTGGCTGCGTGGTTTTAGAAAACACGTTTTTTTTTTTTTTTTTAAAGAAAAATACGTTTTTCATAAGACTAACTCTAATTAAACTTGTTAATATCACTAGCCAAAATTAATTCCAGTTTGAATTTCTTACAAGGAAACCCTATGATGTCACGAGGGAGGCAGGGATGACCAAACACGGTTTCAGTTCTGAATCGCCGGTTTCAGTTTCAAAAAAGCTTGAACCGCAACTAAACTGTTTCTCATCAGGTTACGGTTACGGTTAGGAACGGCCGGTGCACGGTTTGGAACCGCCGGTCCACAATTTTTTTATTTTTTTTATTTGAAGTTTTTTAACAAAAAAAAAAAAACAATTTAAATATTTTATTACCGATTTTTTTAACAAAAAAGTATAGAAAAAATGTTTAAAAAATTAAAGAGGTCCGTTCATGTTTTCTTTACATACACAACATTTTTTTATTATATTTTTATTTACTTAATTTGGCTAAAAATTTAGTTAGAACTCAAATTCTCTTGTCAACTTTCCGTTAGTAACGGTTAATTCTGAAAATATCGTTAGAAATCTAACGATTTTGACGGTTTTCTAACAGTTTTGCTGACGGTTCTGGTTCGGTCTAGGCGGTTCGAAACCGCCGGTTCACGGTTTTCAAAAGAGAGAACCGGAACCGGCTCATGTTACAAACGACCCCGATTCACCCGGTTCCCAATTTTATCAAGGTTTAAGGCGGTTCCGGACTTTTCGGTTCCGGAATGGTTTGGTTCCGTTTGGCCATCCCTAGATGGAGGTGCTAGAGAAATGGGCTGTCACTACCGCAAAAAGCTCGCCTGAGAAGCTACTAACAAGTAGGGATGGCAATTTGTCCAAAACCGATCCGTATCCGGGACAGTCCGCTCCGTAACGGCGCGGGTTTGGTAACCATTTTTCAAAATCTGACGGGTTACGGGGGTGGGTTTGATAACACACCCCAACCCGTGGGTCACCGCCCCGCCCCGTATACTAAAGCATGCTTCTATTTACTGTAATGTTCCAATACACTCCTTCATATTTTTGCGTGGTTACTGCTTATTTTAGTTTCTCTACTTGCAGCATATATAATACGTCTTTCTCATTTTCTAATGTTAATTTCATCCATAAAATTGTGCTTTTATGGAATACGGGCGGGTACGGGTTCAACACCATACGGAGCGGGGCGGGTTTGGTAACAAGAGTGTTCATTGAGGGGCGGTTTGGTTATGAGCAAACCCGCTCCGTATCCGCCCCGTTGCCATCCCTACTAACAAGGACGTGCATTAACATGAAGGGCTGGACTACTATGCGATGGTCTCGCATTGTGAGACCGTCCCGCCTTTTTTTTTTTCCTGCCTTTTTTTTCTAGTCAACAAAAGTAACACTTTTTATAAGGAAATGTAACACTTTTTTCTCATATGTAACACTTTTTTTTTTTTAAAAAGAAACTATTTATATTATTTTGCGAAATTGATGTTACATCTTACAATAAAGTGTTACTTTTTAAAGACCAAACTGTTACTTTCTTCATTTCTTCATAAGAAAGTGTTACATTTTCTAATCATAAAAATTATTTATATTATTTGCGAAACTGCTGTTACATCTTACAATAAAAAGTGTTACTTTTTAAAGACCAAACTGTTACTTTCTTCATAAGAAAGTGTTTACATTTTATTATGACGAGCAGCTCACTTGTTTTGTATGTTACAATTTTTTTTTTTAAAAAATAAACCATATCATGACCTATGTAGTTTTTTAAAATAATTGGAGTTTTTTTTTTTTTTTTTAACAAACACGTTGATTTTGGGGAGGGGGGTCTCACGCGCAGTCTCATAGCGTGAGACGGTCGCATATAAGTGTTTGTCTCACATGAAAGTACATATACTCCCTCCGTCCCACCCGAATTAGGATTTTTGTTTTGAGCATGGTGATTAGGAAAAAATTGTAGTGAGTAGGTGTTGTGAGTATGAAAAGTAAAGTAAGAGAGAGAAAGTAGGGTAGAGAATAATGAGTTGAAAGTTGTTGTGAGTGTGAATGTGAGTCTCATAAAAGAACACACTTCCATTCTTGAGTTGTCCTAATTCGAATGGGATACCCTGTTGGAAAAATGTGAAGGAAATGAGTATTTTCCTTAATTTTGTGTATTAATTAATTGATAAATAATTTGTCGAATGACAAAGTTGTTAGTGGGTTTGTGTTCTACTCCGTGAGAACATTGAGATAATGTATTCATTTGTCCAATTTGGTATGGGATGAATAAGATATGAAGGCTCAAAGTTGGTGGGTTGAAATGGGGATATGGAAATTATCCCACATTGAAAAGAAATGTAAAGGGTAGCTTGTATAAAGGCTTGAGCACTTGACTAGTGTTCAAGCTTGTATGGCATAGAGGCTCTCTCGCGCGCGCAGGGGGTTGCAAATCATGGACCCAATTTGGCTTGCGAGGTCCGAACTCATGTGTGCACGCGACCTGCGGATACGAATATAGCACCAATTTGGCTTGTCCGTTCGAGCTCACCTTTTGCTTAATTTTTTGATCTTTACAGTTAAAATTTTTGCCCAGAAACAGATTCATCTCATCTGAATGGAATGCCAACTGAAGAGCCATCCTTTATCTTATCTCAGATTTAATTAAGGATTATGTTTATCCTTTGTTTTTGGCTCTTGAACTGTTCTCTGAGTAGTATAAATAGAGCACAAATCAGTGCAGAAAATACACAGAAAGAAATCACATTTTCAGCAATCTCTCACACCCTCTCCTTGTTGCATTTTGTCATTCTTTTTTGGCCTCCTCTTGCATCTGCATTATGGTGATACTGTCTGGGCACAAACTCAATTCGCCGGAATCTCTTGGTGCGGAGAAGCATCCGGTTCGTGCGAGAGATCCTGGGAGACTAGCGTCCAAAGACATCCTCAAGCACTCACGATAAGGGGGCGAATAAGTCTTAAGGACAGTGTGTACTTACACACGACTCGGCACAAACAAAACAATCAGTTTACTCTTGTTTATTCATTTAAGTTTAATTATGTTTATTATATATTCTGTATTTTAGAGTTCCTTTTTGCAGAATTTTCCTAACATACTCAAAATGAAAATTTATCCTAATTCGAGTGGGACGGAGGGAGTACTTTCTATAATTAGCGGTTGGAGGAAGTGAGTGAGATGCAAACGCGCGTGGGAATTCACTCTGTTCAGCTGGGCGACTTTTTTTACGCGTCTTTGACAACCTAGGTTTGAGCTAACATGAGGACGTGCAAATATTATGATAAGGATAATTTGTTAGTTAACGGTCGTGATTTCAGGAGATTGTCTGCGGTGCAGTCCTAGCCGTCGAGATTGAGTTGAGGGGAAAGTCCCCGTGTCCATGTCACGCCGGAACAAGCGGAATGGAAGTACTAGTTCACGTGAGAGATTATTCCATGGAAAGATTGCTTTTCTGTATGTCATGATTATTTAAAATTATTTTATTTAATAAAACATTCTTTTTAGTCATTTTAAGTGAGACTAATGTTTCAACCAAATTCATTCTCTCTTTTCATTTTTCACCACTCAATTTATTCAACCAACACTATCATAGTATCATTTATCTCACTCATTCTCTCTTTTCATTTCCTACCACTCGATTTATCCAACTAACACTACTATTTACTCCGCTCATTATCTCTCTTCATTTTCTACCTCACTCATTTAATAGTTTGTCATAATTAGTTACCCCTCTAGTCCTATATGTGGTGGGACGGAGGGAGTATTATTTATTTTCAAAATTTAAATTAATTATTGATTTAATTCTTCTTCTTTCAAATTATGATTTTTTTTTTTTTTTCATATACTCCCTCTGTCCCATTTTAAGAGTAAAAAATTTCCTAAAAGGACGTCTCATTTTAAGAATCAAAAATCCTAAAATGGAACTGGGTCCTACATGTCATACTCACAACAATTATCCACTAACTCTTCATTACCTCACTTTCTCTCCCCTACCCAACTATCAACACTCACAACACATCATCTTTTCCTTAATTCTTGAACACACCCATTTTTTGACTTTTAAAATGAGACGGAAGGAGTATAGCGAGAGATACTATAACTACGAAACTAATTTGACATTTTCTTTCAAAGGAACACGTGGAAGAGGAAATTACAAACTTTATAATTAAGTTTTTGCTTATTTATTTTGGTAGCTAATAGCCTAATACCCTTCATAAATTTGAAGGCTTATTTTTCAAGCGCAATGCCCTACTTTCTGTTGGAAAAATAATGTCTTTGTATTATGTGAAGGAAATATGATTTATTTCCGTGATAAATAATTTGTCGAATGACAAAATTGTTTGTGGGTTTGTGTTATACTCCATGATAACATTGAGATAATGTATTCATTTGTCCAATTTGGTGTTGGGATGAATGATATACAAAGGCTTGAAGTTGGTGGATTGAAATGGGGATATTGAGTTTATCCCACATTAGAAAGAAATGTGAATGGAAGCTAGTATAAAGGCTTGGGCACTTAAGTTGTTTTTAAGCTTATTTGTCAAAGAGGCTCTCTTGCGCGCATGGGTTGCAAAATGGTGAGGAACAAACCATTCAGTGTAGTTTTTGTTTATTTATTATTTATTCTGTAATTCGAGTTTTTTTTTTTTTAAAAAGAATTTTCCTAACACTTTCACTATTGAAAAGATCACAATTTTTTGTCTTCTTGCTCGTAAGAATTGGATTTGATATTTTCTTAAACATGAGAACTAGAGCTCATTTTAGGGAGTTCACAACCTGTTTTAACAAGCTTTATTAAATTAAGAAGAGACTCTTTATACAAGTAATCTCATAGTAAAAAGAATATTTATATGAAATTTGCTTTATCTAATTGTAAATTGTTTGTGCCATAACATTGTACTACGATTCTTTCATAGTTTAATTTAGAAAAGCAAAACTTATTGCCAAACAGTGTTTGGCCCGTAAATGGGTTGCATTGCAGAAGCAGTGATGCGAACAACAATGGGCAGAGAAACAATGGCAGAATAGCAGGAAAAAAATGATGGTGATAGAAAGTCAATGTGTCGTCTGCGTACATGCTAAACTTTGATAAAGGCCTAACATACTGTACTAGTATCTTTTATAATGCTTCTGCATTGCGGCATCAAATGTCAATTGCAGCGTCGTTTGAAACTATCCCACATCAGAATATTAAAATAGTCTGCTGAATGCAAGTAAGTTCGTCCCTCCAGGGACATCCGTTAGCATGGCCCCTGCGCAAGGATGACACGCACAAGTCGAGAAATGGTCCAAATTTTTACAAATCCTTTTTTCCCGCACTCACTCCAATTCATAGAATTAACGAATCTTTTCTTGGTTGAAATGCACTTTTTTGTCCCCGTCCCAAGGGCAATGCTCCTGTTTGAAATCTCACTAGTTATATACTCCCTCTGTCCCAGAATAAAAAGTCAAAATGAGACTATCTTTCTGAGACACAGAGAGTATTACGAAACAATCTTTGGCAGCCGGAATCGAGCTCGTGAAGCTAAGCTTCATAAAAGAAAATGTGATGTACATTGCAGAGGGAAACTGGCAGAATAGCAGCAACAAAATAAGGGCGCTCTATGTTCATGCTCCTCCTTCAAACATCTTAGCTAGCAGCACCATTGCAGATAGGAAGAAGTGTGCAGAATACCTGTGCAAAAAAGGAAGGTTATTGATCTGTCAGACTGCCATTGTTCATCCACAAAACTTGGGTCACTGTCTCCTTAGGAATCAAGGATGCAGCTGTACTTCCTATAGAAAAGATACTGTTCAAGTAAGGTTGTGATGGCTTCCCTCGTCGATTTGTAATATATACTGAGCTTCTGTTTGTTTTTAGGTTAATATGGGATAGTTTTCTAGGAGTATTTTCTAGTCCACTTTATTTCCATTATTTGTGTATCATTTAAAACTGTTTAACTTTATTATATGCTCTGTATAATCTGACAGCTTACATTTAATCAACACAATTCATGCATTGATTCTCCAGCTGCAGGGGATGATATCAGCAACCAGTCTGATCTCACGTGCAGATTCTGTTCGTTTTATTTACAGTATATCGATTTATCAGTCAGCTTTAATTCGTTGTTTTCTGAAAACTCGAAACCTCAGTTTCAACATTTATTCTCCAGTGACATAATACGAAAAGTCCGAACGAGGTTATTCTAAGTTGAAATTACAGTGTCCTGAACAGGGTGACCTTCAAAGAAACATTAGAACTAAGATAGGTGGGGTGAGCCAGGCCCTTGCAATAGTGTAAGGCATGGGCGACTCGCGAAGACCCCAATAGCAAGCTATTGTGATGGGCCTTCCCCCTCAAAAAATAAGATTAATATCGTGTGAGCCGATGGCCCACATATAAGATATTAAACTGATAAGAACAGATACTACACTTGATCTTAGCCAAAAGGCCGAGAAAGGTATGCTTGATCAATTAGCCAGCCTCGTAGTTTGTACCAAAGCTTCCCTCTCCTGTTTACTACCAAAGTCAATATGGGATATATCTCAAATGGAACTTTGGCCAAACAAGGATGTCCCCTTGTGTATTTTTCTTCTATCAGCAGTTAGAAACCAAGTTCTGGCACATTTTGGTCTTCATTTTCTTTCCTTCAATTCAGTTTTAATATTAATTTTAGTTCAAAAACTTCAGTTAAATGAATCTAAACATCTTTTTGGAATGCCTCAGTAAGGTATATGAGTATGTGCGATTGTATATGTGTTAGAAAAATTCTACAAAAAAGAACTTGTTACAGAATAAATAATAAATAAATAAATAAACTGAAAATGAATAAACTGAAAGCAAACTGATTGATTGTGCTGAGCCGTGTGTTGAACACACTGTCCTTAAGACTTATTCGTCCCCTCACTGTGAATGCTTTAGGTTGTTGTAGGACGCTAGTCTCCCAGGATAACTCGCACTAACCGGAAGCTTCTCTGCACTACGAGACTCCGGCGAATTGAATTAAATGCCTGGACAGTATCACCACTGATGCAATGCAGGAGACCAAGGAGGAATGAACAAAGATGCAATAAAAAGAGGTTGTGGTTTGTTGCTGAAAAACTGAGTATTTGTTTCTGTATTTTCTGGAAGTGGTTTGCAGCTTTATTTATACTGTCCCAAGAACAGTTCAACAGCCAGAATTAATTAATTAAAAGGATAAGCCTGATCCTTTAATTAATTACTGAGATAAGAAGATATGGCTAATTGACTGTTAAAGTCAAAAGGTGAGCTAGCGTGGACAAGCCAAATAGATGCTACATTCGTGTCCGAGACACGCGGACACACATGAGTTTGATGGACCCAAGCCAATCTAGGTCCATGATTTGCACCCTGCATGAGAGAGAGCCTCTATACCATACAAGCTTGGACACTACTAAAGTGCCCAAGCCTTTATACTAGCTTCCTTTCACATTTCTTTCCAATGTGGGATAAAACACAATATCCCCATTTCAACCCACCAACTTCAAGCATTTGTATCTCATTCATCCCAACTCCAAATTTGACAAATGAATACATTATCTCAATGTTCTCACAGAGTAGAACACAAACCCACAAACAAGTTTGTCATTCGACAAATTATTTATCACGGAAATAAATCATATTTCCTTCACATAATACAAAGATACACTTATTTTTCCAACAATATGTAGTACGTATTCAATTAGTCACCCGCTTTGATACAATCTGACATGAGGCAAAGAAGGTGTATGCCCCTTGCTCTCAATATTTGTCATATCTTAGTTTTGGTTTACATATTATTAGCTCATTGGATCAGTGCAGTACAACTTGTTAGCATTGTCATACGATGCTTACAGATTATACTGCTTGGTTCAGCCAAAAGGCCAAGAAAGGTATGCTTACTACATTTGTCAGAATCTTCTCTTGTACCGTAGCTTCTCTATTACGTTCTCCTCTCGAAGATGACTTGGTACGAAACTGAATATTATTTACATATATGCCATCAACCTGAATCTATCTTTACTAATTGCTCATGAATTTATCTCTATTCATCTCGTAGCAGTTGGTTGTTGTAGCCTTTAAAATGGCCATTTTGGTCCAACAGATTTCATGAAGAACAACTTGAAGTTTTAAGTAATTATGCTGTAAAACTCCAATACAAGCATTAAGAAAAATGAGTCCTTTTTCACTAGAGTATAAGGTAGTGAAGTAAACGATGGAAGAGAAATCTAAGACCCTAAGTTGGTTCAGTGCTTATAAATGCCAGAGTGTCAGTTTGCACTTATTTTCTGTAAATGCTATTTTACTGAGAGTTCACATGTTGCTTCTAATGAACGAGGAAGCATTCTTTTTATTTTTACTACACAATATTTACTTCGATTTGAATCAAAGTCTTGTACTCCAAAGTCTTAAATGTGAAATATATTACGTACCAAATTGCGTGAGAAATTGACTTCAGGAAGTTGAGGGAGGTTTACTTCACCATATAGAAATCTTGGCAACTTTGCTAATTCAAGATCAAAAGAGATAACCAGTATTGAACTGGAGGATGGAAATCCTGATGGTTCATCTGATCAAGACCCTCTTGCAGTACAGTGAAGGAGATGAACTCGGCAATCGCTAGCATGGTGTAGGGTCAAAAGTAGAGTTCGTATTACCTTTAATGTACCACATATATTTGCGAAAATACTTGCACCAAACAAACAATAAAGGTATATTTGTACTCCAAAAAGCAGTTTATTTTTCTTTTGCAATTGTTTTAGTTTTCTTGGCCTTCTTTTGTCGAACCTTTATGCAAGCATTAATAAAGGACGCAGAAGTGAATATCGTTTTTGATCTTCCTTCCATTTGTTTGAGTGTATCCTTTGTTACTGAATTTTGGTCCTCTTGTGCATGAAGCTTACAAAACTATCAAAACGAAGTTGGCGAAAATAGAGCTAACTGTTGGGTTGTGGAGACAAAACCTAGAAGGAAAAGGAAATTAAATTTGAGTCATATAAGAATTTATGGAATTCTTTATTTGACTAGGTTGGAATTTAATTCTCCTTGGGATTCCTTGTTTAAGTGGATTTAGGAATTTAATTATTCCGGGTTTCCTACTTAGTTTAGGTTTTGGACGTGTTGCCTATATAAACCAAGTGATGGTCATAAACATTGTACATTAGAAGAAATAGCCAGAGAGAATATGTGATTCACAAAGAGAGCCAAGTGAGTGCTAGCCCTTAGGGGGTGCCCTTAGAGGCATTCCATGGATAGGTAGAAGCATGTCTAGGGTTTTATGTGTGATATGAGTGTTTACATGGAGAAGTTATCTCCTAGCAATATAGAGCGTAGACTTTATTGTAAACAAACATAGATTGTGATATAAGTGAAATATCCTGGCTTGGCAGTGCCCCCAGATGTAGTCATTGGTGTGACGAACTAGGTTAACAAATATTGCGTTCTTTTCTTGTTAATTACTTTCATATTATTCGTATGCATGGTTGTTGGGTCTCACCATTATCAGAATTGTATGTGCATGAACTGTACGGATAAACCACAATTTCCCCAACACTAACATTCGCCAATTTATATCAGAACAGAATTATGATCTTACACAACGCATAAGTGCATTGTTATGTCCATTTTTTTCAAGATAAAAATGTGAAAATAGTGGGGACTCTGCCACCCACTATGGTGGCTTTGTGTCCGCCATGGTTGCAGTCTTTCATGTTAATCCAGAACAAGGGCATATAGGATGATTTCATAACATAGACAGACATGGAAGATAAGAAAGAAAACTCTAATGCACCAAAGAAAAGTAATAACGCGGTATTAGGGGGTTTTCCAGGATCTTGTCTCACGATTTTGTCAGTGTTTGTGTTAGTTCATTCATGTCAGTTTGTCGTCTGTGTAATATAGATATATAGCCATTGATAAAGGCAGAGTAGAAGCTAAAGAAGAAGCTCGGCACAGTCAGTTCCTTGATGAGGCCTCTTAGCTTTATACTAACATGTTCACATAACCCTTAACCAGTTTACATCTCCGGATGCCAGAAAATTAAAAATGTTTTGGATAATAGAGTGGCACATGGGCAAATTACCTTTGATTGATATAGTAATCTGTCTGTTGGTAGTGGTGCCCTAGGCACGTTTAATAAACGTTGTAATTGTTATCATTTATTTCATATCAATATAGAGATGTTTTGATTATTATTGTTGTTCATGTTTACTTATAATAATCTCCGTCCCTAGTACTTGTTAAGCACTAGTATAAAGGCTAAATGATCATGGGATGATCATGTTAGATTTATGGGTACTTGTTTGGAACAAGGTACTGGACATGACCCGCTTTATGAGATTTATGTCATGGTCTATGTCATACATATATCTCATATTAGTTATGTCATTTGAATCCTTAGACATGAAGTTATTATAGTCTTCCACTTGATGAACATTATGTTTGACATATTCAAACGCTACTTTTAACCGAGTAGTTATAAAGGGTATGATTGGCATAATCGGATTCACGTATGGAAGAATAATAAGCTAAATGGATTTGTCCCTCCTCGGAGAGATGTCAAGCTTGGGCCTCTCGTAGGAATGATGTTGATGAAATGTTCGGCCGGACTCAAATGAATTGATTGGATCAATGTCATTTGGATTATCAACATATTCGGAATCGAGAAAGTATTGAACAAAACAAGTTGACTCTTTGACCATGACTTGTGTTCAATGATATCGTGGACAAAAGGATTATGACATATTCTAAAGGAATGCGAACTTGTATCTAGTTATACTATTTGGGTAGGTATGACGGTTTTCTAGAACCTAATCATATCTTATGGTTTCATGTTTGAACCCATTGCCAACTTAGTATAATCCTAGAGGGTCACACACAATAGAACGAATCTTTAAAATGACTAAATTGGAAGTTTGGAAATTCTAGACTTTCTGAGAAGTGGGCGACCGCACAGTATGGACTGGGCGGCCGCACACTTATCTCAGTTTTGTACCAGTTTTACTTCAGATAGTTGTGCGACCGCACAGTGAATTCTGGGCGGCCGCACAGTACTATCGGGTGGCAGATTCCTAATTTGATTAGGAAACGAATTTGGACGGATTTTGACACAAGTTTCCTATTTGGAATAGGTCATACTTGTGTATAAAAGATCAAATTCGGCCAGCACTCAAAGCTAACAATTTTGTGAGTCTCTAAGAGTTTGAGAGAGGGTTTATTTTGTTCCAAGACATTCTTGGTTGAGGAACAAAATAATACACAAAATAAATTCCATATAGTTCTTTTGATTGTGAAAAAGTGTTTCACAATTTGGTCTAGCAACCAAGATCAAAGAAGCTCCTTTGATATTCGTTCGAAGTGTGGATACCGCTAGAGGGTGAAAATCATCATCTTCAAAGTTCGTGTTCAAGCTTTGTGATCGTGATCAAGACTTCAAACCTCTACCAAAGACCAAGAGAATTTGATAGCCATCAAGGGTTAGTTTATTCCTTTATTCTCATGTCGTATTTGATTTAATCATATGAACGGATCCATGGCTTTGGGTTTCAAAATTTTAAATGCTAAATTCCGCTGCGCATGTTTGACCGAAACCCAACACTGTCATGGGGAAATAGTTAAACGTCCTTTCTGCATTACATGTCAAATTGATAAAGACGTAACACACTGTACTATTTTTTTCTATACTGCTATTTAAACTGTCCCACATATGAATATTATACTTAAAGGAAGCGCTTAAAATAGTCTACTGAACATGCTAACATTTGTCCCTTTGGGGACATCCGATAAAATTGGAACAATACAGAGAAGATTAGCATGGCCCCTGCGCAAGGATGACACGCACAAATCGAGAAATGGTCCAAATTTTTTTCATCCCCTTCCTTCCGGGGTTACCTTTTCAGATTGTTGGTCTATTCTGTGGTCCCTATTTTCAGTTTTCAATTTGTTTGGTATGCTTCCTTCCGGGGCTACATTTTCAGGTTGTTTAGTCTATTCCGTGGTCCATATTTTCAGTTTTCAATTTGTTTGGTTTATTCTGTGCTATTTCCAGAACAGTTTCTCAACTTTAATTTGTTGCTTTCCTGAAAACCCCAAATTTTCTAAGTTGAAAATTTACAACTCTCAATTTCAACATTCAAACCTGGTTATTCTAAGTTGAAGTAGTAGTGTCCTGAACAGGGAGACACTTCACACAGCAATATTTTTTTAAGCTGCAATTATTTTGGTTTTAACAAATGAGAAACCGCTGAATTGGAAGCCTAAGATGTCACAATTGACTGCACCTTCTGAGCTTACATAATACAAGGAAAGAATGTGAGGCACACTAGCCTCAAGAAGCATTAGAACTAAGATAGGTGGGGTGAGCCAGGCCCTTGCAATAGTGTAAGGCATGGGCGACTCGTGACGACCCCAATAGCAAGCTATTGTGATGGGCCTTCCCCCTCAAAAAATAAGATTAATATCGTGTGAGCCGATGGCCCACATATCAGATATTAAACTGATAAGAACAGATACTACACTTGATCTTAGCCAAAAGGCCGAGAAAGGTATGCTTGATCAATTAGCCAGCCTCGTAGTTTGTACCAAAGCTTCCCTCTCCTGTTTACTACCAAGTCAATATGGGATATATTTCAAATGGAACTTTGGCCAAACAAGGATGTCCCCTTGTGTATTTTTCTTCTATCAGCAGTTAGAAACCAAGTTCTGGCACATTTTCGTCTTCATTTTCTTTCCTTCAATTCAGTTTTAATATTAATTTTAGTTCTGAAGTTTCTGCTAAAATAATCTAAACATCTTTTGGGTATCAGTATGTGAAATTGTATACGGAGTACGTATTCAATTAGTCATCTGCTTTGATACAATCTGACATGAGGCAAAATCTTTGTCATATTTTAGTTTTGGTTTACAGATTAGCTCATTGGATCACTGCAGCACACAGCGTATTAGCATTGTCATATGATGCTTAAAGATCATATTGGTTTAGCCAAAAGGCCGAGAAAGATTGCTTAATACATTTGTCCAACTCTTCTCTTGTACCGCAGCTTTGATACTATGCTATAGTATATTAGATTCTCCATAATTCAGTAGTATTCGTTTGATTATGTGGTCGAACTCATCATGCCATACATTGTCTCTGCCCAATGGAATTTTTTTACGCTTCACTTGCAGTCCTCGGAGATGGTTTTTGATGTTCATTTTTTGCTATTACAAGTGGAGAAGAAAACTCTGGTCACAAATCAATAAATGGCTTTACTATTTTTCTTCCCAATTGAGTTTTTCGACACAACGCACAATTCATTTTGTAGGCTTTAAGATGGCCATTTTGGTCCTATAGATTTCATGATGAACAACTTGAAGCGTTTAGGTAGGTAGTATGCTGTAATAATCCAATACAAACGTAAAGAAAAATGATTACATTATTCATTCAAGTACATAATACAGTTCCCCAAAATGAGCAACATTTCAACCATTGTTGAAATATATCATAGCATTCACAAACCCCATATCCAGATGAACAAGGATTTACAATGAAAATGAGGAATTTGTGTGGAGCACAAGCTTAAATAAAAAAAAAAAGCTTTTTCATTTGTGCTGCTTCTGTTGTCAGATTCACGTAAGTTTCCTCGTTACTTAATTTGTGGATATGCATATAAGGCTCTGCAGTTATCCACTTGTACTTCGTTTGGCTCTTTCGTGCGTTTATATAGGCATGTCTATATCTCTTACAGGTTGCGAATTTTCTTGGTCAATCACTAAGCAAAGATCCCAATCTGTCCTATGTTCCGAATGTGACCATTTACTTGAAAAGAGATAACAAGAACTGAGAAAAAGGTCAGGGAGGGAAGAGAAATTTGCACCCCTTATTTTTTATTTTTTTTTATTTTTTTTTGTAAATAGCACTCTCTCCGTCCCTAATTGAATGTGCAAATTTCGATTTTAAGGGACATTTTGAAAATTTCTACTTTTTATACAATATACTAGTGGCAAATATTCATATTTTTTCTTGTAATTCTCTTTCAAAACATTTGGTGTTGCATGTATAAAGAGAGACTCGTGGAAAAAAATGGTAAAAACATTTACAGACAGTTTTTGTCAAAAGAAAAAAAAACATTCATTTTGGGACAAAATTTCTTGAAAATAGACATTCATTTAGAGACAAACCTCAAATTTCCAGACGGTTAAACAGTTTTCAGATTGTTTGGTTCATATTTCCAGATGATTAACAGTTTCTCCGCTTTGTTTCTTGAAAACCTCAAATTTTCAAAGTTGAAGATTAAAAGCTAGACTCTCAATTTTAACATTCAAACCAGGGTATTCTAAGTTAAAAGTAATAGTGTCCTGAACAGGGAAACAAACCTTGACAGAGTAACAATCTTTTTATTTTGGTTTTGAATGCAATTACTTCTCAGGATGCATTATATCCCTACTAGAAAAGGAAAGAAAATAGAGTACTGCCGGGGAACTCACTTGTGATGGTAATCGAATGAGAAACCGATGAATTGTAAGCCCATGCAATCACTTCTGTAACTTCTGTGACCAAAAAGTGAAAAAGAAATCATGCCCGAATCGTTCCTCACTTCAAGACTGTTAATGAATCTGAAATGATTCATTTAAAAGCAAAGACAGATAATCTGGAAAGATTCATGTAAAAGCAAGACCCAAATACTGACATTTTGATAATGCACTTTAATCTTATAACAAGGTTAGCTTAAACCTTTTTATTTAAGTAAACAAGAATCATATGCTGTCATAGGCATCAGAAACATTAGAACTATGATAGGTGGGGTGAGCCAGGCCCTTGCAAAAGTGTAAGGAATGGGCGACTCGTGAAGACCCCAATAGCAAGCTATTGTGGTGGGCCTTCACCCTCAAAAAATAAGATTAATATCGTGTGAGCCGATGGCCCACATATCAGATATTAAACTGATAAGAACAGATACTATACTTGATCTTAGCCAAAAGGCCGAGAAAGGTATGCTTAATTCAATAGCCATCCTCATCTTTTGTACCAAGCTTCTCTCTTCTGTTTCGCGACGAGGTCGATATGGGATGCATCTCAAAGAGAACATCAGAACATGGCACAAACCAGGATGACCCTCTAAAGGCTCGTTTGTCGTAGCTGATGGCTGATGACGCAACCCTGACCATGCCGACTCCTAAAGGAGACAGCAACGATCATCTACTACGGTGCAACCCTTGGGCTGCAGCCATTGTTAATCACGCTCTGATCACACAGCCATAGTTCATCAACTAGACTTAGGTCACTGTTTCCTTAGGAATCAAGGATACAGAGGTACAACCTATAGAACAGATCCTGTTCAAGTAAGGTCGTGCTGGTTGTTCTCATATCCGGAGTATATATATGACGTTAATTTGCTCCTCTGCGCCGATGTGGTATAGAATTATTCACCAAAATATATGAGCCACTTTGTAGATTATTGATAAGCCCAAGACTGAATCTCTAGGCCCAAAACTACTAACTGAGTTCAGAGCCCGGCCCATCTTGGATATGTCTGCATGCCTTTCGAATCTATACAACTTTTTGATGTGGAGGATAAAACATAAGGAGTTGCAGATGAGAGCAACGTTGCTACAGAAAGCAACTCTCCTTTGCACAATCTGGGCCCACAATAAAAACATTTGGAAATAAATTAACCTGAGTTTCTGCATGAAAAAGTGAGTCACTCCACTGCCCAAAGTTTTATTTTCAAGTATTTGATTGTATTATTCTTTTATTTGGTAAAACACAAAAATGTAGAAAGCAAACATTCTATTTGTGACAATTTTTTTTTTGAAACCTTGAGATAAATAGTTGAGAAATCTAAATTTAGGACACAAGGGTCAAAATAATACTCCATGTAACCTTTTTTAGAAACTGAAGAGTTAAAATGTAAAAATTCATCGTTTCTAACAATAAAAAGTTATTTTTTTATGTAAAGATAATAAAACGGATGCACTCTAATACTGAAAAAGGATCAAATATGACACGCTCCAAGTCCCGGGATTCCCTAATAGAACCTCGAACCTGGTGCGCGTAACTAACAAGAAACAAGAAACTAACGGGAAACAGGAACAATACCTGTTAAAAACAAAAATGACATGATATATATACTCAAGAGTAGGGAGCTAAGATAGCTCACACCAGTTCTAGACCAAGAAAATTAAAACCAAACAAGATTACATACAGCGGAAGACATGCCTAGCAAATAAGCTGGCATCAAGAACTGTCTAGGGACAACAAATACTACCCCAATACAAGCCCAGAGTTATTAACTCATACAAGATCGTCCTTACCAAAATATAAAAGGACACTAACTTCAAACAAGAATATCCTGCTGAGTAAATTCCCAGCTAAGTCGAGCCTCACTGCGTACTATCCCCTGCTTTCCTGGGGGGGGGGGGAAACAATTAAACAAATAAAGGGTGAGATAAATCTCAGTAAGCTATTAACATGCAACTATATGTCATGTTATCATGCAGTACAAGTAGATACTCAAGTAATCATATATCAAGTATCATTAAGTAACAAGTATAGGAAAGGCTAAGCCAACCCAACAAGTAATCCAGCTCAAGAAATGATCAGGTAACAAGTAGTCAAGTAGTGTGAGAGGCTAAACCAGCTCACCTAGATGCACATAGGCCTATCACGCATTGTACCTGAATCCTTCCTTATTTCTCCCAAGAATACCATTTGTTGTCGATGCTTTTCTAGCTGAGGACAACCAAGAACAGGAACAAGAACTGCTGTGCAGTATATAAGAAGACCTGGTAACCAGTGTCATCCACAAGATACAAAATCCACGTGGTGAACAAGACGGGAATTAGCATTCACTTAGGTCAGGCTTATTGCTCCAACCAAGGAAGCTATGCCCTTACTATGGCCGGTAGTAAGGGGTCGGGCGGAAATACATAGGGACCCGATTGTCACTTAAACCCCAGCTCTCGCGACAAGCGTGAACCTATATATTTTCGAACAAGCAAGGAGAACCAGCTGGACTCACCAAGAATGCACAAGTAGATGTTTACTTGAACTACAGAACAGAACGCAGTCCCTTATTAGTGGACTACTCTTTATGCACCATGTAATCATGTATCATGTGCTCACGAGAATATGCACCATGTAACTATGTATCATGTGCTCACGAGAATATGCACCATGTAACTATGTATCATGTGCTCACGAGAATATAAGTACACGTACTCAATTATTGCGAATACAAACCAAGATAACAATGGCACATAAGGTGTCCATGTAACACGATCAATCCAAGTAAGAGTCCATTTATAACAGACTTCAGTCAAGTAGTAGGGTATTTCACTTTGTCACATGCCAAGTTTGCACGTACATATTCATATCACGTTTAACACATTAAAGTGTCTATCCCGATACCCTTACTATCAAATAGAGCCCAATACCTTAGACTCTAAACACGTAGTAGCATAGGTCACATTCCTACCTAGTCACAATCATATCTCACGTATATGTATCGTTAGTAATCGAATACATTTTCCAACACATATTGTGTTCTGTAATCATTCTTATTAATTTAAATCGTAGTATTCACGATTATATGAATTATCTTCATATTACACTAGTCCCTATTTTCTTTAGGAACCAGTTCAAGACAAGATATCTTCTTTATATTTTATATACTTCATTGAGTATATACACGATTAAAAACTAAATCATTTACACTTTAGTGCTTATTTATAGCACTTCCAATATACACGTATCAAGTTCAAGTATGTAGTAGAGTTAATCATTCTCTATCTAGTTCCATAACCCAATTCTTTGGTTATTCATACCATGTACCAATCAATCAAGAAGCCACATTATATCAAGTAAATATATGCAAGATTTGCATATACACATCAAGACTCTTTCAAGTTATTACCATATTCATGTAATGGTTTCAAGACATTCAAGACTTTCAAGACAATCAAGACAGTCAAGACTTTTACAAGATTTTATTATCTTGTATCCAAGTTCTCAATCCATTTTCTTGGATGGTTAAACATGTACAAGAGTTAATTAACTTATACTTAAGTTATCAATCCAACTCTTTGGTTATTTAAGACAAGTACAAGATTTACTCATCTTATATTCACGTTTTAATTAAGAAGATGAGCTATACATCTCCCATTCAAGTTCACGGTCCTATTCCTAGGATATTCAAGTTCAAGGCATTAGTTGGTGTCCTTTAGGTACACAAACTTTAGCTACGAGAGGGGAGACTAATCCAAGATTCGTGGACTAGCTCAACGGGAAACAAGCTTCAGGTAATCAAGAAGCTACATTGTTATCAAGCAACTATGTGCGATGTTTGCACATACAAGTCAAGAATATTTCTTATTCACGTTAATGCTTGTTCTGAGCACTTTCGAGTTTACACCTTACCCATATATTGGTGTCAGGGCATATACAAGATTTAGTAATCTTATATTCATGTTTTAATCCCTTTTCTTTGGATGTTCAAGTCATGTACAAGATTTTATTGTCTTATACTTCAAGTTTTATTCCAATCTTTGGACATTCAATCATGTATAAGAGTTATACACTTTACTCTTACCAATTCTCAATCCTATTCTTAGGATGTTCAAGTTCAAAACATTGTTTTATACCCCTAAGGTACACAAGACGTTGATTTCCAGACACATAAGAGCATTCATACTCTTATACTCAAGTTCAATGTCCTAAAACACCTATATAGGTGCTCTAGACAATCATTTTAAAACCTCATTAATTTATTCTTTGAATATCCCTCTAAGTCTAGGTTATTCAGCTTCTTTCGGATCTTGATTCCGACTTTCCTATAGAAAGTTATGAAGGAAACAATTCAAGGAGGACAATCAGATTCCAGGTGGCACGACCGTGCACATCAAGGAACACGACCGTGCTAATCACATTGGCACGACCGTGCAGCCAAAAATGGCACGACCGTGCTAAATCTGGCGAGACAATCAGTATGGAGGGCATTTTTGGCACGACCGCGTGTGCAAAAATGGCACGACCGTGCTAACACTGCCGATGGATTTTCACACAAAACTCATTTTCGGCACGACCGTGCCCATAAAAGGCGCACGACCGTGCTAACACTGCCGAGGGATTTTTGCCTAAAGGTGATATTTGGCACGACCGGGCCAAATAAAGGCGCACGACCGTGCGGTACAAATTTTGGCCCTTTTCCCCTGAATTCAAGTTTCATTAATTCTCCGTCCCACACGTAGGAGTAACATTTAACTAACACTCCTAACATTCTCAGGAGTATACTAACAAGTTTAGAACTCCTATTTCAAGCCCAATTCATTTCTTTTACCGTCTCATAAATAATAGGACAATTTCCTTTTATTCCTATTTAATATTTCACCGTCCCCAAAAGTATAAGTACAATTTTATTTTATACTAATATACCCATCTAGGGATACTTCCATTCATTTTCCAGTACCACAAATAATGGTACGATTTTTCTAATAATATTTAAATCAAGTTACTATTTCTCCGTCTCACAAATAGGAGTACAATTTTTCAATATTTTCTCAAGTCATTTCCCAGGCACTTTTTGCAAGCCTATTTCATTCTTTTACTTCATACGAATACTCCCTTCGTACCAAATTTACAAGTATCACAAAAATTGCTTAAAACACAATTTTAACAAGAACAAGTAGCTGGAATAACATATATGCATGTTATTACAAGTAAGGGGGAGTCAATAACTTACCTAGTAAAAAATCAAGTTGACCCAAATTAATTTCTGATCGGTCTGGAACGCTCTATTCAACGCCACGAATATTTATCCAGGACCGGAATCACGAACAGAGGGATAATTAAGCTCGAGGAGTCGAGAATAAGGTAAAATTGAACTCCCTAATATGAAACAGAGAGAAAGAACGAGAAGAACTGAGAATTTGCTTTCTCAGTGAAAGCAACAACAAGATATACTTGCAAGATTCCAAGAATTGCAATTTGGCCCCTCAAGTTCTAACTTTGACAAAAAGACCCCTAAACTTTTAACTTTGACATTTAACCACCTTAATTTTCTAAAGTAGTTAAATAATTAACTCAAATAAAATAGCATATAAATATGCTAGTCAAGAATTTAACAAATAAGTCAAATATTTAACGAGATTAAGGATGGGCGTTACAAAATAATCCAAATCATCATTTGTGTGACTTCGCAATTATTAGGATAGTAAATAAACTCATTCTCACCATGTAATGACTAGAGGAGGAGCGGGGTTATGTTTGCACAACGACCGCTTTTTACCAAATTTTGCTCAGAATTTCCAGAGATTTGGTCATCATTCTCAATTTTTTAATCAATTGCTAATTCTAATATAATTTGAAGTTTATGAACCAATTTTTTTTAAGCTTTGCCCAAATTCATTTTTTTTCCTAATTGATTAGTCAAATTTTCAGTTGTTTAGAGATAAAATGAATATAACGATGCATCTCCTTTTATCTTAAATTAAATTGCTTAAAGCCAAAATGGATGTGCTATCATATCACCTTTAAACACATGATAAATTCATCTCTCAGATATTCACCGTTGACAAATGCAATGTCATTTTACACTTCACCTTTTGAGTTGTTGACGTGTGTGAGCATAAAAGATTGAGAGATTCACCCCTTAATATTTCAAAGTTGAGAAATTAATTTCTTATGTTTAAACTAATGATTAATGTCCACATACTCTTTAAACTGATGAGAAATCAATATCACATATGTTTAAATTAAAATGAGTGTATTATTAAACAACTAAACATTAATACACAAAGTACTCATTTTCTCAGTTGTTTAAAACTAATGATGAATAGTTGTTTAAAGCAAAATATTTAATTAATAAATGCAATGTTATATCATCTATGAAACAACTAATAACTCAATTTCTCAGTTGTTTACAAACCCTTTAGACAAATGATAAATC
This sequence comes from Campanula takesimana, assembly GCA_026119855.1. Classification (NCBI taxonomy): domain Eukaryota; kingdom Viridiplantae; phylum Streptophyta; class Magnoliopsida; order Asterales; family Campanulaceae; genus Campanula; species Campanula takesimana. The sequence goes on from JAOWBW010002173.1 coordinate 28,970, forward strand.
AAGTTATCTCAAAACAAAAAAAAATTGTTTAAAATTGAACAATTGTTCTATTGAGAAACTCTCACTCATGAATAATTATGAAGTGTCCTGCTGCAACCGGAAAAAAAAAATGAGAAGTATGTATTTTTATTTATTTTTTTGGTTAAATTTGTAAAGGTTTATAAAATGAACAAGTGAGAGGTCTAGCATAGTGGTAGAGTGTAACACTTAAAGCCAAGAAGTCCTGGTAGCAAGTTAATTGGGTTAATCGCAGGAGGTGATGACTAGCTCTCGAAGGTCGTCAGAGTGGTCACTAGAAGGACAGAGATTGGTGGTGGGGGTGGTGGACCGGAGTGATCGTTGTAGGGATTGTAGCTACAAGAGAAGGTGTTTGGTGGTTATAGGGGGTGGCGGGTGGTTTGGGGATCAAAGATTTTTGGGTTCGGGGGTAGTTTTGTCATTTAAAATTGGTCATAGAGTTTTTAGAATTAGTTATTCATATACAAGGTGTTTTGGTAAAATTTGAATTTGACTATCTTTTTTGATAGATACCATTTGTGAAGTTCTTGGTAAAAATCCCAATTTTGGATATATATTTTTCAAAGGCCTATCGACATTCTGAACCACTGTACTATGCTTAAGCTCCGCTTTTAACCACCCATGTTTATTTTTAGCAGATTTAACCATCCTACTTCAAATACGTTTTTATTAAACCTAAATGGCCTAACGACATACATCATTGTTAGAAAAACCTAACAAAATCTAACCTAACTTAACGAGACTTAACGAAAGTTAACTTGATCATTACATGGACATAACAAATGGACTAATACATATTCCCAGTCAGCTCATCCTAGTCGTACTCCTCCTTCACGTTACAGTGACTTCCTCCACCCAAATTCTCCACTCTCCACCGCTGCCACCATAACAAAATTATTTCAATCTTAGCATGCCTTGACTTCAGAACAGCATTGGAAATAGCATACAACTATTTGGTCATAATGCTTCATGCCCAACCTCAACCAGACATAGACTTGGTCCAAGAAAAATAAAATTAGTTTGTTTATTCATAAGATATGTAGATATATCAAAAACTTGATGGGACTTTCTGGTCTTTCTTTGGGGAGGATTCAATTGGGAACATTTTTGCTGCGTATCTTGGATCAATTTTGTTGCAGCGGTGGAGTGGGAAATCGGCTGGAGGAGGTTACTGTGAGGTGGAGGAAGAGGAGTACGACTAGGATTAGTTGACAGGGAAGATGTCTCAGTCCAATTGTTATGTCCATGTAACGATTAAGTTAACTCTCATTAAGTCTCATTAAGTTAGGTTAGTTGGGTTTTTCTAACAATAATGGATGTCGTTAGACCATTTAGGTTTAATAAAAACGTATTTGAAGTATGGTGGTTAAAATTGCTAAAAATAAACAAGAATGGTTAAAAGCGGAGCTTAAGAATAGTACAGTGGTTCAGAATGTCGATAGACCTTTTTAAAATTTAAAAGTACGAAAATGATACTAAGTGTTTTATATGTAGGGATCGAATGACATTCCACTCATATCAGGAATGCGAAATTTGATTTTCCCACCGCTTTAGAGTAATTTCATTTTGATACGTCTAAGAGTAAAAGACGTAATTTCATAATGCAAATAAAGATGCTAGTGTTTTAACAACTTTGTCTTTGTAATTCTTCTGTAATTAAATAATAATATTAATACTCACTAATTTACTTTTTACCTACTTACATTATGAATAAGATTTTAAACAACTTTATCATTAATACACTTGCAATTCTTACTTTATTAATTTATTTTTAATAAGCGTGTAAAATCAAAGTACGTTGTGAGTGTAGATGGTTTAATATGAGAGAAAAAGTGAGGTACAAAATAGTTAGTAAATAATTGTTGTGAGCATGACATTTGGGGCTTACAAATAAAAAAATATATAAAAAAAAAAAAAGAATTCCTTTTTAAGTTTTAAAATTTAAAATAAAACACTCAAAATTAAAAATTTTGAAGTTTAAAATGGAACATACCGATTATATTTTTTCAGCCAAACCGGGGTGTAAAGGGTTTAAAATCAGGTGATGTTATATCAGCGTAGGTGAGAGAGTAAAAAAAGGGGACGGTCAAAAAAAAGTTATCCATTGGAGAGTGACGTTAACTAGTCGGGAACCTAATGCCTGCCGCCCTACTACTCAACCTCACCATGAGTAGCTTTCTTTCTTTTCTGCTCTTGTGTTGTCCATAACTCCACAGGAGTATATAGAGATGGGTTTGTTGTTTAGACCGTTTGCTTTTACTCCTTCCTCTACTACTCCTGTCCCGCTTATCAACTACACTCAAAAGCCAATGGTTCTAGACTGTAACACTAGTGCTAATTTTTTTTTCAAAATAAATATGTCGCTTTAAACATTTTCACGTGTACTAAGAAATGCAATGAATGCATAAAAAAACTCAATTATCATTAAAATAATTCAGTTTTCTAGGTGAGTAAATCTTTCTTTAAAAATGATTCACAATCATTAAATAAGTGTATAATTGAGATAAAAAAGTAAAAGTGTTTTGATAATAGTAAAGTGACAAATATTTTGAAACAAATTTTTACTTCTAACGCGACAAATATTTTGAAAAAAAAGAGTATTTTTTTTTTCTATAAAAAAAAAAAGTAAACCCCCAACAAACAAGTAACAACCCAATAGGGATTGCTTATTGGCATTAACCCATAACGACCACCATCATCACACCTTTTATTACTTAAGTTTTCAAGTCAAGTCCGATGGACAGTGATACACATTCCGACGGAATAGTGCGAATTTGTATCTCGAAATACATCAATTGTGGGATGTGATTCCATCATTGGGGTCCACAAAAGTATTAAAGGCTGATAAAGGAGACAACAAGGCCGCTAATTATTTTCGGCATGGGATTTTCGATGGGTATATCATTATCCAATTCTGATAGACTTACTTCATGCTCATTTCCTCTTTTTCGTCTAATATTAAACTTCCATTTAATTTTAGTCTTTCAGATAGTGCTTATAGCAACTTCAATGTAGTAAACCAAATTTGGTGTAAAATTGCACCAAATTTTGCACCAAATATTTTTTCTCTCCAATGCATGCACCAGATTTTGCATCAAAAAGAATATTCCATTTGACACATCATCTTTTATGATTCTCATTATTTTATCTACATTACTCAAAGTTCAATTTTCTTGCATATTGACCCTTCCCTTTTAATTATAATTGAGACGTTAAAATTCTATAATTTTTTTTTTTGTTTTAACATATTTCAACCAAAATTGTGTCATACCCCCTCCATCCCAAAAGATCTTCTCATTTCTCATGATTCATTGTCCTAAAAGGTTCTTCTCATTTCTACAATCTAGGCTTTAAATGTGCACAAACAAAACATGGCTAGTGAAGCAAGTGTTCATATCCTTAAAAAGTTTGAATAGTCATATATGAATATTATTTTGAGACGGAGAGTGTATAAAAGTAAAAATAATTATAATGTAACTTTTGTAAATTATTTAAATACTTTCTACGTCCCAAAGTAGATATCTAAAAACGTTTCAATTATGTGTTTTTATCATATTATAATTTTATTTTTTATTTTGTAGAATTCTTTTTATGCGACCAATTTCAAACTGCATGTGGTTGTAGTAACAAATTGACCGCATGAATACTCCTAGTTCCAAGTTGAGATTTCATTTTTTTTTTTTTTTTTTTTTTTGATACCCAGGTTTAGTCCTGGGGGTGGTAGTTCCGGCCCCTCTTTCCTACCACCCGGCAAATCGCGGGATGTGCCTCAATAGCTAGGTTTAGAGTACATGTCAACTAGTAACACAATACAAGGTCCGACCCCGGAAAAGAGCCCGGAGAACTCCGTTGTACCTACGGTTGCTCGGCACCAAAGAACTCCGTTGTGCCTACGGTTGCTCAGCACGGATGCTCCCACCAAGTTTCGAACCCACGCTGCATGCCTCCAGCGCGACTTATGTCCTCCTCCTTTGCCACTGAGCTATGCCCCGGGGGGCCAAGTTGAGATTTCATTTTGATCATATATAGTATACAGTTATACACTTATTGAAAATATGCTAAATGAAATCATTTAGTTTAAAATAACCACTCACTCTATTTCAAACTAATGGTTACTAATAAATTATTAAAATATATTGAAAAAATAAGTGTTTTGAGTGAGTAGGAGAGAGAAAATAAATACCCCTTCCATCTCAAATTAATCGCTACTAAATGTGATTATACGAGAATTAAAAAAATATGTTGAAAAAATAACTGTTGTGAGTAAGTAAGAAAGAGAAAAATAAGTTAGCGGATATTTGTTATGAGTGGGTAAGAGATAGAAAATTGAACGTTTTAAGTAAGTACTTTCTCCGTTCCAGAGCATATGTCCACCGTTTCATTTATACGGAGATTAAGAAATGGTGGAACTGATGTAAGTGTTGTGAGTATAAAAATAAAGTAGGAGAGAAAATGAGTGAAATGGATAGTAAGTTGATAGGTGTTGTGAGTATAAAATAAAGTAGAAGAAGGAATGAGTGAGAGGAATAGTACAAATTCTATGCCATTTTTTGAAGTGGACATGTACTCTGTGACGGACTAAACAGAAAAGGTGGACATAAACCATGGGACGGAGAGAGTAGCAATTAGTATGAGACACTCAAGATGGAAATAAGTAGTGATTAGTTTGAGACGAAGGGAGTAAGTGGATAGTTGTTGTGATTGGGTATGATAGAGAAGATTGAACATATCGGTAAATAACCATTACTATGAGACGCCCAAAACGAAAATAACTAGCCATTAGTTTGGACGGAAAGAGTACTCCTTCTTCCCAAGTCATATATTGGTTGTGCACACTTAATAAGAAAACAATAGAAAATGGCACACATTGCAAGTGATTGAGGATATAATTGACAAAACACTATTCATAGAGCAAGTGGCAAAAAGTAAGTTAGTGAGTGTTGAATTTTGTTTTATTTTTATAATTATAGAAGCACTAGAAGGACAAAGTTATCCAAGACATTATTTCTCCTTTCCTATCATTTGTCATTCTTGAACAGAGACTCTTAATTTGGGACATATAAAAATAGAAAGTAGGAATCTTATTTTGGGACGGAGGGTGTCGCGCCCCGTACCCGTGGTCCTACATGGCCCCACGCTCGGGACGCGCACGGAAGACGTCATAAATCACATTTAACAAAAACTTTTCGAAAACTATCATAAAGATAAACGAAATCCACTTTGGAGTGCAAAACCTCCACTTTACTTTCAAATAACTTTCACAACTAAATTACTTGGCACGAAGGCCTACAATAACTTATACAAAAGAATTGTTACAAAATCAAGTCACGGATACACTACCCATTAAGGTTATACATTTACATAATGTAGCCTTTACAAACATACCCCAAAAGAATTTACCACCTCGACGCCTTCCTTGTGATAAGTGACCTATCCCGGATGCACGCCCTTATCTAAAACAGTAAACAAATAAGGGGTGAGATAAAATCTCAGTAAGCTACTAATATGCAACTACATTTCATGCCAACATGATAATCACAAAGGAACGATCAATAGGCATTCACATATGCATATAACACAAAAGATATAGTCCACTCATCACATAACACATAATGCAGAAATAAACACTCATAAGTGGATACTGAGCCAAGGTTCTATAAACGGAACACCGTCCTTTGAGAAGAGTCCGTTGAGCAGCATGAACGAGCTGAAGCCGGTTCCGAAACCAAGTAACAACAACAACCAGTAATGGGGGAAATAACACATAGTCATACCCCCAAGCCAATAGCTAGAATACTCACCATAGGAGCTAGCTCATCCCAACCACGATCACGGGAAGGGGCATCCCACTCAAGGCCACTGAACATGGGGAAACTGGGTTACCAGTGAAGTACATTATACTGGACTCGGCTCGTGCCATTATAATATACATCACTGCCCAAAACAAACACAACAATGCCAGCTGGACTCTATACAAGCACATAGTAATAAATACTCGCTTGAAACAACAACGGGGCATTGATTCCAAAGTAGGGAACCAAGCCAAATTCATCACAAAGGATGCAAATTAATTCTCATGAAGAGATCAATCAACAACAACATCACACATGAAGTTACTCAAAAAGAGCACAATGGTCACACATCTTAACACGTCACAAATATGATCACAATTGGACCAAAGCCAACACTTAGACATTTCGTGGGGAATCATTCCAATTAATCATCATAAAGATGTACCGATTAAACATACATCATAAAAGTGCTTCAACGTTTCCAGATAATAGTAAGTCAAACCCTATATATATTTATTCACAAGGAAACCAAATTCATCGTTAGAGTAATCCAAATTGACCATTTAATTCTAAGGGAACAAGGCCCAAAACATGGATTAAAGTTATGACCTAGACCGAAAACAAGCAAAGAATATGTGCCAGGAAAAGGGGGCGGGCGGGCGCTCAGGCTGGGGCGGGCGGTCGCCCGGGTGCAAGCGGGCGCGCGGGTCGGGGCGAGTGGGCGCTTAATTGGACACAAGAAATGGGAGAGAAACCAAGCGGGTGAAAAAGGGAAAAGAAGGCGAGCGCGCGCAGGCGGGCGGTCGCCCGGGCTGGAGCGGGCGGGCGCCCGGTCTGCCTTCTGGCCGAGAACTCAACTGGGTAAACACCATTTTCGACCAAAAATTCAACCAAACACAAAATGCTCAAAATCAACTCTTCCCAAATCATTTCCAAGGTACCCAATCCATAACCAAACATAAAGGGGACCTAAACAACATCATTTAACACCCCAAACTCAAGATTTAATTTCAACATTTCCCAAAAATCACCAAAGATGAACAAAAGTGCAAATTCATCATTTCTTTCACAACCAGCATTCAATCATCATTTCAAGTTCATATAAAACATAGATGACCAATTTTTAAGCTAAAGGGGGGGCTTAGTAGCTTACATCAAAGGAATCCTAACTCAACCAAATCAACTTCTATTGAGCTTCCCACGAACCTAGCGACGATCTAGACATTTGATATAACATGAACAATGAGAGGAAATGGGGGGAATATAGGTAAAATGAAGAGAGAAGGAAGAGGAGAAATTTACCTTCTTGGCTAAGGAGAGAGAGAGAAAGAAACTGTGTAAGAGGAGTGAGTGAGGGAGGGAGGTAAGGTGAGGTGAGGGAGAAGGTGTAATAATTCAAAAAACTTACATTCAGCCCCCTCCACTACTACTTACACAAAATTAATACTCCCCACTATCAACTAAGACCCAAATATAATACACTACCACAAAATCAATTAAATGCTAGGCATAAATATTATAACACACAAAATGCACACGTAATTTATCAATTAAATAAATAATTAAGCAAGTCAATAAATAAATAATTATTTAATACTAAGAAAATAGAGACGGGGTTTCGGGTCGTGACAGAGGGAATATTACTTTTCTATTTAAATTTTGATTAAAATAATTGTTAGATTTTACCTAAAATCATCTAATCATAATTTCGAACCGCTCCAACGAGGAGTCAGCTCCACCCCAATCCACCCAATGGTTCCGATCTTGATACATTGGTTATTTTTGTATTCGACGGATGAGATGTGTTCGATCTCGGTGAAATCCACAAAAATTTGAAGTGATTTCAGCTATACAAATGATGATCTCACCTACGTGGATGAATGAAAACCTAAAATAATAATGCAAGTTATTTTGAGACAGAGAGTACTCTATAACAAATACTCCCGTCCTAAATACATAGTATAGTTTTTGGAGAATTTTTGTCAAAATATTTGCAGTTTTCTTTATTATATATATATATATATATATATATATTTTAGCATAGAGGGCGTATTTAAATTAAAAATCGTGAACTATAATTTTATGGTGAAAATCTGAGAAAAAACGTGTTTTACTCTAAGTTCGCGTAAAACCATTTTTTTTTCTTTTTATAAAAAATAGCCCCATGGCATTTTTGTAAAAACGAGAAATTATTTTAAAACACGCGATAGTATTTTTGCAAGTAATTGTTGCTTATCGTAAGTGCCAATGTTAGTGTTAAAAAATGTCAGTCATGTACACTTGGCACTTATTAACGCTACTACTAGCACTTTTGATAAGTGCTAGTAGCAATAACAGTGTAATGTTTGACACTTTTGAATAATTGTTAAAAGTGTCAAGGACAATGATACACAAAGGGAAAACTCATAGTGAAACACTCTAATCCATTATATGAGTTTTTAGCAGTGGGGTCCACAAAGAATTATTACAATCCAACGGATTACAGTGTTTCGCAATGAGTTTTCCCTTTGAGTTTTCACTATACATATCATTATCCAAATGTCAATGACAATGTTTATAAATGTCAATCCAAATGACTAGTGGCGAATCTAGATCCCCTGAATTTTTCTTTTCAAGGGGGTCAATGTAGTAAACACATAAATTGTAAAGGGTAAATTTATAAAAATTACAAAAGTCAGGGGGTCGAAGTACCTTCCTCAAAGGGCCTAGATTCGCCATTGCAAATGACTGACACTTTGTAATAGTAATACTACGATGCTTGTTATTTACAAAAATATCATTGTTTGTTTATAAAACAAACGTCATCGTTTTTGCAAAACCACGTTTTTTTATTTTGTTTTTTTATTTTGTCGTAAACATGTTTTCCATAACACCCGGTAAATTTCATGGGTAAATTCGGTAAGGATCACTAAATTTAGAAATCAAAATCCATGAATAAATATGTTAAACGGATAAGGAGGTTTGGTACATGCGAAGCGTGTATAGTAGTACTGTTGACAAAGATTCGGGATCTCATGTATCAGTTTTGTGTGCCACTTCAGGTACCATTTGTAATCCAATCGTTCACACGTTTGCAAAATATTACTCCCTCCGATCCAAAACAACAATCACTTTTGAACCAATATTTTGGTCCAAAATAATTGTCACTTTTGAGTTAAATGTCTCTTTTACCCTTGCATTGAAACTTGTTCTCTTTTATTAATTGTATAAGTGTGTGAGACATTAATATAAAAAAGTTGCACACTTAATAGGGGTATAGTTGGAACTTTTGTGATTAAGTCATGATAATAATTGCATTTCTTAAGAATTGTGCAAATACAAAAAAAAGATAATTATTTTGGACTAAGGGGAGTACTATAATACAATTTCAATAATTGTGAACCATTAAATCACTTGTTGCATATGAATTAATACACAAAGTGGGGCAGAAAATTTGGACTCGTCGACAAAAGCTCGACGGTAATAACGACACAATAACCAGGTCAATTATTTTTATCCCTTTCAAATTTCCCTCCTTTCTCCCTCCCCTTTCATTGACCAATCAACTCACAATAGGCACGCGCCAAAAAGAATGTGTCATAACGTTTACAATAGTACAGAGCTTTAACCCACCCATCCATCCCCATGTCAGCAGAGCGCGTGAGTCTCATATCCCTCTAAACAGCAAAACAGAGGCAGCAGGTGAGCTATAATGGATTAATTCCATAAGGACCAAGGTCTGGATTAAAAAGTTATAAAAACTCACCCCATTTGATTAAGTTCACCTACACCCAAAGCTGAGATCAAAATTCCATCAAAACCCATTATCCCTTTGACCCAATCAAATATATTTTTTTAAATACCAAAACTGCCCTCCCACCTAATAGGAGTAATACCCTAACCCCTCCCCATTCTCCCTCATATTTCCCAAAACACTCTCTTTCTACAGAAACACACACACGCACAATCTCTCTCTCTCTCTCTCTCTCTCTCTCTCCCCTCTCCGGTTATTTCTCCCTCTTCTCCTTCAATCGCCGGCGAAAACAACGGCGAGACATCCGACTACTTACAGCGACCTTATATTGGAAAAAGTGAAAAAAATAGTCTTATACGTCAGTTATGAGAGTTTGACCGGATTTGACCAAAAAAAATATATATATTTTTTATTAAAAGTTGGAAAAAGTGAAAAAATGACTCTTATACTCTAATTATAAGAGTAGAACTTGTCTTATACGTCAGTTATGATAGTTTGACCAGATTTGACCAAAAAATATTATTTGTTTTTTTTTATTAAGAGTTGGAAAAAGTGAAAAAAACGAGTCTTATAATCTAATTATAAGAGTATAACTTGTCTTATACATCAGTTATGAGAGTTTAACCGGATTTGACAAAATATATATTTTTTTTATTAAAAGTTGGAAAAAGTGAAAAAAATGACTCTTATACTCTAATTATAATAGTAGAATTGCTCTTATACGTCAGTTATGAGAGTTTGACCGGATTTGATCAAAAAAATATTATTTATTTTTTTATTAAAAGTTGGAAAAAGTGAAAAAAAATGAGTCTTATAATCTAATTATAAGAGTAGAACTTGTCTTATACGTCAGTTATGAGAGTTTGACCGGATTTGACCAAAAAACATCATTTAATTTTTTTATTAAAAGTTGGAAAAAGTGAAAAAATGACTCTTATAATCTAATTATAAGAGTAGAACTTGTCTTATACGTCACTTATGAGAGTTTGACTGGATTTGACCAAGAAATATTATTTATTTTTTTATTAAAAGCTGGAAAAAGTGAAAAAAATGAGTCTTATAATCTAATTATAATAGTAGAACTTGTCTTATACAGTTATGAGAGTTTAACCGGATTTGACAAAAAAATATTTTTTTCTATTAAAAGTTGGAAAAAGTGAAAAAAAATGACTCTTATACTCTAATTATAAGAGTAGAACTGGTCTTATACGTAAGTTATGAGAGTTTGACCGGATTTGATCAAATAATATTTTTTTTTATTATTAAAAGCTGTAAAAAATGAAAAAAAATGAGTCTTATAATCTAATTATAAGAGTAGAACTTGTCTTATACGTCAGTTATGAGAGTTTGACCGGATTTGACCAAAAAATATTATTTAATTTTTTTATTAAAAGTTGGAAAAAGTGAAAAAAAATGACTCTTATACTCTAATTATAAGAGTAGAACTTGTCTTATACGTCACTTATGAGAGTTTGACCGGATTTGACCAACAAATATTATTTATGTTTTTATTAAAAGTTGGAAAAAGTGAAAAAAAATGACTCATATACTTTAATTAATAGAGTATAACTGGTCTTATACGTCACTTATAAGAGTTTGACCGGATTTGACAAAAAAAATATCATATTTTTTTTAATAAAAGTTGGAAAAAGTGAAAAAAATGAGTCTTATACTCTAATTATAAGAGTAGAACTGGGCTGAGGGATCCGGGCAGGAATGTGGGCCTGATTGGTGAGGCAGGAGTGGGCTGGGATGTGGGCTTGGGCTTGGGCAGATAAGGTATTTTTGTCCTTTAACTAGCTATGAGTTTATATGGAATTTTCATCTCAGCTTGGGTTCTTATGGGTTTACGATCTGGTTCAGGGGGCCTAGGGTCCAAAGCTCATCTATAATCCGTGAATCACGCGCGTCGAGAGTGCGAAGAGTTTATTGCAAAAGTGACACACGTACTTTGTGTAATATATCAATTTGACTCGCGTACTTTGGAAACATCAAATGTGGGTTGCGTACTTGATGTTTTGAAAATTTTGATACCACTTTTTTAACACCCGTTAAAAACATAACGAAACCCTCCAAAAAAAACTTTTCATCCGTCAATGGATAATTCAAGTTTCTTGGAAACATCAAATGTGGGTTCTTATTAGGGGTGTTCACGGTCCGGTCCGGTTTTTGTCAAAATTTCATAAAACCGGGACCGAACCAATAATTCGGTTCTACGAAAATTTGGAACCAAGACCGAACCAATACGTACGAGAACCAAAACATCAGTTCCGGTTCCGGTTCGGTTCCGCTAAAATATACATTTGTTATTAATTTTTCTTTTGTCATAACTTTAACAAGAGATTAAGAGAAAAATTATTTAGAGAAGAAAATCTTTCTTTCACTAGATGCACATAATTGATGGGCAGAACTAAGAAATCCCAATATGCAATCTAGAATTACATGAACTTGAACAGAACATTAACTTTCATGATATATTTATTTTCAGTAAAAAAATATACATGTATGTATGTTTCTTGATTAGCAAAAAGAAGACCAACAACAGTAGGCTTGTAATTTTTGTTAACAAACAGTAGATATTGTTATATAACTAGAAAAATACAATTTTTATATATTAGCATTTTATATAAAACTATATATGTTATATTATTGGTCCGGTCCGGTCCAAAACCGATGTTAAATTTATGAAATCCGGAACCGGACCAATTTGTCGGTTCTTAAGAAATTTAGAACCAGGACCAAACCAAAAGTATTGGTCCGGTCCGGTTTTCATTGGTTCGGCCCGGTTCCTCCGGTCCGGTCCGGTTCCGAAATTATTTTGCTCAGCCCTAGTTCTTATGGGTTTACGATCTGGTTCAGATTTTTAAATTGGTTTTTGAATGTGGTGTTGGTTGAATCTTGAATGTATATGGAAGTCCTAAACCTTATATTTGGAACAAATTGATGAATAATTCAAGTTTCTTGGAGGATTTCAAATGGTTCACCTGGGTTGATGCGGAGATAGGTTTATTTCTTGAATTCGGTATTGGTGGCATTGGTTAATAAAGTAACGCAGGTTAGAAAAAAATAACACATGTTACAAAAAATTGACGGAGGAAATGTTTTTTGGAGGGTTTCGTTATGTTTTTAACGGGTGTTAAAAAAGTGGTATCAAAATTTTCAAAACATCAAGTACGCAACCCACCTTTGATATTTTCAAAGTACGCGAGTCAAATTGATATACTCCCTCCGTCCCATTTCAAATTGCAAAACTTGTCAAAAAGGGTGTCCCAACTAAAATTGCAAAATTAAAAAATGGCAAGTTTTAACCCACTTGCACACTCACATCCATTAACCCACTAACTATTTTCTACCCCACTTTCTCTCTCCCACTCAACTATCAACACTCACAACACATCACCTTTTTCACTTTTTCCCTTAATCCTCGTGCCAACCTAATATTTGCAATTTAAATGAGACAGATGGAGTATTACACAAATTACGCGTGTCACTTTTGCAATAAACTCGAGTGCGAATGTCCAACATTCTCGAAACAGGGGAATGGAGAACACATTAAACCCTCGGAGTCGGAGTAGGAGATTTTGGTTTTTTAAAAGATTCGTTGGGTTTATCTGTAGATTCTTAACATGCGCTTCTTCCCAAGTCACTATCTATTTTAGGCCCACCCCACTCTATATTTTGGAGCGTGCACCATACCTTACTTGATTTCTAATGGATAATGGAGCATATATATAGTTGGGTAATTCATTTCCCTAAAATAAATTATATTACTTTGGGTTAATAAATGGATCTTATAGTTGAAGCATCAAAACTAAAATGACTTGATAGTTAAACTACGAGAGTTAATTATAATAAAACATCATATATCTTTTTCCAAATATGGAAAAAAAAAATGAATCTTGTAGTTAAACTATGAGATTAAACTGAGTCTGGAAATTCAACTATAAAAGGCGAACTAGTTTGATATATCAACTATAGGAGTGAACTGCTATTTGGCGAAAATTGGTGGAGGTGCTTAAGTGCGGTAATATTTTAGTAAATAAGTTATGTCTCTTGTTTTCTTAACGAATCTATTTTTATGGCATTACGAAATATTTCTTTTATGGCGCTATGCTCGATCAGGAGTTGTTTAATCTTTTCATTTATCTGAAAATAATTGTCATGGTTCATGTTAATAAAGATTAAAATAAAATATAACCGCAAAACTTTCAAAAAGAAAAAAAAATGTCAAGACCACATCACATCCCCACCCTCCACACCCCCAACACCCCCCCCCCCCAAAAAAAAAAAAAAAAAAAAAAGAAAAGAAAAAGGTAGAGTAGAATAAACAAATAATATAATATCGCATGTGAAAAAAATATTTATTTTTCCAAGAAAGAAAATGAAGCTTCTGTATTATGCTAAAAAACAATACAAGAAATTATAGTGGATTGCGTGCCCTATTAACTTTTGACATATTTATTGATTGTTTTTTTTTTTAAAATAAAAATCAGTATTTATATATATAATCCAAACATTGAATATCTTAATTTGAGCTATAAAGAACTTATATTACCAAACAACAATTTTAGAATTTTTAGTGATTTGATCTACAATAGTCATACAAAGAGATTTTCAATTATCATGTGTAATAGTGCAGGGAATTATTACCCAAATCCACTGCAGGGAAATTTCATAATTTTAATGCTATGAGCATCATACTAAGAGTTCAAATCTCCTGTACCACTTTGTGTGTCACTCCCTGTGCCACAAGTAATCCAGCCGTTAATATGTTTGAATAATATTAATAAAATGTTAATCTTAAAATCTGTGAGCTGTTGGATCATTTGTGACACAGATAGTGGCACACATAGTGGTACAGGAGATCTGGACTCTCATACTAAGCTACAGCTAATGAGGATAACATGTGAAAATGTTGACGAAATGATTTACAAATATGGTATTTAGTTAAAATGCTTAAATGCTCTAATCTTTGTGGTTTCAAATCTGAAATGGCTATTATAGCAAAATTATCAAAATTGTACTTAGGTTGAAACAATATATAGACAAGTCAGGTGGTTAAAATGTTTGTTTCTCATACAAATCTTTCTAGTTTTGAACTTAAAATTCAATCAAATTACGTTGATACATTAAAATTTGACCGTTATATGTTAATGCTTTTAATTTTTTGTGTGAATGTAACGGCTACTAGGCAAAATGAGAATTTGAATTATTTACATAAATGTAGTCAACTAAAGTGAACTTGTCGTTACAAGTTAATTAATGTTAATACACGATTTTAATTGGTTCGATTGACACTGCTGACACAAAAAAACCAAGTTTCTTTTATTAATTAATTTTATACAACTAATAATTTATTTTGATTTGAATAAACTAGTGTGAGAGAACGTCAATAACATTATAAGTTTATTATAATTGATAATGGCAACTTATCTACCCCTCAATTTCTTAAGTTATACTGATTCATCAATTTTTGAGTATTTTCGTAGAAACTAATTGTACATTGAATACAAATTTATTTTTTTTCGTGTGAGATTCAGTTGTTCACCTCCAAAAATGGGTATTCCTTTAATATTTTCAATATTTTAAGTTATTTTCCTCAATTTGTTAGAATATAATTCAATGTACTAGAGCCCCCATCCATAATAAATCTCTTTTTTCATTCTTTTTATGTTTTTGAAACAATCCGTTTTTTTTTAATTCTACTAAAATACTGGTATTCATTAAACCAAATTAAATGGACTTGTTAATATAAATTCAAACGGATCTGTCAAAAATAATACTCCCTCCGTCCCAAAATGATATTCAGGTTTGACTATTCAAACTTTTAATGATATGAACACTTGTTTCACTAGCCATGTTTTTTTTAAGCCTAAAATGTAGAAATGTGAAAAACTTTTTTTAGGATAATGTGAAATGGCAAATAAAAAGATCATTTTGAAACGAAACGAAGGGAGTAAATTCAAACGGAGGTGTCAAAAATAATAAATTCAAACGGATATAAAAGAAAAACTCGTATTTCAAGAGGCGCGTGTGGAGTAAAATCCATGCTTACTAAATTCACTGTCTCCTCCTTACAAACTCAAATTCCATCCTTCCCTTCCCCAGTTCTTGTCTCGTCTTCTTCATCTATTATCATTCCCTCTCCCTCTCTCTCTACTCTACTTCAATTCTCCACTTCTCTCTCTCTCTCTACCATTCACACACAAACACACACTAAAAATCCATTCTTTACTCAGGTCAAGAAAACAGAGCCGGCTAAAAAATCCAGCTCAAGAAAACAGAGCCGGCTAGCCATGAACAACAATAGCAAAGAGAAGCTGGTGGTGGAAGTTATTGGGGCCCATAATTTGATGCCCAAAGATGGCGAGGGCTCTTCTTCTTCATTTGTTGAAGTTGAATTCGAAAATCAAAGGCAAAAGACTCAGGTCAAGTACAGAGACTTAAACCCTGTTTGGAATGACAAGCTTGTTTTCCATGTAAACGACGTCGCAGACTTGCCTTACAGGACCATTGAAGTCAACGTCTTCAACGAGAAGCGGTCAAACAACAGCCGGAATTTTCTAGGTAAGGTTCGGGTTTCCGGTACTTCCATTGCCCAGGAAGGTGAAGAAGTTGCTCAGCTATACACTCTTGAAAAAAGGAGTCTTTTTTCTCATGTTAGAGGCGAGATTAGCTTGAAGGTTTATCTGTCCGTGACGGAGCAGGTCAAAGAAGTGGTCAACGGCGGCGGTGGTGGGGTGGTGGTTCTGGGTACCGGCGGCGCGAATTCCAAGAAAGCCAAGAAGTTGCAGCAGCAGCAGCAGAAAGCGGTGAACATGACGGTGCTACAGAACCAGATGGGTCAAGAAGTCAACAACGTTAGTAACCATAAAAACAGCAAGATGGCCCACCAAAACCAGCAGCTTCACAAACCCGACCCGAACCAGGGTGATATGAAGCCGGTTGTGATAACCACTGTACCCGGTCCGGGTATGGTTTCCAACAACGGTGGCGTTCCGGTGGGTCACGGCGGTGGTGGGGTTGGGTTGTTTTCCGGCGGTGGGCCCCATGAGTACTCACTTAAAGAAACAAAGCCTCACCTTGGTGGGGGTTTGTTGAATAAAGACAAAACAAGCTCAACTTATGACTTGGTGGAGCAAGTGCAGTATCTTTACATAAGGGTGGTGAAAGCTAAAGAAATCACGGTGTTCGGCGGCGGCGAGGTGGTGGCGGAGGTGAAGTTGGGGAATTACAGAGGAATCACAAAGAGGGCTTCTTTGAACAATGCAGAGTGGGACCAAGTCTTTGCATTTTCAAAAGACTCAATTCAGTCCTCAGTTGTGGAGATTTTTGTTAAAGAAAGAGAAAAAGATGATTTCTTAGGTCGTGTTTGGTTTGATTTAAATGAAGTTCCCAAAAGGGTCCCACCAGATAGTCAGCTGGCCCCACAATGGTATAGAATGGAGGACAAGAAAGGGGATAGAGGGAAAGGTGGTGAAGTTATGGCTGCAATTTGGTTTGGGACTCAAGCTGATGAAGCATTTGCTGAGGCATGGCATTCTAAAGCTGCAAATGTGCATTTAGATGGCTTGTGTTCAATAAAGTCAAAGGTATATCTCTCTCCTAAACTTTGGTATTTAAGGGTTTCTGTAATTGAAGCACAAGATGTTCTTATGGGTGAAAAAGGGTCTTCTTTGATGAGGTACCCTGAGCTTAATGTGAAGGTACAAGTTGGTAATCAAGTTTTGAAAACTAGGGTGGCTCCGGCCACTGCTAACCGGAGCCTCTCCAACCCTTTTTGGAATGAGGATTTGATATTTGTTGTTGCCGAGCCGTTTGAGGATTATGTGTTGATATCGGTTGAGGATCGGATTGCTCCGAACCGGGAGGAGGTTGTGGGTCGGGTTTTGCTTCCGGTTACTGCGATTGACAGGAGGTTGGATGCTAAAGAAGTGGCTTCTAGGTGGTATAATCTTGATGTTCATTTCAATAACCCGAATGAGGCGAAAGCGGTTGTGAGATTTGCTTCTCGGATTCATATTCGGGCTACCCTTGATGGAGGGTATCATGTTCTTGATGAAGCTACTATGTATAGTAGTGATGTTAGGCCAACTGCTAAACAGCTTTGGAAGCCTCATATTGGGGTTCTTGAAATGGGTATTTTGGGGGCTTCTAATCTTATGCCTATGAAGTTGAAGGAAGGGAAAGGTGGGTCAACTGATTGTTATTGTGTCGCGAAATACGGGCAGAAATGGGTCAGGACCCGAACCGTTGTTGATAGTCTATCGCCTAAATGGAATGAGCAGTACACTTGGGAAGTGTTTGATCCTTGCACTGTGATCACAATTGGAGTATTTGATAACTCCTGGGTCGATAAGAACTTGGCCCATGGAGGTGGAGCACGTGATACCCGGATTGGGAAAGTCCGGATACGGTTATCCACGCTTGAATCTGATCGGGTCTACACTCACGCGTACCCTCTCTTGATGCTGCATTCTTCAGGAGTGAAGAAAATGGGTGAGCTTCATTTGGCTGTTAGATTTTCTTGTGCTAATATGCTCAACATGCTTCACATGTACACAATGCCGTTACTACCCAAGATGCACTATGTACAACCATTATCTGTCAATCAGCTGGATAGCCTGAGGTACCAAGCCATGAACGTGGTGGCTTCCCGACTCAGCCGAGCCGAGCCGCCCTTGGGGAGAGAAGTTGTCGAGTACATGCTCGACCACGATTCTCATATGTGGAGCATGAGAAAGAGCAAGGCTAACTTCTTTCGGCTCACCAACGTGTTAGCTTGGCTCATTGCAATGAACAGGGTTCTTGATGCTATGCGTAATTGGCATAAACCGGTGTATTCAAGCTTATTTGTGATCACATTCATCGTGATTGTACTTATGCCCGAGCTAATAATACCTTCGATATTACTCGCTCTAGCTGTTACCGGGCTTTGGAAATACCGTCTCCGGGCCCGCCACCCTCCTCACATGGACACCCGCCTCTCTTACGCAGAAAATGTCCACCCGGACGAGCTTGATGAGGAATTTGACTCGTTCCCAACTAGTAGGAGTGCTGAGATAGTGAGAATGAGGTATGACCGGCTTAGGAGTGTGGCAGGGAGGATCCAGACCGTGGTTGGCGACATGGCGACTCAAGGGGAGAGGTTCCAAGCGTTGCTGAGCTGGAGGGACCCACGAGCAACGTTCTTGTTTGTGATAGTTTGCTTCTTTGCTGCGTTCGGGTTTTACTTGGTGCCGATAAGGTGGGTGGTGGCTATTTGGGGGTTGTATTTTCTGAGGCCGCCGAGGTTTAGGAACAAGTTGCCTTCAAGTGCTGTGAGTTTCTTCAAGAGGCTGCCTACTAGGGCTGATAGCATGTTGTGAGATATGGGGTTTGTATCTAATGGTATGGGGATTAGGGTAGGAGTAGGAGTAGGGTGGTGGTTGTTTTAGGGCATAATCTTAGGGATGGTGTTTTGGGGGTTTGACTGGTTACAAAGACAGTCCCAGTCTTTTGTTGTTCTTGTAATGAAGGGTAGGATATTTGTCTGGGAAGTCTTTGTTTAATGATTATGATTATGCTTTTGCATTTGACATGAATATTTTATCTTATGCTTCCAGTTCTTGGTCAATATTATCCTTAAGATGTACTACTTCCTCTTCCTTCGTCCCAAGCCCAAGCTAAGGTTTTTACTTTTTTTTTTTTTTTTTTTTGTTTATCAGACTAAGGTTTTCAGTTGCTTTATTACCTAAAGTTGACAATAGGACCCACTTGTCATACTAAGGTTTTTAGTTGCTTTATTACCTAAAATGGACAATAGGACCCACTTGTCATTCTCATAACAAAAACCCTCTACCCACTTTCTCCTATTTTACTTTTCATATTCACAACATTTATTTTTTTCTTAATCTTCATGTAAAATCAAAATATGAACTTTAGTCTGGGACGGAGGGAGTACTGAATTAACCTTTCCCAATTTCTCTTTTTATACGCATCGGCAAATACTTCCTCAGGTCCAAAATAACTGTCGCTTTTAGTCAATCAGATGTAACTTTAACTAATAATTTAAAATGAAAAATAATGATGCTAATAAAATCTAAAATTTGTCATTGTATTATAATTAATAATACTTTTAATAATAATATTTAGATTTTTATTAGGATCATTATTTTTGGTTTAAATTTATTGGTTAAACTTACATCTGTTTGACAAAAAAATGATAGTTATTTTGAACCATAAATAAAGAGTAATTTTTTGTTTCAAAATGATTTGGGATCATATCATTGATAGTTGTTTTAAAATAGTAGATTCCACTTGGTAAAATGTCATTTTTATGATAGGTGGTTTTTGCCATTTTGACTCATACTCCCTCCGGTCCAAAATAACCGTTACTTTTGGACCAAAATTTTAGTCCAAAATAATTATCACTTTTGAGCTAAATGTCTATTTTATCCATGCATTGAAACTTGTTATCTTTTATTAATTAGCTTAGTGTGTGAGACATTAATGTAAGAAAGTTGCACACTTAATAGGGGTAAAGTTAGAACTTTTGTCACTTAGTCATGATAATTATTACATTTCTTAAGAGTAGTGCAAATACAAAAAAAAAACAGTTATTTTAGACCGGAGGGGGAGTAATTTATTATTCCTTCCATAAATAAGTTGGAATCAAACACATAGGGAAGCAAGTAAATTTAGAAAAATTAGTTACTCCCTCCGGTTCAAAATAACTGTCTTTTTTTGCATTTGCACAACCCTTAAGAAATGTAATAATTAGCATGACTTAGTGATAAAAATTCCAACTTTACCCTTATTAAGTGTGCAACTTTCTTACATTAATGTCTCACACTAAGATAATTAATAAAAGAGAATAAGTTTCAATGCGAGGATAAAAGAGACATTTAACTCAAAAGTGACAATTATTTTGAATCAAAATTTTGGTCCAAAAATGACAGTTATTTTGGACCGGAGGGAGTAGTTTGTTGGGTTCTGGGTTTATGGGCTTGTTTTTTGCACCTTAACCAAAGTTACACTGGGGGGAGGGGCGAGTACACGGATCGAGGTGGGCAAGCATGGGACTCGAATTTATGTTTTCTGCCCCTATGGCCTAAAATTAAAATAAATGTTGGCTCCTTCCAAATTAAATATCAAAATTTTAAGCTAAAACTAGAAAAGATTCACAGGTTTGTTGTCAGCCGGATAGATGGCATACAGACTGGGAATTCTTCCGGGGCAATGCTAGGCTTAAAAAAAAAAACATAAAATGAAAGATACAAGATGTGGTGACGATATTTCATTGGCTATATCGATAGTAGACCCGACACACTCTAGTTAAAAATACCAACACAATTATGACAAATCATTTTGTAAACCACATTTTATAGCCATTTTTTGTAATTTTATTATTTCCCATTCTTTAATGAGCATAATAAGGCATGGAATCCATCTCCAAATCCGATTAAAGTTACAAGTGTCAATAAACACTTTATCATCTTTTTATGAGGAGAGAGAGAGAGAGTATGTTAAAAGTGTCAATAAATTATCTTTTTCAAACAGAGGACAGATTTATAGTGCACCCCTTGTGGACAAGTTCTGTAAGTTTAACAAATTGCATTTCTTACCTAGAAAGACAAGTTGGCGTTGTGGGAGTAAAGAAAGCATGGGAGAAGAAGAGATGTGAAGGTGGCCGGTGGCCGATGTATGTTCGTGTGTGGGTGGGGTGGGGGGGGGGGGGGGAAGGAGACGAAAAATGTAGAAGTTTAGGTTTGATTTTTTATTTTCCCTTTTCAAGCAAATTTAGGTTAAAAGAAGTTTTTTAAGGCTAAACTATTGACTAATATCTAAATTTAGCCCTTTACTGTTTTTCTAAACATTGTTTTAGCGCCTTTACTTAAGGAATTAGAATTATAAATGACTTTAGTGTAAGGTATTTTTCTTTTTATAATTTTTACTACTATTTAAAAAAATTATTATTTTAAATGATAAACAATATTTTACTTTGATATTTATTATGTTTTTTGGGTAATTAAAATATACATTCTTTTATTAATATAATATATATATGCGTATATATATATATATATAT
The DNA here is from genome assembly GCA_026119855.1 of Campanula takesimana. Classification (NCBI taxonomy): domain Eukaryota; kingdom Viridiplantae; phylum Streptophyta; class Magnoliopsida; order Asterales; family Campanulaceae; genus Campanula; species Campanula takesimana. Next base: position 50,583 of record JAOWBW010002173.1, read on the forward strand.
ATATATATATATATATATATATATATATATATATATATATATATAGGAGTTGTAAAGTTTTTAACAAAGGGCCAACATAAATAATTATTGAACTTTATGGGTAAGAAATGCAATTTTTAAAGAAGCTCGTTAATTTCTCGTTAATTTCGTTAGCTTCCATCCATGACCATCCAAAAAAGACTCATTTCGCCACAAAATGTGAACATTAGGCACCAAATTGCCAAAATCGAAACATTAGGACCTAAATTGCAACTCATATGAAACTTTAGGGCACTAATATGCTATTTGCCCTTACTGTTACCTAAGTCCCGAAAATGAATTTCCGGAAAGAAATTTCTAAAAGCAAATTTATCAAAATTCATTTTGGACGGAGGGAGAGTACTTGACTCTCTTTCTATCATAGATCCCTTACCACCAAAAATGGGAATATTATCTCCAAAAAAACCATTTTGATGCAACCAAATTTTGGTGGGTAATTGTAAGAACCCTTTTGGATGGCAGGCTAGGGTAAATAATGGAGATGGTTCACTTAACTGAGTTACTATATTACCCTTCTCTACATGTACATAAATAATTGGTACAAATAAGCTGTTATGTCTAACATGTAGAAATTTACATCTACATATACCCCTTGGTTGCTTACATGAAGCCCCAATCAATGAAGCATCATAAGAACAAAAACAAAATATCAGTCCAGAAGAATGTCATCAGAAATACCAGAAGGAAAGTCCCAAGTCGATACCACTTTGCAGCTCCGCCTGCATTGCTTTCGGTTGGGACCGTTAGTCTAAAAAAGGAGCCAAAAGCGGATTTGAGATATTTGGAAGACCAGATCTAGCTCCCAGAGCTCGACAACTGGCTGCTGCCTGCATTCAATAATATCAAGACAATTATACTCCCAATATTTTTTTGGAAAAATTGCATCCATGATCACCCAACTATTCATATGAGTGGATTCGATCACCCAACTCTTATATTTCTTGCATTCAATTGCCTATACTATATTTTTTGAGCATCTATGATCATTATGACTAACGACATCCGTTTTTTCTTGTTAAGTTGTCATGTGCGATGCACATAATTAGATTTTTAAGGGTAAAATAGGAAACAAACTAAATTTTAACTCATAAGGGGTTAAAGTGTGAAATACTAAACTATAAACCCTATATATCCAACTATTTATTATTATGGAGGACTAAAACAAACATTTCCCCCCCCCCCAAATTAAAACCTTTTAACCCTAACTTGATTCCTTGTTGAATTGCACGGTCTCCATCCGCATTCCCAAATTCAATCAGGCCCTCCTCCTCCATTGCCTTGTTCTTCACCGCCCACTTCCACCAACTACCTTCAACATCCCACGTCATCCTCCAACCATCCAGTGCACCCCTTCCTGTCTCGCCTCTCTCTTCTTCCTCAAATCAGGCGGTGTTGCTCTTATCCTCCCCAACCAATATCTGACCTTTACCCCCTTCATTCACTCACCAATCAGAAACCCTACTTGCTCTTGCCCCACACAGCAGGCCCCCCTCCCCGCCCCGTCGGTTGTCTCCAGTCTTTCTTTCATCTCTAACCTCCTCTATTTCTTTTTTTTACTTTTTCAAATTTCTCAAAATAAATCAAAATTTGAACGTCTCTCTCTCTAACCTCTCTCCTTCTAATTTTCGGTTTCCAGATCTGTTAAGGTGAAGTGTGTATGTGTGTTTTAATCAGATTTTCGGTTATTTGTTTTTTTTTTTTTTTTTTTTCCTTTGTGTTTGAGTTAATTATCTATGTTTTGATGGGTGTTTTGGCGTTGGTGATGACAGTGGAATGGTGGTTATGTTGGTGACTACGGTGGAATGGCGGTGGTGTTGGTGACGATGGTTGAATGGTGGTGGTCAAATTGCATTGACTTAGTCAAAGAATGGGCAAATTAGAAAAAAAACATCTACTCTACTTTTTTAATTAGTTATAATGCCTCGTTCACTTTAAAACATTACACATTACTACTCAAGCATTATTTTATTTTAAAAAATCATAATTTTTCACTTTTAGCCTTTAAAAAATCGTAATGTGCGTTGCACATGATTTTTTAACACCAAAACATGGATGTCGTTAGCCATAGTGATCATAGATGCTCAAAAAAATTTGTGTAGGCTATTAAATGCAAGAAAAATGAGTTGAGTGATCAAATCCACTCATCGCGAATAGTTAAGTGACTTTTGATGCAATTTTTCCTAAAAAAATTTTTATATATTTTTTTCTATCAAGTGTCTAAAATTATCATGAAAAGAGAGAAAACAAGAAGTTAAATATTACCTCCATCTCAAAATGAATGTCCAGTTTTATTTTATTTTTATTCTCTCTTAATCAAGAGCAAATTTAAGTACGTTTTGGACATTCATTTTGGGACGAAGGAGTACTTCAAAAGGCAGAATCGTATTTCCTTACCACTTGGGCTGCAAATGGTAGCATCTTCTCTGGTGGTTTGTTAGCGCATAGAGCTACAGATAACATAAGCAACCGAAAAGGAGAAGTGTCAATAATCCTCAAGTATGCTTCTATTGTTGTAATGATTAACTCTCAGATGCGAAGGAACTTTACAATCACCAAGATTATGATATAATGCAAAACTAGTAGAAACTGAATACAAAGACGGGCAAAAGCAGATCTGAATTGCATAATACTAAGTTCTTTTACATACCATAGAGGACTGCCCCAATAAATGCATCTCCAGCACCAGTTGTATCAACAAGTTCTGAGGGCGGTATTTTCTCAGCTGTTCCCACATATAGCCTCCCGTTCACTATCCCCACCCCTTTGGCTTTTAAGATCATCGCCTTCTGAGAATCAGAACAATTAAATATCAAACCCAATTTTCAGTAAGTAATGCCGGGCACACTGAAAGCTGTAGTGCTACACACAAGCATTCTACATAGCACACGTTATTAAGCTTCTTGGCCATATCGTTTACGTGCCCATTAAATCTAATAATCCTAATGGTTTAGGCAAGAACAAGTTTAATGGCTACAATCTTTATCTATCAACGTCACAGTATTGTATTCCACAATGTTATGCCCATTATTTCTCGCTTTCATAATTTTATATATATATTTTTAAATGTTTAAGAATGTAAGTGTACCAATCATGTTAATAGGAATGTTCCATTTTTTAAAGAGATGGCTTGGGGGAACAGAAGCAAGATAAACTGCCAAAAAGAACATGGAAAAGTGGAGATACTCTTAACCAGATTGCCAGCAACTGTGACATAAACCAACAGTTGAATACAAGAGTTAATCCAATTTAGCTAACAATCAGATCATCCTGGATATGTATGTTCACAGAAAAAGAGGAATACCGATGAAATGCATGTTGGGTTAGATGTGTTATAATCGATCTTCTGCTTCAATTCTTCTACTATACAGTCCACGTCCATTTCTTCATATTGAACACCCTCAACTAGAAAAAAAAATATTCCAATCAGAAGCTGCAACTACTTGAATCTGAAAAAACAACAACATGCTCGTACTGTTTTGCCGATTTTCAGTGTCAACAACAGAATGCAGAATCATATACGCACCAGCTACACTTCTCTCGAGCATTATGCATCCATCTTCGCCTAAAGTTACAATGACAAACTTGACTTTTGGCAACCTCAAGAGCATAGAAACAAGAGCACTTGGAACAGTCGAGGCGTCAGTCCATGCCTATCACATAAAATAGATAACTTAGTATTTAAGCAATCAAGCAGCAAAGCAGCCATATAAATGAAGGCCAAACCAAAAAAAGGGGTGATATGACCTCATAAAATATACCCTCTCCATCAAAACAACCCATTTTTTGTTTTTCAAGAAATCAAGGAAGTTGACTATTAAACGCTCTTTGTAGTGCATGTACATGAATACCCTTCGCGTTTACATAATATAATTGCAAATGCACATTCGGACATGGTGGTTGCAACTGTTATTTTATCAACTTCACTAGAAAAGAGACACATATTTTGGCACCTTTTTTTTTTAAATGAACATTGATCATGAGACGGAGGGAGAAATCGTTAACCTCTCAATATTAGAGAAAACTTATGATTGAATTATTGTCAAATTAAACACAAAATGCAAAGAGACATTTAAATTTTCAGTCAGACAGCTACGGGCAAACTATAAGTAGTCTCAGTGAATGAAGGAGAGGGGGGAAAGAGAGGGAGGGAAGTCCAAATATGTAGTGTTGGATAATACATCAAGTTTCGTCAATATATTTATCGAGATGAATTAGTTGGGGAAGATCACAAATGGTTTACCATCCTATTCTCTATCATCCTTAAAGATGCCATACAATTTATAAATCATTTAACCAGTATATATGTTTGCTTCTTAAAAATGGACTTTTCAATGATTTCAGAGCTTCTGAAGACCTTTACCAATATATCTAGGTCACAAACAAGAGGATGGCAGTCATTTAATGGAAACAGAGATGCATGTTTCAACCACTTCTCTTATGTTCTTGAAATGATAGAATGATATCAAGACTTGTATCATGACCAGATCTGAAAGAGGGGAACGTTTGAGAACATTACCAAATCATGTATCAGTTTTGTAATCATTTTGATATTAGAAAATTTGTTAATTATATCTTATGCCAGAGAACACACAAAAGATTTCATTCTTGCCAAGTCCAGCGCAATGAAGGATGTAATTTCAATTGCAAAATACAAGAATGTATAGAACGGAAACTATCAATAGTTGTTTGCAAAAAGAAGCTTTCTTGCCTGGGGAAATTTCGCTGTGCATACTACATAATCAGACAAATTTAGAAGTTCGTCCAATCCTTCTCTTTTCTTTTCTGCATCGATTAGAATAGGTATACTCTTGCATTTTGCCTGCACTGGTAGCACCAAAAAGGGAGATCATTTACTTCCGTTTCAATTTGGATTGAATTTTATGAACAAAAAGTAAATAACATAACAAAGTGCGCAACCATCCTATCATGTTATGCACCCAACACGGACAACCCGGAACTCCAGACAAGGCCAAAATACATTTATCCCCCCAATGAATACACCAAATCCCACTTTGCAATCCCGCGCGAATTTTGTCCCAATTTGACACCCAATGTCTAAATTATCCCACTTTCCCCCCCAGATCCTAACAGATGTTAAAAATTTAACGAATTTTGTCATGTGCATGTCATGTGATGGGTATGCAAGTCTTTTACCTTCAAATTTTAAGGGCATAAATGTCATTTCCCCATTAAAAACTCAAATGTCTTCATTATCATGCAATAACTTAAGCACCACCAGAAAACTGCCACAATCGCCACCAAGTCCCCACCGTGCCACCATTACCACCACCATAAACAAAATCGAACATCAATTCAGGTCATTCCACTTGAATTATTCTCCATCCAGTCAATAATAACAAGAAATCAATCATAGTTCAGCACATGATTACAATAACATCCCTTAACTAAAGATTGAAACTCAGAAACAAAAAAAAAAAAAAAAAAAAAAAAAAAAAGGGAAGAAAAAACCCAGATTCGAAGTTCATTAAAATCTGCATTCTGGAAATGGAGGGTGCGGCATGAAGAGGAAGAAGGTGAAGTGCTCGACATGAACCGTCTGCTGTTGTTTTTGTAGTTTTTCCATTGTTGTTGCCTATTGGTGGCGGTAGTAATGAGTGGAGGAACAAATGAGGTGGGAGGGATGGAGGGGACGAGAAAGAAGGGAGATGAGAGGGCGTTGTATGATGGAGGTGTGAATACGTGAGATTAAAAATTGGGAGTCGCCAAGCCATTTTAATTAGCCAAAACATTTGAAAAAAGCTATTATTTCATGTAAATGGGTTCGGGGGTCAAATTACGATAAGAGAAGAATATTAAGCGTTATCACTCCTATTGCCCGAATGATCAGACTTTCTATCATGATGGGGTGTAGGTTGTGTGCGGTGTTTTGAGACCGGATCCGAAGATTGCCTACGTTCCTCTCAATGTGAGAAGCTCAGGTCAGTGTAGTTCGAAAAGAATTTAGAATAGGCAGAAGAAACGGGATCATGCATATTGATGGGGAGTATTTACCTAAAGATAAGGGTTTAGAAGTAGTTCCTAGATCATGTTCGGGTTGATGAACCCTAGATCATCATCGGCTATGAAATAACATATTAAGATCGAAACCCTAAATCTAGCATAAATAAGGTTTTAATCTAAGAACATAATGAACATGTGAAGAACATATGAATAAACATGTTAAGAACATGAATATTATGGATCTAAATCAAGAACATGGCAAGAACATGACTAAAAAGGTTAGAACACTTACCTATGTTGGCAAGAACTAATCTTGGATCTTCTTAGGAACATTGAGAATGTTCTTGGATGCTTGAAAGGCTTGATTTGGGAGTAATTTCGTCACTTGGGAGGCTTGAATGCTCTAAAAAACGATTTATGGAACTCTGATACTGATTCCCTTGATCCCCCCTCTTTATGAGGCTAAGGGGCCCTTTATATAGGAAACTGGCGGAGAGATCTGAATGCTGAGATCATCCGAGGCGGATGTGGCCGCGTGGCCAAGGGTGGATGTGGCCGCGTGGCTAAGGGCGAATGTGGCCGCGTGGCCACTTCTTCCCGCTGACGTGATTTTCAAGTTAGGGTTTATTCTGATTTATGGAAACCCTATTTTGGTTAATTTTGGGATATTCTAGAATATTGAGCTATATTTTGGGAATCCGGGACAAGTCTTTGCAAGGTTTCTAATTCCTATAAAGTCCTTGTATATTCAGGAATGTCCTAATTAACTCATTTTCAGACCGGGTACTAACAGGAGGGGAATGAGGGGAAAGGTGGTTATAGAATTGGGATAGGGAAGGGTTACGGGAATTGTGGGAGTGGGGGGAGGTTTACGGGAAGGGGAAGGGGAAAGGGGAACTTGGATCTGGAGAAGGGGAAAGGGTCAAAAACATTTTCTTTTTTTTTTTTACTTTTTCATTTTTTCCTTTCTTTACCTTTTAGATATTTTTTTACTTTTCTTTCTGGCAATTAATTAATCAATATATTCTACAACTATTTATTTTTGGGGTATTTTCTCAAAATCCCTTCAGCCAAACGTTTATTCTTTATAAGGACTCTATATATTTTTTAATTTCTCTAAGGTCCATCTGTGGTCTGAGACACGCCTCTCAGACATTTCTCTAAGGTCCATCCGTGGTGTGAGACACGTCTTCTAGACACTCTCAAAGGGATTTTGAGCAATAAAATTTCAACTTGTGGACTTTTTAGAAATTAAATAAATCCAAGGTCCTTATTAAAATTATGTCTTGCTTCTTGGAACTTATGAGAAATTAATCCTTTAATATTCACTGTGTTATTTTATTATTAATTAATTTATATTTTTACGTATAATTTTTTGTGTGAAATTAAAATGTATAAAATATTTTTTAATTGAAGTATATTATTAAAAGGGTGGGAAAATTAAGTTAAATAGAAACTAAAAGCCAAAATGAGGATGACCAAAATACTTGTAACATGTGATGCACATGACATATTTCGTTAAATTTCTAACGTTTGTTAGGATCTGGGGAGCAAAGTGGGATAATTGAAACATTGGGTATCAAAGTGGGAAAAAATTCGCATGTAGTGCAAAGTGGGATTTGTTGTATACATTGAGGGGTAAACGTATTTTGGCCTCCAGACAATGAGTATGGTTAAATAACACATAACACGGTAATGAATAAACACTACATCCAGTGTTCATTTTCAGTGTAGACCCAGATAGCTTTCAACAACAACACAGCTTCTCTTCATTTATGTTTTACTCCCTCCGTCCCTAAATGAATGTCTAAATTTCAAATTAAGGGACATCTGAAAGTCTACTATTTATACAATTTAGTGACAAAAATTCATATATATTCTTGTAATCCTCTTTCCAAACATTTAGTTTTGCAAGTGTAAAGAGATTAGTGAAAAAAAATTGGTAAAAAAACATTTAGAGACTAATCACATTACCAAATAGAAAGAGAAACAGACACAGACTAACAACAAGAAACTGCTTCCAAATATGGAGCAGAAGCAGATCTAAAATAAGACGCTCAGATAGGAACTACCAAGAGCCCCCCCACCCCCCCACCTGTCGAACACCTGAACCCTCCCCCTAGGTCTTGACCCACCGTAATTAACGGAAGACATTAACCTTAACATCCTTCCTACCCCTCTATCTTTATTATGATGTGCCAAAGACACTCTCTAACACAAACTAGCAAATGATAGAAAACTGATATCAGATTACTCTGGATTTAGATCTAAACATACATCTTCTCTTTTCCCTTAGGAGATCCATTCTTAGGCTTCACCTCAGGAGGAGCAGGCATAGAACAAGCTTGCATAGCAGATTGATTCTTCTCGTCAATCATAGCAATCGCCTCCTCCAGGGCAGCGCATACGTCTTTGGGATCGCCCAAATAGTCAACACTCTCATCAAACAAATAGTTCAGCATGAGCAGCTCCATCTCACACTGTTTGTTCTTCTTTTCTTCCTTGGCTATATCCTTGTTTAGTTTCTCTATACTGCGCCCAAGAAGTCCCTCCTGATCCAACTTGGTCCTACTTGTAAACATGGTGCTTGAGCTCTTGAACCTATCAATCACACGACGTGCGTCCGGTATCGAAGGCCAAACATCTAATTCATCCCTTTCCTCATTGTAGATGATTGCGCATATGTCAGTATCACAGAGGGTTTGAAGTTGACTAGCCTTTTTGAGCAGACCTGCTTTCCTCTTTCTTAGTGTTTGCTTTCGTGCGCGTGACTCAGCAACAAATTGGTAAGTAACCTTCGAGCGAACCATTCTAAATGGTACTAAGAATAACTAACTCCAAATTAGAATTCAGGTGGTTCTCCTTTGTTCCTCTCGTGTCTTCTCAGGTGGTCATGCAGGTATTTATAGGAAATGGTGTGTATATTTGGTAAAGGTTAGAATGCTCCAGTAAAGTCAATAGGTTAATAATTTTTGACTTTACGAAATTGGTGGCATTCAGCAATAAATTAAAAGGGATTGACTTTTTATAGAAGATTTATAATCTATCTAGATTTTGTTGTCCTTTTCTACTATTTCAAGGATTTACTTTGAGTAATATCCACAAAATCACAGCCTAGCCAAGGAAGAAAAGGAACTCTCTTCAAAGTAAAAGAGGAATTTCTCTTTACAGCTAAATGTTTACATTTTTATAATGCTATTAGCAGTAGCAACAATTAGCAAGAAACTTTACCTTTTTACTACCTTCCATCTACTTGATTCGGCTTCAATCCTTGATTATGTAATAGGACTAAAATGTGGCATAATGTGTATATATGTAGCAAAACCACTACTATAGGAGCTCTAGAAATCTTTGCTCATTAAAATTAAAACTTACATTACACTATGAGGGTACTTTCAACTGCCAGCAATAACTGAATAAGACAATTTTTTTCCTTGGGCAGACTCTCCTTAAAAAAGTTAGAAGACTTTTCGTAATATTGCACAACAAATTTGATTTTGGAAATTCCGCAAGGAAACTATTTCTAATGGATCATAATCTGTTCTTAGTTTGGCCTTTTTACTATTCAAAAGGTGCATCGTCAATGACATCAAAAGGAGGAAAAAGACTGACTAGGTAATTTCACTACTTTTCTTTCTTTCCATCTTTCCTTATTTCCCCTTTGACCCAATGATATAAAAGCAATATTGTAAAAAAACCATCAGGCCTTGGCCTGGTGGCCAGAGCTCAGGGCTTCCAACTTGGAGGTCATGGGTTCGATCCCCCCTCCCCTAGAAGTTAGAGAGAAGATTTTCTCTCCTTAGGATTTGTCTCTTAGGCGCTTCTATTAATGATTATGTAAAGAGTTCAATTATGATTTAAGTAAAAAAAAAAAAAAAAAAAATATTGTAAAAAATCTGGTGAGTACACCTTTCTTCCTCTCTATGTTCCCCATTGACCCAATAATATAAGTCAACATGTTCTCAAGCATTTGCCAACACCTTGCACAATATTATCACATTTAGGTAACCTCTCAGTGCTCATTTTATTAGGTTTTGTATCTTTCTATATCCAATCATACGTCAAATGAACACAAAGGGAATGACAAACTAAGTTTGATAGAAAATCAAAGCATAGCTTCTACTTTACAGCTTATCGGATGTTTTTCAAGATTTCCATGTAATGAGTAATAATGCAACATATATACTACCTCCGTTCCAAAAAGAATGCCCAAATGTGTCTTAATCATGAGTAAATTTGGACATTCATTTTGGAAGGGAGGGAGGGAGTAATATTAATGTTTGCAATTTTACTAATCAAAAATTAGAAAATATTTATGTTTGAAATGTAGGAGTTAGTTGACGTATAAGATTAATGTCTGATTGAAGTGTTACAGATGAAAATAAAACAATTGATTAAAAAAATATGTAAAAATATTTAAGAACATATATGACACTGCATGAGTAAAGGTGGTGTACAATATAACAACTTGAATATACCTACATCCATCCCAAATTAAGTGTCGCCTTTGGATCTCCCGCATCCAAAATTCAACGTTTTTTCTCATCCTTTTTTTTTCCTCTGAAGCATGAAGACTGAAGACCTCTCTTATTGAAAGTTTTTGGTCAACGTATGCCAAGGAGTTGTAAATTTTGGTTTTCCTGCTTATTATTCCATATCAATTTTAGGGAGATAAAAAATAGCTTACGATAACATGAAGGGAGCATAAAAATGGCCATAAAGAAGCTCTCTACTTCCAGGAAAATGCGGGCCCACAATGGACCAAGTCATCACACAACATAGATGAATTAAATTCAAACCTAGATGCATTTGCTACTGTAATAAGGTGACTCAACATGTCGGTCCTTCCCAAGTAGGCGTTGTCTTGTAGCGTCTATAGTTTTCACCATTGTCAAAACTCTCCAGTCCCCACCACCATCTCAGGTAGGCAATGCAACTCAGGCAGCACAAACCCTTCGTGTTCAGCCATTTCCATGCAATCGAAGGTGTTTTTTTACTCTATAAACTATTGGTAACTGACCAAGTCCCAAAACAGACAACTTTTAGATTAGGAATTTATGTATCTGTGTTAGTTCGTAAAACTTACCTAATAGAACAATAAAAAGTGAAAAGCTAGAAAAAGTGGTGTTTGTTTCGGCCTAGAGGAGCAAAGATGAGATTTTGAATTTATATTCTTGTGGGTTACCATCAGTAAAGAAAGAGAGTGATATTTTTGAATTGTTTTAAATGAAGAATGTGGAACGGTTGAACTTCTTAACTCTCACGGGTAAAACGGGACAGTCACGGGTTTTGTTGTCAACGGGTTGCAACGGGTTCGGTAAATGGGATGACACTACATGAGCGAGTTTGGGAAATAGCAAACCACCCCTGTTGCCATCCCTACTATTCAGTTGTGATGACCCAGGGGAGACATCAGTTCTTTACATCTTCATACATGATGGGTAACACATGAGAGGAGCACTAAGCTTGAAACACATCAATTGGCCCCTATATAATAGATTAAGCATTTAGATGAGTTGGTTGCTTAACAAACATAAGCAAATAATTTGGCAGCATGGTGTTGCACCCTTAGCTCCAGCTACGTATAAAAAGAAAATCAATTTTCTGCAAACGCAACTAAAGTTGGACAATCACATGCGGTCTGAAAAATGCAGTGGACGAATAGGAACTGCTTGTTGATCTATCAACTAAAGACCGGTTGACAATCCAAGGTAAAGAAAATTGTTAAAACAGAAAATCAGGAATCAAATAGTGGTATTTTTACCTCGTGTGCAACAGCTATAGCTGTTTCATGTAATCTGACATCAAAATAGACAAGCTTGGCTCCATCCAATGCCGATAACATATTGGACTTGGAAAGATCATCAGGAATCATTGGGGGAGACCCAGGAGTATGAATACATGTGCGAGTGTTCCTGGAAACACCAAACAAAAAAATGCAACCTGGTCATGTTAAAAAGTACTTCATGGATGTATTAAGATAGACGCATCGGCTTCCATCAATGATACATTAAAAACAGTAAACTAAGTAAGATGATCATATGCAATTATTATGCATCCAACAATATTTTCTTGAGCCAAAGTACAGTAGTTGAGTTAGCAATGAAAATTTCAACTAAAAGACACTAATTAGCTTGCTTCAACCAATGAATACACATTTACTTGGGTATAATGAATTAGTATAGCTAATAGATAGCAAACAAGGATTAGAACAGGGATGCCAATATGCGCACTCATAGATACATATAGACATGCGGAGGGATATATTCAATTGGAACCAATTCAAATTTCTATCCCTTCTGGTACAGTCTCTTTATTTTCCATCCTCTTCTCTAGAATAGTCTAAGAAACTCCCAATGTATCTTTTCCCTGTATAAATTGAGGGCTTCTCTTAAGAATAGCAAACAGTTCATTATTCCATATCTCTGATTTTGGTGCATTTTTTCTTCTGTCTTATAGCTTTTCTATAATTTAGCTATAAAATTCTCTTAGGCTGAGTATGAAAGCAGATACTACTTATTAGGTTCTTTTAGCTCACCACTGCACCGTTATCATAGTATAATGAATAAGCGGCTAGCAAGGAGTAGGAAGACAAGATGACAATATCCACAGAAAAGAGCACGTGCACAGACACTCACACAGAAAGAGAGAGAGAGAGAATGATATATCTACTGTGTTATAGCTTTCATTACTTTTCTTCCCCTCATTTTATTGAACCCCTCCACCCCATAGCGCCAACCTTCCATCCGATCTCAAATGATCTGCATTGGTAGTGCCTTACTCTTGCAAAGTTTATGGATTCTCATGATCTCATCTAACCTATGAGAATTTTTGCCTAGCTCTCTAATAAACTTGTGTAACGAACCTTTGGAAGGAATATGCATTTCATCTAAAAACCATATAACTCAGAGTGTGACCAAGCATTGGTACTTCCTAAGTCCTAACATGCATCATCATCAACAACAACAAAGCCTTAGTCCCAAAACGATTTCGGGTTGGCTAACATGAATTCTCATATGTAATCGTGAAAGAGAAGATGTGAGGGAAAAAAAGTACATTTAAAAGAAGAAAATAGGGTGAAATAAAATTTGGAAAAGGAAAATCAAAAGAAAATCAATAATCGATATAAAAGATTTAGAAGCTTAAGAAGTAATTATCACAATCATATTTAATTTAGTTGATATGGGTGAAGGAGATATGAACATTCCAAATACACAAGTGCCCCTGCTGCAATCACTGAATGGAGAATAAATGGGTTGGGAACTTTAATGAGAGACCCTCACGTTTGCTTGTCAACAATGATATAGGTAAATGGAGAATTTCCTTCTTCAGAAACCTGTGACCAGTAAAAAATTGTGTTAGAACAGTCATAAACAAGACGATTTGATGCAGAACGGAAGCGTTTTGTTGCATAATCTGGTTTACAAATCAAGGGACTTGAATCACGCAGCAGATTCAACAAAGTTTTGAATCACGCAGATTCAACACACGAAAGCAATATTTGCTGGAAATTTTCTCTTTATTAAACTCTGAATATTCTAAAGAATTACAAGCCTTTATATAGGCTAATAAAACCTAAACCACAAAGGAAACTAATTTCTTTTTCCTAAAGTAAACTAATTCCTAAATCAAATAGGAAGCTAAATCCTAGACTTAATAAATAATAAAAGACTACTAACATATACTCCCTCCGTCTTATAACAAACTTCCCATTTGGCCATTTTGGGCGTCCCATTGGAAACTCCCACTTACCCAAAAAGGAAAAGATTCCCTCCACTTTCTCTCTCCTTCCCACTCACAACCACTATCCCCTACCCCACTTTCGCTCTCCTTCTCACTCAAACCACCTACTTTTCCAACATCTTTCCTTAATTCCCGTTCCTAACATTCCATGGGAAGTTTGTTTTGGGACAGAGGGAGTATCCTTTTAGGATCTGGACTCTGAATAGTAAATAACTAAATAAGACTCCTAACTGAATATGGAAAACCCTATTCCAGCAAATAATAAAAAGACCAAACTGACCCTACTTTAAGTTAATACCAAAATACCAGACTATTAAAACTATAATAACTGGAATGCTTCGCCATGAACTCAAGCATATTATGATGCTTCTTATGCTTTTGTATTAGCTTTTCCTTGAGCCCTTTGCGTCCCGCAACACGATTGAGCAAAATTAATTGATACAACAGCATGTTTCAATCACAGTAAAAAGACTTGGCCTATGTAATGATGTATGCTTGTGTATGTGTGTTGCGGTGTGCTCATTAGGACTTGCTTGTTCAAGCAGTATAACTGAAGTAGTGAGGAAAAAGGCCATAGGGGAAATGAAGATTGCAAAACCCAAAGAGATTACTTTGACTCCAGGTAAGATCCACGTGCCTTCTTGCATAATTGGACTTGATAAATTCTTTCAACCATTAGCCTTCTAAATACATGATGAGAACATGTAGTTTCACAAAGTGAAAAGAGAATGGGAAAAAAATCAATAATAGAGATAAGCTTATCAAATGTTGGAGGCAATCAATTGACAGTAAAACAACCGACCTCATGCGTGTAGCTAAGTAGATCAGTTGCGTCTACAGTGGAAAAAAGCATTTTCTTTATAGGATATGATAGTTTTATGTAAGGAAAACATAGATGCACACGTACAAGACTGGGCCTATAAGGTACATTTGATTACTGTGATATGCGTGTCATAGATTTAGATGACAGTTACTGAGATGTCTAAGGGATCCACAACTGTATATGTACTGGAAAAGTTATAAGGTTTGATATAGTGATTGATAGAGTAATCATGAAACCATTACTTTGAATCTTATAGTGAATGATAAACGTAGAAAAAGAAAATGAGTTCATCAATAACAATCTAGTAAAGAAGCAATGATAGAATTTCTTTATTAATCACGAACTAATAGGGATGCATAGTTTTACCACGAGAAAAGATGTATCCACACCATCAGCCTCTAGTTCCTCCAAAATTCCCCGACCTTGAGTGTCATTGGAAACCTAACAAAATTTATGAGCACATGAATATAGAAAAGGAGAAAGTATTCCGACAAATTACTAGAGAGTGGAGTCTAGACTCTCTAGAGACAAAAAGCTTTTCTGATTGTTCCACAAGATAAAAGAATTTTACCAGCATATGTTCATGCAAATAAAATATTCACTACTTATAATGCCAAAATCCCTTCAGAAAAAATAAATGTTTGCTTAGAGGGCAATATAAAGAACAAAAACAATTTACTGCCTTTCAAATGTAAAGGAATAACTGAAGAATCCATAACGAACATTCTAATCTCCCGAATTGTTGGGAATTTAGTGGTACCCCGTCGCAATTTAGAATAAGAACAACATACCCAGAAACACAAATATGAGAGAATCACACAATAAGAACACAAGAATTGTTTGCCAGGTTCGTTCAACACATGAACTACGTCCGGGGGCAATCGCCAAGTCAATATATTATTAAATATTCTTTAATATGGTGCTACACTGTGTTCTAGGTCGGAACTATGCTTATATAGGTGTACAAGGAAGCCCTAAATCAATACATGGAAGAAATCTAGTCAAAATAGGAAACTGAGAAAAACTTGGCTGTTTGCCGGCGTGCACGGCCGTGCACATTTTGCTACTCGGCCGTGCACTATAGGTGGAGCGGCCTTGCTCCAATTTTTCACGAAGACAATAGCTTTTCTCCAGCCCCTTTGCCTTGCACGGCCATGTGCCTCCCCATGCACGGCCGTGCATCCCCTGTTCTGCACTTTCTCGATTTCCTTCTCCTTTTTGACCTCTCCTTGATCCCC
The DNA here is from genome assembly GCA_026119855.1 of Campanula takesimana. Classification (NCBI taxonomy): domain Eukaryota; kingdom Viridiplantae; phylum Streptophyta; class Magnoliopsida; order Asterales; family Campanulaceae; genus Campanula; species Campanula takesimana. The sequence continues at coordinate 66,387 of JAOWBW010002173.1, forward strand.
ATCAACCCCCCATGATTTAGACTCCCTTTCCTCTTTGTTTCCTTGTGGTTTTAGGGCTCTAAACCCAACACGAATGGCTGCATGTCTCTAATTTAATGAATGTACGTCACCTATTCTACCCTCGTAGTCATGACTCTAAATCGAACACAGCAATTTGGATACTCACCATATCCCAGAATAGTGGACAAGTATCAACGAATAAAGTAGCTCGGCTATCACATCATAGAAGAGATGCTGTTGTTCATAGTCCAATACCCATTTTCTATGATTATTGATAAGTTTTTTGTTGGTTTTCCTTCTTTTCAATTTTGTGAAATGTCAATAATTCCTTTCTTCCACCATGTTCTACGTTAGTAAGAAATAGGCTAATATTAATTGTATTGTCTTGCTTAAACATTATCAGAAGAAAAGAGTCGTCTTTAATATCTATAATGTGGAGAGGATCATATTGACCAATATAGAGGAAAAATAAGTATATAATGGCAAGGATTACCATGCTGGATAAAAATTACATACCTTTGATATCAGCCTTGCTTTTAATCCCAGACGAGCTGCACATGTTAAAGCATTTCCTGCATTACCACCTCCTTGAACCTACAGAACATAGATGAATAGCAATCACAAAGTCTCCTCAAGCATAGAATTTGACTGCTACGCAACAAAAGGAGTACAAGAAGACTTATGTTTCCAAACAAGAATCTGAAGTGTAATGATTTTTAATTAGCCTTAAGAGATGTTGGATTGTTAACAAGCATAGGAATCCTTCTACAGCATAGATGCATGGAAACTTATTTTGAAACAAGAGTAACAAAGAAAATTGTCGGAAGACACAGTAAAGTATCGAGACCCTATGACACAATTATACTTTGATCAAAAGTTACAAGGAAAAACAAAAATTGTATATGAAACTTGACTGTTGGAACTGAAAAACAAAAAACAGCTCGGTGAATGGAGTCATCAATTTTGTGATCATGAGCGAGTAATTCAAACAACTACACTAGCATTTGATACATTCTGTTTCTTTTTTGGCAAAGTGAGAAAAGTATTAGGACCAGTTAAAAAATATAATTGATTCCCTAAACATTTGCAGTTCCTTCATTCCAAAGAGGTAAATGACAGCAAGTAAATCTGAAAGGCACCAACTTGACATTCCAACTCAGACAGATGAGGAAGAGATCAAGGAGTTTTCGTTCTTTTGATATATTTCTCATGTTTCAGCAATAAAACCAGGACAACTTAAATCATAGTTCTTTGTGAGGACGGTTTAAATATGTTAGGCAATAAAATTGAGATGCTTAGATTGATAAAGCTGCTAAATTAATATTTTTTTTAAACTGCAGTAGGCTATAGAACATACAGCTCCATGTTCAAAGAGCAAGTCAAGAGTACCTTCAAGCTAGTGCTTCGAATCTTGTCATCGGGCTTAGGAAAAGCATCCACTGTCGCCAAGAAATCAACAGTTACACCGCCTAAACCCAGCTGCAAATACAAAAAACTTCCATACTCATCACGCGTATACATATTTTATACGAAAATAAGTTTTACATCAAGCAACTGTGACAACGGCATATTTGAGTCAAGTTGTTTACTCCGGGTAAAGAGCTTCATTATCAAACAGGTTACAAGAGATATAGGCATCACGGTGATAACATGCCATTTCTATCATCAGCCAACTAAAATGCATCAAATAAGCTAAACTGTCCATGTAATGTGCAATCTTCCTAATCACGCCACTAGCAAAGTTGCAGATTTGGTGCATTCAAGTTTTTTTTTTTTTTTTTTTTTTTTTTTTTTTGAGAAATGGTGCATTTTAGTTAGACAGTGGGCTAATTGAATTCAATAATTTACCCTTGGATAAATGCTCGAACTCTCTAATTACTCAATTGTGAGGTGGTAATACAAATTAAACCCTAAAATTGGGTAAATTTTCGTGTGTGAGCGTGTGGAGACATACCACAATTGGCTTTTCAGGATCAGCTGGAAGCGCTGTGGGAGCTCGAGTGGACGGAGACGACATTTTTGCCCTAATTCAACCTCAGCTGGTTAGATTATACACACATACACTAATTCCATCGGAATTAAAAGAGGTGCACATTTCACTATTTTACAATTAAAAATGAGTGAAATTGGACAACAGACTCCGATAAGAACGAGGAAGTACGTACTATAAATGGAATTGAATAATGCAAGTAGTGGGTGGATAACCTTGTGGCGGTGGATGTTGTGGACTGGGAGGGGAGGAGATAGAAAGAAAAGCGTGAGGTAGGAAAATGGAGGAAGCTCCGAGGAGAATTGAGAAGCGCTGCCGGAATAGTGGCGGTAGAGCAGCACATAGAAACCATTTCTTTCCGCCACGTAAGGTGGCGCGTGGCCGTCAGACCGAACTGCCAATTTGCCGTCAATGCTTGGAAAGGCGTATTAGTGATTGGTAGGGTCAACGGCACTTACTAGAGACTGAATAAGTTGTGTTTGGTTAAAGGGATTAGGATGCCCATTGAATTAAATTTATCCGGGATAACTTCTCCAACGGGTGTCGTCAACTTACCAATAAAAATTTTTGATTTTCGCGATCTAGTACCTCCGTCCCACCTGTATTGAGAGTTATTTCTATTTTGGTTCGTCCCACTTTATTTGAGACTCTTCAAAATGGTAATCTTTTTATAATTTTATATTCAATCTATCTCACCCACTCATTTTTCACCACTCAATTCATTCAAGCAACCTACTATTAACCCCACTCATTCTATCTCTTCATTTTCTACCACACATTTTTCATATTTTATTCTTTCTTCTTAGTTATTGTACTCACCTCTTACTAAGAGTGTTCACGGTCCGGTCCGGTTTTTATCAAAATTTCACGAAACCAGGACCGAACCAATTATTCGGTTCCGTATAAAAATAGAATCAGGACCAGACCAGTACATTATAGAACCGGTTCTATTGGTCCAGTTTCATTGGTCTGGTTCCGGTCCGGTTCTAACTATTACACAATATAGATTTTTTTTATAACAACAAACATAATACAGTTAAAACATCATTAGTTTTGCCAGCAAAAAAACTAAACTATAATGGTCACAAAAATTTAAAGTTCAAAATTCAAACAACAATAACAGAATAATTAACTTTGATCTTTTTTGTTACAAAGCATAACATCAAGCTAAAAGGAAAAATAGAGAATATGCCATGCCATGCCATGCCACATTGAGTGTCGCTTTCCAGTTTCAAAATCAAGCTAAGAGGGAAAATAGTTGCCTGCACAAAACAAAAGAGTGTACGACTCCAAATACTAATGCATAATCAGAATGATAACATGAGTACACAGCTACAATAATGTGTAGCCTCCTATAGCATTCAAAGATTTCCATTAGCCAGTTAAAGGAATTAAGGTTTTGTTTATATATTTTGGTTTAAAATTAGAAATATACTCCCTCCGTTCCAAAATGATCTTCATGTTTGACTATTCAAACTTTTTAAGGATGTGACCACTTGCTTCACTAGCCATGTTTTGTTTGTTCACTTTTAAAGCCTAGATTGTAGAAATGAGAAGAACTTTTTGAGACAATGAAATATGGCAAATGAGAAGATTATTTTGGGACGGAGGGAGTATAATATATAATAATATATATATGTAATACACATACATATACATATGATTATGATTGGTCCGGTCCAGAACCGTGTATATATTTTTCGAAACCGGGACCGGATCAATTAACCGGTTCTATAGAAATTTGGAACCAGAACCAGACCATTACTACTAATTCGGTCCGGTTCCAAATTTTTTTTAACAGCCCTACCTCTTAGCACTCATTCTCTCTCTTTATTTTCTACCACACATTTTTCATATTTTATTATTTCTTCTTAGTTATTGTACCCATCTCTTAGGTTTCAAGTGAGGTGGGACGGAGGGAGTGTATAATTAATATTGATATTTTATTTGAAATAATTTAATTTAATTGAGGAAACATTTAAATTCTGTAAGAAAGTTATGGGCGTTTAAAAATAATACTATATGATTTTTAGATCTTTTTTTAACGATGAATTTTATAATTTTAGTCAATGTTATCAAGTTGTCCATCAACTTTAAAAGTTTATAAGTAAGGTGAAAGAGTATGAAATACTCTTGCATTTATTTGTATATCTTTGTGATTCTGATGTATAAATTGTAAATATTTACTTTAAGTTATATTGTAATATTTATCTTAGGAATGGTTTATTTTAGGTTAATTATTATTATTATTATGATTTAATTGACTAACTTACTAATGTTTATCTTTGGTAGTTATCTCTTTTGTATTTTAGGAATGTAGGTCTCTCACCAAACAAGGAATGGGGCGGCTATAAAAGAAGAGGGAGCCGTCCACTATTCATCACAGATTCTGAAATTCAGAGAGTGCGATTTTCATTTGTGAAAGAGTCCTTGTGTTCTTGAAGTTCTTGTTCATCAAGACTTCAAGGTGTTTGCGTGTTTTTGTGAGTTCTAGTGATCTAGAATATTTTGATCTTTTCGTTGTTTGTTTCTTTCATTGTCTTGTATTCTGCAAGACCTTTTGATTAATGAAAGTTTTCCAGCAAGTAATTTATTGCTCAAGTGTTTAATCAATTACATTAATTATTCCGCTGCGTTTTCTGTATTATTTATTTGTTCTGTCCGTTGACAGTTGACAGGACAACTGTCTTGACACTTGTGAGCACAACTGTACTCTCAAGTTACTGTTTTTCAGAACAGTCCTAGCGGCATATTTCTTTCATAAGGCATTTAAAAAAGTGTTTTTGATGGGTAGATTGAAATTTAAAATCACTCCTGTAGAGTTAAGGAGTAGTTTTAGTCAATAGTTATCTAAGTTGTCCATCAGCATTGATATACTGTAGTTAAAGAATAGTGTTAGTTAGTTAATTTGTAATCAAGTTGTCCTTCAGCATTGATATTGATATTGATAGTTGATTGACTCATCAACATAATATTGTGCCCATGAATGTGGCTGATGGCTCAAACAGGATAAAAAATGTGCTCATGTAATGTGGCCCGTGGCTCAAACAGGACGTCGGCGAAGGAACAGTTTCAGGTCCATGTAAATTTACCGGGCAAATTGCACTTTAGTTACCTGAGTTTGTCGTCGTATTTCAATTGGTTATCCAATTTGTGTTTGTTACAATTTGGTTTTTGAGTATGTATTTTTGTTGCAATCAGGTATAATTTTGGTTAGTTCGTCAGAAACCTCACGAAAAGTGTGTCGTGTGCCACTCACACGACATACTTAAGGGTTTTTTTGTCTTTTCCATGGGTGTACACTAAAAGACATACTTCCCCAAATAGAAGGGTGGATCGTGAACATAGTTCCCCAAATCACCAAGTCCGCACCATCTCCTATATTTTTATCGAACCGGTGACCCCCCCCCCCACCTTCCTCCATCATCACAACCCCTTCCACATGACCGCCAACCGCTTTGCCCTCGACCTTCCCCCTTCAACTCACCCCCTTCATTTTCCCCCTTCTCCCGTCCCCATTCACGAAGCTTGATTAATATGAGAATCCAGCAACGACGACCTGCAATCATCGTAGCCATTGAGAGAGTAGATGGCGGTGCTGGTGGTTTTTTTTTTTTTTTTTTTTTTTTTTTTTTGCATATGCAGTAACTGACATTTTTACCCACTCAATGCATAGCGAAGCGACAAAATACCCTCAAGTATGTCACATGAGTGGCGCACATGACACTTTTCGTTAAGTTTCTGACGAACTAACCAAAATTACACCTGATTGCAACAAAAAGACATACTCAATAACCAAATTGTAACAAACACAAACTGGATAACCAATTGAAACATGACGACAAACTCAGGTAACTAAAATGCAATTTGCCCTAAATTTACCCTACTATTGAATACATGAAATTTTGTGCAACTCTTGATTTCAGATCACATAAACTGATCAGATATTTATCCAAAAGAAGGATTTTCATTTTTTTTTATTTTTTTTATTTATTTTTTTTTGCCATGAAAGAAAGAATTCTCAATGGTCAACAAGAAAAATAATCTTCTTTTTAGTAAAATTAGATGGAAATCAAAAATATAACTGTCTGGTTCAATCCACTGAACCATAAGAAATTAATTGACCACCAATATACAACACAAGGACCATCCTGTTCTGTATGGTAATAAATCAAACCAAAAACCATGGTCCTCCCTCCACTTTTCATCACCTTCCCTCTTTCTCTCCAGACTCCAATTGAAGGAAAACCCAAGCAACCCGAACCCGACTAACCTACACTTAAAAAACCACCTCCATGAATCTCGGTGGTCTTTCAGTCAACTGTACAAGTCCAAAAACATTCTAAAAAGAAGCTTCACTCCAAGTAGGCTTGGACAGAAGTCCTCCGTGTTCACTCATACTCCCCTTTAATCTATAAAACGAGGGTTTACTCCGAACAGTTCTAAGAGGACCTGAATGATTCCCATGCCTATTAGGTAAGGAAGTCCCTCCGCCAAAACTTGATGTAGAAAATGCTCGGTTTTCCATATCTTCAAGTGGGCCCGAACTATAGTCCATTGTAATGAAAGAAGAAGCATGCCCATAAGTCAACTGTGGGGTGAGTTGACCCGCATTCCACCAACTGCTATCTGAAGGGGCTAGATCGCCCTTGAAGTCCGATTCAATGGCAGATGATTCTCTCTGGCTCATGCAGTCCCCGTCTGTGTCGTTGTATATGAGCTTTAGTGCTTGTACTACTTCTCCCATGAATGGCCTTTGGGTTACTTCAGGATGAACGCACATGGAAGCAATAGCAGCTACCTTGGCCATGTCATCAAAGTCGTAGCTCCCAGCTAATGTAGGGTCCACCAACTGTTGCAAGCCTTCTCTACTTGTCAGTTGGGGACGGGCCCACGTCACTAGATTTTCTTGACCAGAAGGTTGAGACATGTCCACTGGTTTTCTTCCGGTAAGAAGCTCCAACAACACAACCCCGTAACTGTAGACATCACTTTTGACTAGTAGATGGCCTGTCATGGCGTATTCAGGAGCAACATAACTGTATAAACAAAAGTAAATTTAAAATCAGAAACTGATTATCGGTTTCACTAGAGTTTAGGGATGACGCAATAAATCAAAAACATAAAATCATACAGTACTTTAAATTAATAAATTTTATGTATTGTTCAAGAATTGATTATGTAGGAATACATACCCAAAAGTTCCCATGACTCGAGTAGAAATATGGTGACTCCCTTCTGTTGCTTCCCTTGCCAACCCAAAATCTGAAACTTTAGGGGTGAAGTCATCTTCTAGTAAAACATTACTGGCCTTGAAATCTCGGTGTATTACACGAGGGTTTGAATCTTCATGAAGATAAGCCAATCCTCTTGCAGCACCAAGAGCAATCTTCAATCTTGCATCCCAGTCAAGAGGTCCCTGAGTCTTGTCTACACCTGCAACACCAACAACTGCAAATAAGTTGATGCACTTGCGGAGCAGGCATAAGCTAAAGGGGGCAGCTCCCCTATTTGTTTGTTTTTTTTTAAAAAAAAGGTGCAACTTATTCAAATTATTTTTAAATTTAGAGGTTTCAGTGCTAAATGTGAGAGAAAATGCATTATGAATTACTCCTGCCCCCTTATTTATAAAATGTGATGGAGGTTTAATTGTTAAGTTTTTGATGAACTATATTATGCAATATTTTGCGCCCTGACGAAAAATCCTGGCTTCACCACTGAGTTGATGTGATTCCGCCTAGGTTCTCTCAGAGGTGAAGGTATATAATCAGGATGATAGAACAGCATGCATGATACACTTCAAACAAGTTAATATCTTCAAGTTCAAAATTGAAGCATTGAAAAAAAAGGTCATCTCGACATGAACAACGTACCATGTAAATGGGATTCAACACTGCCATTTCGAACAAGCTCATAAACCAAGCAGCGTGTGTGTCCTTCAACGCATATACCAATAAGTTTCACAAGGTTACAGTGATGCAACCGGCTTAGCATCTCTACTTCTGCAATGAATTCACGATCCCCATTCTGATTATTATCTCTGTTAAGAAGTTTCACTGCAACTTCAGCTCCATCCTCCATGATCCCATGATACACACGCCCGAATCCTCCTTCACCCAATACTCTTCTTAAACTAAACTTCTCAGTGGCCTTGTCAAGCTCAACAAGTGTAAATGTCTTAACCGAGAGAATAGAAGCGGGCATGGTAGAAAACAGGGATACGGAAGGGGAGCTTGCTGGGCTACTTGAAAACATGGAACCAATTCCTGCAAGTGATAACGAAAACTAAATCATTCGGAAAGAGCCAGACAAATCAAATGCTTGAAAGGTATATATACACATATATATTATTTATATACTCCCTCCGTCCGTAGAAGCTTCACCATTTTGGGAGTGGCACAAGAATTAAGAAAAGTGATAAGTGGGAAATGGGTTGTGAGAGGGAGAAGTGAGTGGGTATGACAAGTGGGACCCATAATTTAAATTTGTGAGGGGAAAAAGTTAATGGGTATGACAAGTGGGGACCACAATTTGAGAGGAAAAGGTGAGTGGGGTTTGACAAGCGGAGCCTACATTTATAACCATTTTAGGCAAGGTGAAGCTGTTAATGGGACACCCTTTTGGGTAAAAGGTGAAGCTTCTACCGGGACGGAGGGAGTATATGTGTATATATAAATAATACTCCCTCCGTCCCACCTCACGTGAGACTTATTTCCATTTTGGGCCGTCCCACTTCACTTGAGACTCCCCAAAATGGTTATCCTTTTATAATTTTATATTTAATCTACCCCACCCACTCATTCTCTCTCCTCATTTTCCACCACACAATTTATTCAACCAACCTACTTTTAACCCCACTCATTCTCTCTCCTTATTTTCTACCACACATTTTCCTTAGTTTATTCTTTTTCCTTAGTTATCGTGCCCACCTCTTAGGTCTCAAGTGAGGTGGGACGGAGGGAGTATATAGTTATAAATAATATATAGTCCACACATTAATATGTCACAAACTATTTCAGACACTCACCAGATCTCTTATTGTTTGATGGTGCAAGAACAGGGCCAACAGAGCTTGATGGTCTCCCAACCTTCCTGCATTTTAAAAGGACAGAAACTGCTCCACAACAAACCACCAAGAGTACCACCGCAGACAAAGTAATGACCAAAATGGTTCTAGGGTTCATCTTCTGGCTTTTGTCAACAAAATCTGCTGTGATAGGGAACTCCCGACTTCCAACACTGCCGGTTGGACCACCACCAACGCTACCCCCATATGGTGGTGAAGCAGGAAGTCCTGAAAACAACAGGTTCCCCATTAAGAAAAGCATAATCACAGGAAGGTTTGAGGAACAATGGATGGGGTGAGACTCTACCTGGATAAGTAATATAGACCACTTCATAATTACCAAAAAGAGTCTTATTCAGAGGTAACTTCTTTTGCCAGAATCTCTCATAAGTGAGCATAGCAGTGGTATTATCAAACTTCTCTCCTAGTGGAACCAAATTGATTTCAACTGCTGTTTTTCCCTGATCATGAATATCAGCACTAGCACCCATTATAATCACTTGACTTTGTTTTAAATATGTGCCTGCCGCTACCTCAATCTCAAGCTCGTTAACTACCGGAAAGATTGCGTAAAGAGATACATCTAAAAGAAGTTTGACTTTCATTGGAAAAACACAACCACAGGGTGAACCATCAGGAACTGAAGTGAATGGATCCAAACAGGTTTGACCACAACCTGCCATGTTTCACAGTTAAACTAGTCAGCAAGCATCTAATAAATGAAAAAAGGAAGGCAAGCGAGAAAACTGCAACGTTATACTCCAAAGGTCCAAAATGAGATGATTGTAATCTAAAAACTACTGGCAGATAACTTGATTGTATCAGGATGAAACCTTGAAGATCACTTCCTGGTCCATAATTTCTTGAGTGAAAGAATGGAAAAGACAGAAGGATACAAGTTTTCGTAGTTTGATTTTATCATAAACAGGCAGATAACTTGATTGTATCAAGATGAAACCTTGAAGATCGCTTCTATTAAATTAATGACTCAGTAACTCAACAATCTTTAAATAATTTTACTTATCATATAGAAAAAGAGAGAGAGAGGGAGAGAGAGAGAGTGAGATTAAAACATCCTTCCTTGTAATTTTTGTTATGGAAGCTTGGTATTCCCCAAAACATCCTTACATCTCTAATTCAGCATCCAAAAAATATGTGAGCTCAATTTACTGGTTCCGTTGACATAGTGTCTATAAAATTGATAATTCCAGTGTTTATGAGGTGGGCCATTATTTTTTGGTCTGAAAGAACCTTACAATCAAAACTCCACCCCCATTGTTCATTGCTCCCTTAAATTTTAGGAATATCTTCATCAATTCCATGTTCATAAGTCACAAAAACTACAAGGAAAAAAATTAGTGATCGAATTATCCTATGGATCATCATAAAGTTCAGCAAGATATACCAAAAACAAATGCATATTTGGTTTCATCTTACATACTCCCTCTGTCCAGCTCAATGTACACGGTTTCCCTTTTGGAGGTGTCACTGACAAGTCTTATTTCCTAAAATGGACAACTTATGTTATTATTATTATTATTATTATTATTATTATTATTATTATTATTATTATTATTATTATTATTATTATTATTATTATTATTATTACTATTATTATTATTATTATTATTATTATTATTATATTTACCTTACCCCACTTGTCATTCTGACACACTTAAATTGTGGATTCCACTTGCAAATCATATCCCGCTTATCTTACATGCAACCCTTTTCCACTCACAATATCGTTGATTATATACATTCACTCCTTAAATCCTGTGCTCCACAATATGTGTGTACATTGAGCTAGGACAAGAAGAGTCGTCTTCAGAAAAATTTAGTTCTAGACTCTCCAACGTACGATTATGTCATGAAAGATTGGCATTTTTTCCAACTCTAAACCTAGAATTGACATATTTCCTAAAGCTCATGGGCAGGCATGAAATCAGCGGGGATCAGTCCTCCATACAAATACACATATAAAGGCCTATTACCATTTCGAACCACCGTACTATTATGAAGCTCCGGTTTTAACCGCCTGTGTACAGTTTTAACCATCCTACTATATATACGCATTCAATTTCACCTTACCCTAACGACATTCAAAAAAATTAGTTTACAATAATAAAACTTAACAAAACTAATGAAAAGTTGCCAAAAGCTAACTACGTTTAAAAAAGTAAATGTTGTTCGCTGAACGGAGTGAGATGATTGGAGGAGAGAACAGGAGGGTGTTGTTCGAGCTTGTGAACATTAGTGGCATTGTGGCACTTGGCTGCGGATTTGGCGTGGTCATGGAAATATGTGAGTCGTGGGTTGGTGTGGTCGGGAATCTAACTTTTTTGGATGTCAGTAGTTTTTTGGGGAGTTCTAGTTAGTTCTGTTGAGCTTTACTAACAAAAGCTAGCTTTTTTGGATGTCGTTAGAGGGTAAGGTTAAATTGACTGCAAATATATAGTAGAATGGTTAAAATTGTTAAAAAAAAAGTTACATGGATGGTTAAAACCGGAGCTACATCATAGTACAGTGGGTCAAAAGAGTGAATAAGCAAAAAATCTCCAAACCTTCATTGAAAAAATATGGATTTTGTGTTAAGTAATTATGTATTTGTGTATGTGAACAGAAAAGGAATGATACGTCCTACTCTTGGTCCCTGAAAAGCTACTCCCTCTGCTTCTACAACAAAGATTAAAGCTAATTGAGTCCATTGTAAACATTGGTATGTTTTGAATCTTCCAATTTTGCCCATGTTGGGGAGAGGACACATTAAATGAGCAACTAGGTCGAGGGAAAAATAGTAAGAATAACACTTCCAAAAAAAAAAAAACAGATTAGACACTGGCCACTTTATTCTAAACAGCTTAAATGAATGATGAATTCTCTTTTATGAACAGAAGAAGTACTATATCTACTGATACATAAGTTATAGATTTATCACGTAATAACAATTTAGACCCTTCAGGTGCAGTTTAACTAGTATACAGGCAATTATAATAATGTGGAAGGCTGGCTAACAGTCAATCTTAAGCACTTTATTTTCTCACATTTTCAAAGCTCACCATGCCCAATGAGAGGGGGGTTAACAGGTAGCTAACGAATGGTAAAGACACTCAAGGAAAACACCTTAAGGTCTTTGATTCCATTCTCAACGCACACACACACACACACAATTAAAAAAAATTAGAGGAACTGACCAAAAATCAATTGAAATCACCTTCAATACATTTCACTTTTTAATGCAACTGGCATTGACTTTTAGTTTTCTCTCTGACTCATACGTTTACTTTAATTGAGATAGAGATGTATAAAATATCAAGAAAATTCTTTGACCATACTATATTTTAATTGACACGCTTACTACCTGGTGTTGAGGATGGAGATGGCGAAACTGCAGGACTTCTAACCCGGTGGTGATGGTGTCGATGTCGCGGAAAACTTCTACCAGCACGACCAGAAACAGGGCCTAAAATAGAAAAAGTTCATATTAGCAAATACCAAACTAGTCAGCTCAAACAGTTTAATAAAATCAAATGAGACCTTCAGAACTTGGGGAAGGAGCTGGTGCAATTGATTCCAAAGGAGGCTTAGTCTGCCGTGTGTAAGGTACTATGGATGGATCAATTGAAGCACTTGTTGACATCAGCCTGACTGCTAAGAAAAATGGCGGAAGCCACTATATGTCATCCATTTATTGATTTTTAAAATATACACCAAAATAAGCTACATGATATCCCCGTGAACAGGAAAAGATAATAACTTGAGCTAAGATACAGTTGAATCATTTCCCAGATTTAACATAAATATGTGATAAAGCAATGGACCCACGTCACAGTCCAGGACACAAAAAGTAGCCACCGACCAGTTACAGATAAGTTCTAAAGCAATAAAAGTAACAGCCAAACAATCAGTAATGCTCTTTGACTTTTCATTCCTTCTTTCTTTGGTAGCATTCTCATGGAGCTCTGAGCTCTGATAATTTTCTAAACACAGATATGGTGACAATTTTCTAAACACAGATATGGTGCTGCCTATTAGGGATGGATGTGACACCACGGAGGTGAAACCTTTATGGATCTTCCTGAATATTGTTTTAACATATTCAGTAATCTTTGCTTAGTAAACCTCAAATATGCACTCAGTCTGGCAGGTCCTCTTATTAAGAATGTAGCCTAACTTGCTTGTACATTCTTGAAATTTCGCTAAACCTGGAGCTATATTTCCTATATTTTTGGAACAATTGAAAACGAAAAGAGGTACTCCCTCCATCCTAGAGTAAGACTCCTACATGTGATATGCACGCTTATTAAGAAACAATAAAAGAGCAGTAAGTAATAAAGTGGGTTGAGGGTGTAATTGTCCAAAACACTATTCATCTATTTCCATTTTACGAATGGGACTTACTCTGGGACATACTAAACAGGAAGGTAGGACTCTTACTCTGGGGCGGAGGGAGTAATTATTTTTTGGTCAGACTGAAGAATTACGCATCCATTTTGTTATTTTTTAGGAAATACTCCCTCCGTTTCACGTCACTTAAGACTTATTTCCTTTTTCGTCCGTTCCATGTGACTTGAGACTGCCTAAAATTGTAAAGAATCTTTACTATTCCTCCCACTCATTCTCTCTCTTACTATACTTTTACACTCACAACACCAATCAACTTACTATTCCTCCCACTCATTCTCTCTCCTATTTAATTTTTCATACTCACAAACACCTCCTCCCACTATTTCTCTCTCTTACTTTTCCTTAATTTGTGTGCCAAATTTTTGGTCTCGAGTGACATAAAACGGAGGGAGTATGAATAAGAAATCTTCAATAACCAATGATTTCACAAACACTGAGAGCATTATGCCTCAGGATACTTGGTGGACGCAGCACTCAAATCGTCTTGGAAGAATGTGTTCAAGAGTCACTTGCGTTCTAGCTTTCCAAGATAACCATTTGATTTTTAACTGCCTGGTCATTACATTCTAGATTTCAGAAAACACCTGAGTTTATTGCCACAGTGAAGATGAATCCATCCAGAAACGAGTATGAATTCAGTGACATAATAGTTATTTGGGGAAGTAGTGGGCGTATATTGCTCTCTTAATTGCTAACATATATTTTGCTCAATATAATATAAATATATTTCACAAGTTATGTGTCGTTCACAGAACGGTCTAGCAGATATAAGAAAATTGAACAAAAGAACTTTAGTAGAAAAGAGGGAGGGGAAGCAATTTTCAATCGTCCAGATGAAGTATACAGGATATACCTTTCTCCTGTTGTAGAAAACTTTTCCTTCCAAATAATGGTTGGCTTGGTAGTAGTGAAGGAGACAAGTAGATATTCAAAATCGAAATACCTGGAAGAAAGTTTCTTTTTTGTCAAATAGGTTAGGAACAAGCATGGATGGTGATTTTATAATAATGCATGATATCTGAATCATGGCATGAGCTAAAGGTCAAGTGGCACAAAGACAGATAAGGGATGTTATTAACATTATAGGTAGAGGATACAGCAAACTCAAAGCAAAGTTTTACGTTCGTAAACACAAGATCCATAATAAAATACAATAATGTAGCTGATTTTATGATGGATGTGATGGATAAAGCCCATAAAGGTCCCAGATGGCGAGAATTAAGAAGCTTTGTTTGGGATAAAAAGATTTCCAGTCCAAGATCTTAATGATCCAAAGAGATTGCAGCAGTAACAGCAAATGACCATTCATCTCAACTTTGATCATTTTCCTCCTTCAACTTCTTTGCTGCAGTGGTAAAACCTTTCTTTTTATGTATACATCAAGAAGTTACTTAATATCATATTATTGTTATACATCTATCCTTAGCCGAACTCAAGTAATTTGGACTAAGGCTAAGCGTCGTTGTTGGGTATGCTTATTTCTTAACCCTCCTAAATCATGTTAGAATTGATTGATACCATCACCTAAGTATGTTTTAAGGACTTTAAGACCCTATGTAAGAAGTTTTATAACTTCAATTTTTAGCTAAATCCTCTTTATAGACTAGGCTTAGTGATTAGGGCTTATACTTTGAATTTGAGGTCTCATTTGCTAAAGACCAAGTGTGGTGCGCATGACATCCATGCGCAGCACCCAATCTGCGCACTCCATGCGCATGACCTTCATGTGCGCGCAGATCAACCTTGGTCCATTCTCTTATCTCTTGACCTCACATTCTAGAACCTTGGAAAGCGTCAAGACAAGCTACGCTTTTTGGAATGAGCCAAAGTGCTGAGGTGTGCACATACGACAAAACAAGCACACTCAGCATATACATCGATGGAGACGCGCCTAAGTGAGAAATTCAAATGAAGACAGATGTCATCCTTCTAGGAGAAGATTTGAATTTTGTCTTCTTGCTCTGTCTCCAACGGCTACAAAGGACACCTGCGCACCAATCATATTGTGCCAGCTCATTGTCCTTGCTCAGAGCTCCAACGGCTAGTTTTTGAAGCTCAGCTATAAATAGCCTGCTCATCCTCATTTCCAAGCTGCTTGAGTTTTTGCTTCCAGATAGAAACTTTGAAGTTTTGAAGATTGTCTGCTCATTTCCAGAATCCTCAAGAACAGCCTTCATATCTTCATACCTTAACCAAGCCCAGATCCTAAAGCCTTGTAACACCCGAATATCTTGTGCTCTTCATCTCATAGATTTATAGAGCCCATATTTCTGACACACACACACCTCTTGAAGCATTGATCATATAGATCATACTTCTAGAGATACACCGGTTTAGTCTAGGATTTGTTCTTAAAAGCATAGATTTAGGTTTGAGTTTTGATTACTTGTAATCTTGTAAAAGCTCCTCAATCTAATATATATCTCGTAGTTAGAAATCCAAGACTAACCATCTTGGTAGAGGACGTAGATCTTTCCGATCGAACCTCTCCAAATAGCTTGTCACTTTATTCTGCTTTTTACTTTACTCTCACGCTTTTCTGATATATTGCTTTGTTTGATCTTTGTAGATTGTCTTGCACTGTTTGAATTGTGTTTGTTTGCTTTCTGCCTTAGTACATTTCTGCGCCTCTCTTTTAGCCAAACTTAGTTGCGTGCGTTTTTACACACCTGCGCATATACGTGCGCATTTGTGATTGCTTTAAGTTTCCGCTGTGCATTTCACACTCTTGTTGCGCTCTATACTTAGCCAAAATTAGAGCTGTGCGCATTAGCCTTTGATTTGCAAAAGGGTTTGAAAACGAATTTCAAAACAGGTATTCACCCCCCACCCCTCTAGCTTTTTTTCATGCCCTTGTTGCCCCTTTGGGACCAACAGTCGTCTTGAGTTATTATATCTCTATCCTATATTCAAAATTCTAGTAAAGCATTGCAGCCACATAGTATGTAATCTGTATCCAATATCAATATCTAAGCTTCATCGATAATCCTACAGATGACCTTAAGGATGAAGAACTCATCACTCCACAAACATAGGCATGTCAAAAAATGTGGCTCGATTGGTCAATTGTCCAAGATGAGTTGCTAACACATGAGGTGGTAACTTATATACGGAATGTCAACATTTTCCCATGAATGCTAGAGTACAAAACATCCAATATAGCTGCCTATATGAAAGGATTTGTTCCTAGTTACTTCTACTCTACAGCAAAACTCAATTGCATACCTTTACCACTACCTCATTACTGTGTCAGTATGGATTGGTTATGAGATATACGGAACACCATAAATGTCAACACTGATAACTTTGAAACATAAATCGGCATCTTTTAAGTGTAGCAAAATATTGGCATTGAAATATATTTTGTTATATTTTTATTTTGGAGTGGAAGGCAAAATATTTGAGCGCCTCCTTGAGATATAGCCAGAAGGGTGGTCTTGGAACGGAATTCTTGGGATGTTTAAACTTTTTACCTAACTTATTTCTTGATAGAATGGTAAACTAAGAAACTTCGTAGAACCGATCCCTTCTGACTTTCTTAAATATACAAGTAGATGATAAAATCCTCATTCGACTATAGCAAACATAATCGAACAAGGGAAAATTTCAACCAGGAACATCTCTTTCAAGCCACGTACAATTCAGACAGGCATCATTGTCAATGGTAAATCTTAATTTATCCCATATGATAGGATGCTATAAATTCCGTATACCAAAGTGAGCTTGCCGTTCAATTGAACTGTAGCCACAACAATAAAATTACCCCAATTCTCAAACCTAGCTGATTGAAACAAAAGCGGGTCCGCTGTCACCACACAATTAACTTTACTTTCTACTACAGATGCTTTAATGATAGTAACAGCTACTCTCTTCCTCATTTTTTTTATTAAACTTAATTTCTTGCTTTTGTCCGGCTTCTAGAATAAAGCTAACTCTCCAAACAAACAAACAAACAAAAAAAAAAAAAAAAACCCAAAAACAAAAATAAATACCGGAACTAGAGGAAACGAGAGTGAGTAGAGGCAGCAGCAGCAGAAGCATCAATTTTGTTGGCATCTTCTCTCCACAGTCCAATTCACATACACCATTGTTCAGAACAGTAAAATCTCGATGAGCTTCGGTCGGAGCTGCCTAGGGTTCCGAGAAAAGCCTCCACCGTCAACTGTATTGCTCAAGCGTAGGGATTGCATTCTCGTGTGACGGCGTGGAAGATAGCTAGCTAAAGCTGAGCTCGGCGGCGGCAATGCAGATCCATTAAACGCGGTGGAGATTGTAGAGAGAGAAAGTGGCGGTGGGGGGGGCGAGGATCTAGAGAGAGAAAGTTTGGTGGTGAGTAGATCTTGGGAGAAACACGGTTCGTTGGACGGGTCTTGGGAGTGAGATTTTGTGAAGAAAAGAGTGAGAGAGAAAGTGTGGGTGTGTGGTGGGTCGCTTTTATTGCCGGTGTTGCTATGCTACAGCGAATCCCTTTTTCCGGCTCGTGGTGAGTGTCGGGGGGACGCTTCGATATGGCGCGTGCTACCCACTGACCAATGGGGAATTAGTCGTAGAAGCTTCCTTCGTTTTGGCCGTACTTATTTTTCTACCAGTGTTTTGTAGTGCCTTTTTGCTTACTCCAATTTACATATACTTCGCCCCTACTTTTGCCACCCACCACCAGGGTGTGCGAGCATTTCAAAATGTATTAAATATATGAAGATTAAAAAATGGGCTTGCCGCTCCTCGCCATAAAGTGGTAAACCATTTAGTCTTTCAACGAAATTCGTACTGTTTCACGCAAATTTTTGTGTTACTTATTGAATGTAAATATATGAAGATTAAAAAAATATATGGAAAAGTAAGTATTGTGATTGTGCAGTAAATGTATGGAGATGAAAAAATATATTAGAAAAGTAAGTATTGTGAGTGTGTAAGAGAGAAAATAAGTTTGGGAATAGATGTTATGAGTGGGTAAGAGAAAGAAAATTAAACATTTTAAGAAGCAGCAATTAATATGGAACGCACAAAACGAAAATAAGTAGCGATTATTTTTAGACGGGCGAAGTAATATTTTCTTTGAGTTTATTGTCGTTTTAACCCGCGTGCTATTGCCAGATTGAAGCTTTGCCCCCGTACTCGTGAAACTCACACTATGACCTGCGTACTATAGATTTAATAAAAGAGTTTATTGCAAAACTGACATGCGTACTTTCACTTTTTTTCAATTTGACTCGCAAACTTTTGAAACATCAAATGTGGGTTGCGTACTTTAATTTTCAAAATTTTGAGACAACTTTTTTAACACCCGGTTTAAAATATAACGGGACACTAAGAACGTTAACATAATGGGTTATATGCATCTCACGTGAGGGGTAATTTTGTCATATAACTAAATATCATAAGGGCTTAACAGCCCTTCAACCTTCTATGTAACTTAGGTCGTCTTCTTCATAATGCCACCACCAAGCCACCCACTACTGCCACCTAAACACCACCACATGATCACCATGGAAAATAAATGTTTTCAAGATTTGATAACAGAAAACTTCCAAACCCAAGTTTTCTTCTTCATATTGAAACTCGGAAGTTAAAAAACCAAATCAAAATTTGCAGTCTAAAGAAAAGAACGAAATCAAAGAAAATCGAAAGCCATAACATTTTAAAATCAGAAATCAAAAATTGAAACCCAAATCATTTTAATGGTTCATGCTTTTTCTTTTAAAAACCCTCATACACAAATCGAAACCCAGATCTGAAAAGTCAGAAGTCAAAAATCGAAATTAAAGATTGAAATCAAAACCCAGACTCGTTGCCAAAGTCAAATAAAATTGAAGTCAATCCCATATTTGCGCTTCAAAATTATGAAATTCATACCCAGTTGAAATAGATTTGGGGTAAGAGAAACCATGATCTTGATTTTATTTTCTTTTTTGAGCAGATTTGTGTTTACACCCATGAATTGAACATATGTGTTCTTCTTTATTTCTTCATTTGCTATAAAAATTAAATTTAATTTTAGAAGAAAATCATGTAATGGAAATAGAGATAAAGAAGATCTGGCCTTTTTTCGGGAGAACGGTGGCTGCCGACAGTGGTATTCGAGTTGATTTTCAAGCATTGATCGATTATGCTGGAGGGTCGGTCAATGTGAGGTGTTGCTGGGTTTGAACACAGTAAGATTGAGGAATTATCAAACTAAAATGATCAGTCATTGTTCTAAATGAAGGAGGAAGGTCACATGTGAAGGTTAAATAAGTAATTGCAAACATAGTGCCTATTTTCCGTTAACATACATTTGAGGTTAAACATAATTTGGTTGTCTCGTTATGTTTTTAACCGGGTGTTAAAAAAGGCTGTCTCAAAATTTTGAAAATTAAAGTACGCAACCCACATTTGATGTTTCAAAAGTTTGCGAGTCAAATTGAAAAAAAAATAAATGAAAGTACGCATGTCAGTTTTGCAATAAACTCTTTAATAAAAGGGCAAACTCCGTTTTTATCCATTGTACTTTAGGGCGTGTTTCACTTTTACCATTGAATTTTATTTTTTTTCATTTTTACCATCGTACCACAAAAAATAGTTTCATTTTATATCCAAATTTGTTATTTTACACCCAAATTGTTTAATTTTTACCATTGTACTATAAACAAATGTGTCATTTTGTAGCCAACTTTTTTATAAAATGACAACATTGTTTGAAATACAATGGTAAAAATGAAAAAAAATAAAGTTTGATGGTAAAAATGAAACACGGCCCAAAGTACAATGGACAAAAACGGAGTTCTCCCTTAATAAAAAAGTGCCCGGAGATAGCGCTGAGCCGTTAAAAAATTAACGGGGCTGTCAACATATGTTAAAAATTTAATGGATTTACAATTAAAAAAAACAAAAAACAAATGTGACCCTGATAATGATATTAATGTCGTAAAGTCAAAAAAAAAAAATTATATTTATATTTCTTTTATTTTGAATAATTAGGATAATAAGTTTTATAATTAACTCAAACGCACACTCAAATCTGTTATCCACCTCCACCATTATACAAATTAACCACCATCGCCACCTCTCATCACCTACCACCACCGTGACCGCTATCACATGTGATACGAAATGTGCACACTCGATTAAAAAAAAATCAAAATTCGAACATCTTCCAGCAATCAATAGCCCCATTTGATTTGAACAATCGTTCTAAAAATAACATAAAAAATTAAAAGTAAAATACTCAGTGCGAAATTGATCTGGAAAGTAACAAATAAAATTGAAAAATTAGAAACCCATATCCTTCAATCCCAGGTGAAAATAGATCAAAGAATTTGAAAAGACGAGGATAAAAAACCAGAGTCAAATTGTTGGAAGAAAGAGAGAGATTCCAAAAGTCAAAATCCTTGGGACCGCTCTAGCTGAAAACCATGGGTGGTAGTTCGATTGAGGTGGACTGGAATACGACCGACGGCAGTGAAGAGGCAGCATTGAAAGGGAGGGAGCAGGAGGCGCATGATGGTATAGAGGATGCGCAGGCGCCATAATTGTGGACGTCGAAAAAGGGAGCCGGTGTGGGGTAAGAGATGATCGAGAGAGATGAGTGGGATAGTGGAGGAGGGGGAAGGAGGTGAAGGTGGTGGTTTGGAAGGGTGGCGGTGGGTGGGGTGGGTGTCGAATGTTGAAGAAGAAGCAATTTTTCTTTTTCTTTTTGGGTTGATTTTGGTTAGGCAATAGACATGTCAAATGTGGTATAATATTTAAAAGACCTATATGATAATAATAAATAATAATAATAATAATAATAATAATAATAATAAATAATAAATAATAATAATAATAATAATAATAATAATAATAATAATGGGTGCAATAATTTATCTTTTTGAATCTTTTTCTTATCTATTTTTTTGGATAATAGTTATGACAATTTATTTACTTTTTCTATTTTTTTTCTTAATAACAAAAATATAGAGAAATGTGAATATGAAATATTTTTTTGACCTTTGCGACATTAATATCATTATCAGAGTCACATTTGATTATTTTTTTAATTATAAATCCGTTACATTTCAACACATGTTGACATGCCCGTTAAATGTTCAAATGGCTTAACGTTATTAAAAGAATATTTTATGTTTAGTTTCAAAACTTGCAAGCCTTTTGTATAATACTCCCTTTATCCTCAAAAAGTAGACTCTATTTTTTAAATCAATTTAATTTAATTTAATCAAGATTTCCAAAATAATTTTGATCATTAATTTGAACAAGATGTTGACCAAAATTTTACAAAAATATAATTAAGAATTGCTAAAAGTCGTTTATTACGCACCACTTAAAATAACATAAATAGAAATGTTAGAGTTACTCTTAGATACTTAAAGAATGTAACATTCTAATTAAAATTAAATTATCAATTCAAATTAAGTGAATTATATTTTCGGGCAATTTGCAATTTGGTTCCTGACATTTACAAACTTTTGCAATATTGCTCCCAACAGTTTTTTTCCGCCAATTGGTTCCCAACATTTACATTTGTTTGCAATGTGGCTATAAAAGTAACTGGGCGTTAGTTTTCTAACATATTTTATGTCATGTGACTAGCACATGACGTTTTAAGACAGTCTTAAAGCTACACATATTCGATTAATATGATTCTTCTTTTAAATTGAAGCTAATATTTAAATCTACAACATATATTTTTTTTGAAAATTTATTGAGTAGTTGGATTATTTTTACATTTAATCTTAATTTTAAATATTAAAAAAATAGAAAATACTTAAAATATAATCTAAAAAAGATATTAGCCCAAATATGTTTCATACGAAGTAAATTATATATGTAGATTATCAGTTTTGTAAAAATGTTTAATAGAAACTAAAAGGGAGAAGAAGAGGACGATGAATCGAGGGAAGAGTGTATGTGGAATGTGTGTTGCGGGAAAGTGGCAGAGGGGTGGGGAAAAATAAACTTTAGGAAAGATACATATAGAATTACTTCATATGAAACGTACTTGGGTTAATATCCTTTTTAGATTATATTTCACGTGTTTTTTATTTTTTTTAATATTTAAAATTAAGATTAAATGTAAAAATAATTTAGGTACCCAACAAATTTCAAAAAAAAAAAATATGTTGTAGATTTAAATATTAGTTTCAATATAAAAAAAGAATCATATCAATCGGATATGTGAGCATTACGAATATTTTAAAACGTCATGTGCTAGTCACATGACATAAAATCTGTTAAAAAGCTAACGCCCATTTACTTTTATAGCTATATTGCAAAAAAATGTAAATGTTAGGAACCAATTGGAGAAAAAAAACTGTTGGGAGCAACATTGTAAAAGTTTGTAAATGTCATGACCAAATTGCAAATTTCCCTATATTTTCAAGTGAACTTTCCCATCCACGGAAAAAGCTAGAATGGGCCCAGCTTATGACTTTATCTGTAATCTTATCCAAATTAAATTACTCAGTTCGAACCATAATAATAGCCAATTGAGGATAAGTTAGAGAGAAAATTTTGGAGGAAACTAGTTCTTTCGTAAGTTATAAAAAATCTTGTTTTTAAGTTATAAAAAATCTTGTTTTTACAGGGTTTAAGGATTAGGATATAGGGTTTTAGGTTTAGGGTTCATGTTTACGGTTTAAAGGTTAAAAACAAGATTTTTTATAAGTTATAGAGGAACTAATTTTTCACAAAACACACCCAAGTTGTAACCTAAACGGACGCGGGCTTAAACCAACAACGACGTCGTTTACAGGACATTACATCATTAGTAGTTAGCACTACTAGTACATGGTTTCACTCACCTCCGTAAGTCCGTTTCTCTCTCATTCGACTTCAAAACAAAACTGATCTTAATTCGATTTTTCTCAGATTTTGCATTCCCATTTCTTCTCAGCTATATATATTCCTGTTAATTGTACTTAATCGTCTCTTAATTTCAGTTCAAAGCTCATCTCGTAAGAAATTTCTCTCCCAATTTACCATTCAAATGCTCATAATCAATTTTCAATTTTGGGGGCAATTAGGTTTCCAATTCGTTCAGTGGTCAGTTCACATTGAAATTACCAGAGTACTTACATATATCTATTCGGGGATTTCTTCCAAGACGATTCATATCGACACAAGGTTCGTTTTTTTGATTATTTATTTTTAATTTATTGATTGAATTTGGTGTGTATTCATTCTACAAATGTTTTCAATTTCTGGTTATTCAATGGAGGGGGGAAACTGGTTTCGTAGGATTCATGTTTTGATTACTGATTAGGCTCATTGGTTGTGTTCTCATGCAAGAAGGTGTCTTTTTGCATCGGCTATTGTGTGAGATTTACTCTAGTAGTGATGACAAAAAGTGATAGGTTTGACCATTCGAAGTCATATTGACCGTGTATCGGATAAAGATACGATCTGCGCTGAACCTTTTTGCTTTTAGACTCTCGATTTGATGTATATTTTGTTTGTATTACTTTTGTGGATCTGTAAGACTGTTACACCAAGTGAATGTATGCTGAGCATTGGTTGAAAATGGTCGATTTGACTTTAAGAAGGTTGACCATGTTTAACTTGTTATATGGCGATCGTTTAGTTATGCAACTTTTGATTTGTATTGGTTGGGAATAGCCACTCATCGGTGTTTTGTTTTATAACTTCATCTATCTCCAAGTATTTTACTGCCTTGACTCGTCATTATCCTTGTTTCTATTTTCTTCAGTCGCTAATGTTGTGTTTTCGTATTTTTTCTGTTTTTTTTAGTAAAAAGGGCACAGAGTTCCGTGTTGGTTACTGAAATATTGGAAATGATGGCAATTGGTAATAATGTGAATGTTTGTGCATAGGAAAGAACTTGCCTATCTATGGACGATCCACAAACATTGCTGGGTCCAAAAGGATTAGTGAAGAAGCATGAGTTTGTAAGACTTATTATTCAGTGTCTCTATTCATTAGGATATGGGAAATCTGCAGCTTGTTTGGAGTCAGAGTCTGGTATTCCATACAAATCTGCAGAATTTGAGTTACTTAAATCTTTGATTCTCAATGCGAACTGGGATGCTTGCATTGGTTGCCTTTATGGAATCAAGGGATTGACAGATGAAATAAGAGATTCAGCATTATTTCTTGTTCTTAAGCAGTGGTTATTAGAGTGTTTAGGACGTGGGGATAGTGTTGTGGCCTTGAACCTTTTGCGGAAACATATTTCTGAACTGCATGTGAGTAGAGAGAAGGTGCACAAACTTGCTTTTGGTTTGGTTTCCCTGAGGGAGATAGGGTTGGTTAAGATTGATGAGGAAATTATTCAAGAGATGCGGGATAGATTGCTAATAGAACTCGAGAAAGTGCTCCCCCCTCCAATAATACTTCCTGAAAGAAGGTTGGAGCATCTGGTGGAAATGGTGGTTACTTCCCAAACAGATTCATGCATGTATCATAATTCTCTTGAGGCAATATCACTATACGAGGACCATCACTGTGGTCGAGATCAGATCCCTACAAAGACTGTTCAGGTGGGTCATAATTTATGAGTGATGTTGAATCCCATTATTTCTATAGATAAAGATACCCATCTTGAAATTTGATATAATAGCATCTGTTTTATTACTTTTTTTAGAGATATCTTTTTGTTATCTTCTTGAACCAATTCTCTAGTTGATGGAATTTCCGTAGTTCCACATGGTTAGTGTGGTACCTTATGGGTTGTGAAATATCTGCACTTTTAACCTTACTCTCTTCATGTTTCTTCAAATGGGTTTTGTTTAGGATATGTGATGATTAAGTGTCCACCTCTTTCATATCGTTAGCTGCTAATCTGCTTATTAATCGTGCAGAGGGAACACAGAAAAACTCTCGAGGAAGTTTGAAACTTAAGGATTAGATTAACAAGGCAAACAGTGGCTTAAGTTACCAGTGGAGGAGTATATGCTTTTTAAGTTCCTAAGTTTGACTTAAAAATTTCTTAGATGAAAAGATTAGGATATGTTTGTTCTATAAGTTTAATTTTGTAATAAATCGCATGGTACTTTATCTTTTATACGCGGCATTGCTATTCCCTTGAGTAACACCTGAATATTGAAATTAATATATTACATTTAATACTTATGATCAAGAAAATGAATAATTATTGGTGCATCTTCTCAATAGTGAATCTCACGTTATCTATTCATACTTGATCTATTTTTGTTACAGTAAGTGCCCGAGTACTCTGCCATTCATGTTAAAGTAATGCAACTCTTTCTTTGCAAGGCGTGTATTTTTATTTTCAAATAGCAATGTAAAATGAAGTAAAAAATATCTCAACACGGCATCTACGTGGACCCTTGTGGCATCAATTCTATTGTTCTTTTGCAGCATTAATGATGGACTGAACAACATTTAATTTTTCTCTCCTATATTTTTTTTTTGTAGATATTGACAGAGCATAAGAATGAAGTATGGTTCGTTCAGTTTTCCAATAATGGCCATTACTTAGCATCGTCATCAAGTGATTGTACAGCTATTATATGGGAGGTATATATTGGATCTATGACAATAGTGGTTAAAATATTGCACTTTAATTTACTGAACACATACATGCATATACTTATATATTAATAGTATATGCATGTGTTGATTTATGTGGATGCATGCATGTAAGTATGTTTATTGACATGTTCGTTAGAAAGTTATTTGTGAACATGGAGGGAATTCACGGAGGATCTCAATCTGATCTACCTTTTTCCTTGCTTTCACGAAGAAGTAAGTGTAATACATTTGTTCATCTCTACAAGCGTTGTAGTAGCAGACTTTGCCTTTCCTCGACTGTCAGTGTTGTTTCGGAAGATCTTTAAATAGGAGCAGGTGCTGAGCGTGGTCCAATTTCACCGAGTAACTGATTTATGTACCAATTACCATGGTCTATCATTTAGGTAACAATATGTGTTTTATGATTGATATCTGGCTCCGCTTCAGTTAATACAAATTCTGAGATCAGGGGTAGGATCTCTGGTCCTGCCTCAGGTTGAAGTCGATCTGAAGCATGTGTGTTCTCTCTGTACCTGCTTTTATCATGTAGGACAAGTACCATAATTAATCAGTATGCTGTTACTTATTCCGTCCCCTCATATGTATATCATTTTCCGTGAAGCCAGAATAGCTGAATGTTCCATTGCTCTTGGTGTGAAAGTTCTTCATGATTTTTTTTCCTGACACCTACGTTTTTTTTTTTTTTTTTTTTTTTTTACGGAATTATGTTCATCTCACACTGGTCTTCAAGTCCCTGCTGCATATGGTCGTGTTGAACATTAATAAATTCTTATGACCATTGCAGAAAACATTGTGGCACAAGGAAATTCATGGCATATTCACTTGTCTTTTTCCTTGTTCAGGAAGATAAACATTCTAATTCATGCACCTTTGGGAAGTTGGGCACTTGATCTATTAGTGGCTTGAGTGCCTCCAACTGCCAATCCAGGTGAGATGAACATGCTTGGTTGATGGTTCAGACCATTCTTACATTAATTAGAGGGCATTTGGTTATTTCATTGTTTGTATAACATCTTTGACGAGAACTTGTAGGTCTGTGATTCTGAATAGACAGAAGGGATGTGATCATACGACCAAGATACAAAATCACTAACTTGAAATGTCATCATTGCTTTTCAACTATCCATGCATCTCTCATGTTACTCACTTCTATTTTCCTACTGACTAAAAGGATGGGATCCATCATAACCGCCTGGTTTTGTTTCCAGCACTTATAATTCATTGCCCATTCATGAATCCTTTGGTCATTTTTGGTCTGCACCTTAAGTTTGATATACAGCCTGCCCATTGATTTGGCGATTGATTCCTCTGTTTGTGATTCTAATTTTGGTATTTTTAGGTGCTGGAAGATTGTAAAATGGCATTAAAGCACACACTTCAAAGTCACCAAAACCCTGTGTCCTTTGTGGCGTGGAGCCCCGACGACACAATGTTGCTGACATGTGGAAATGGAGAAGTCCTAAAGCTGTGGGATGTAGAAACAGGTATATGCAAGCACACATTTGGTGATGAGGGCTTCATTGTTAGCTCGTGTGCTTGGTTCCCCGACTCAAAGCGACTCGTGTGTGGCAGCTCTGACCCTGAAAAGGGCATTTACGTGTGGGACTGTGACGGCAATGAGATCAAGGCGTGGAGGGGGATGAGAATGCCTACGGTTTTAGACATTGCCGTGACACCGAATGGAGAAAATCTTATCAGCATTTTTTCTGAAAAAGAAATTCGAATATTAAATGTGGGTACTAATGTTGAGCGGGTCATTTCGGAGGAGCATTCCATCACGTCCCTATGTGTTTCAGGGGATAGCAAGTATCTGATTGTCAATCTCAACAGCCAAGAGATTCATATGTGGGATGTTGCTGGGGAATGGGGAAAGCCATTGAAGTACAAGGGCCATAGACAGAGCAAGTATGTGATACGCTCCTGTTTTGGTGGGTGCAACAGCAAATTTATTGCCAGCGGCAGTGAGAATTCACAGGTATTCTCGTTCTCTCCTCCAAGTCTACTATTGAGTGATTAAAGTTGTTGCCCCTAGTATATAGAAAAGGGAAAATATGAAGAATTATACTCCTTCTGTCCCTAAATAAATGTCTAATTTTCATTTAAGAGACATTCTGAATATGTTTACTTTCTGTAAATTTAATGGCAAAGATGCATAAATATTCTTGCTGTTAGAGACTGAGGGGGCATCAAATTTTTGTGCACTGCTACCAGCTTAGAAAATCGAACTACTCTCTCCATCCCAAAATTATAGTCCCTTTTGCCCGTTTTGTTTGTCCCAGAAAGTTCGTCTCATTTCCAAAAAATAAGGCTTCAAAATCTCTGAATTTTCAAAACTTATAATGTAACCTGAAAATGTTTGAATAGTCAAACGGGACTATTATTTTGGGACAGAGGGAGTACAAGTTACTTGCTCTTGTTTTTGATTAGTATCTCTCTGAATTTATCATTAATTCCTTGCGTCTTCTACAACTGCAGAATGTTTTTTTTTTCCACTCATATCTGATTTGGGAAAAATAATATGATTATCAAACAGATAGAATGACTTCCAATATAGCTAGGAGAGACAAATTACTGTTAAATTATTTCCCTGGAAGAACAACTGAACTCTGATAAATCTGGGGAAAAAAATCAGACAAGTTTTAAAATTTATTTTCTTTGCACCAATGGGTCAATTCATTTATTTCGTTTTAAACATCAAAGAACATCTTTTCTGTGTTTTATAAGATATCTTCACATGTAAAACAACATAAACTGCTTCTCTAAGTAACCTAAACCTTGGTTTTGTCTATAAACAGGTCTACATTTGGAATCGACAAAATTCTAATCCCATTGAGGTATTGTATGGCCATTCCATGACTGTGAACTGTGTAAGCTGGAATCCTAGGAAACCTCAAATGTTGGCATCCGCTAGCGATGATCAAACAATTCGTATATGGGGACCCACCCGCTCTGAAAAGATGCAGTTGAAGAAGCTTCTTTGAGCTGCAGAAAATAAAGGAACTAGATGTGTATACATACATACATACGTACCCATTAGCTCCTCATCATATATTTTCTTTCGACAATTTTGATGCATTTTATGTAAATATGTAAGCTTCCATTTGTTTTCTCCCTATCTTTCAAATTTTGGTTCGTACGTCTTGTAAATAACTACTTTGCCCATGATTGTTCTTCGTTTGTTTAATAGGTACCCAGTTGTTTAGATGCTTGTTTGAGAATAGTTGTTGGACAAAATGTATTCATATTCAATTGAGACAAATTTGTATAATGTATACTGAGATTCTTGTCTGTAAAATTACATCAGGTTTGCATTGCAGGCCAAGGGTCGTCAGCAAAGGTTCAGTGTTGAGTTGTTCAAAGTTCTTTTAACAATTAAAAGCTTGTCAAATACTGACTTTGTTACCCGTTATCAGTGTTCTAAAAGTGTTCTAAAAGACCCCGTCTAGGCAGCCTAGACGCTAGACGTTCATGAAACGCCTAGGTCCCGTCTAGGATATTATAGTTATTTTTGAATTCTCGGCCTAGATCCCGCCTAGACGCTAGGCACCCCTGCGGCGCCTAGCGACCGCCTAGCGTTTTTAAGAACCTTGCCTGTTGTTATAGCTACTATATAGATTGTACAATAGTTTATCTATAATGATATACTCTCCCTCGAGGATAGATATTTACATTTTTTTTATGGTCCACTTGATTGATATTTACTAAAAATATACTATAAAATACAATTATTTTAATTAAAATTTAAAAAATAGTTATGATAGTATTGTTGAGGGGTTATTAATTACATGTTTTGAATTTCAATTGAATTATTTTTATATTTTTGCATAATCATACATTCATACTTAAAGTTTAATCTGGATCTCTAATGTTAGAGTGCGACTCTCTTTCAGTGAAGACGTAGAGTAGCTATTAAAACCTTCAATGTATAAGCCAAAACGGTTAGATTACTACTCCCTCCGTCCCACTCGAATTAGGACAAATTTTCATTTTGGGTGTCCCATTCGAATTAGGACAACTCAAAAATAGAAATGTTTTATCTAATGGACCCACATTCACACTCACAACAGCTTCCACTCATTACTCTCTACCCCACTTTAATGGAGAATGATCCAGAATGTTCTAGCAAATAAGCACAGATTTGTTCAAAAGTCAGATTCAGCAGCCAGCAACAACATTCAAACAGTCACATTCACATCCAGATTCATCAGCTTAATCCTCATCTAGTCTTTTCCTATTTCCCTTTATCTTTATCTTGTCTTTTTCTCTTCTTTTCTTATCCATAAAGTTCATGTATTCAGCTCCATATTGAAGCCTATATAAGGGCAAAATAATCATGTATTGAGCAGCAAGTTTTCAGCAAATAAATTCAGATTTTATCTTTCTTTTTCAAGACAGCAGTTTAGTTGTTGTTTTGGGTTGTTTCTTCGTCCGATTGAACGATATCAGTCACCCGTCCGTTCGTACGATAACGAACTTGACCCCTTCCCTATTTTGTTCTACATCACACTTTCTCTCTCATATTCACTTTTCATACTCACAACACCTACTCCACTAACACTTTTTCCTTAATCCCCGTGCCCAACCCAAAAATCATAATTCGGGTGGGACGGATGGAGTATTTAACAAATTTGAAAGTTTTAACGATACAAATTTAATACTCTCTCCGTCCCAGAGTAAGAGTCCTACTTTCCATTTTGGTACGTCCCAGAGTAAAAGTCTTATTCCTAAAATAACAAAGAATTTTTACTATTCACCCCACTCATTCTCTCTCCTATTTTACTTTTATACTCACAACACCAATCAATTCACTATTCTCTCCCACTCATTCTCTCTCCTACTTTACTTTTACACTCACAACATTTACATCACTTCCAATATTTATTAATAAGCGTGCAAATGAAGGGTAGAACTCTTACTCCGGGACGGAGGGAGTATTAAATTTGAGTGGTTTTATATCAGAGGGTTTTATCTGATGCAAAATTAATATTAAATCTAAGCAAATTTAATTGATGGGACGGTCAATTATACAGTAAGTCATAAAATCAGATATTTCCACTCTTTAGAAAGAAACGTACTTTTTCCACAAATGTTGTGTTGACTTAAAGTTTAATGGAGTATCAGTTTTTCAAACCTTTTTTTTTAAAAAAATAAATAGGAGTGGATGAACAAAATAAATTCAGCTAAATGAACCATTTTACAAATTAAATAAAAAGTGGAGGCAATGTTATTGAGTTTTTGGAACCAAACTTTAAAACAAGAGGGATAAATTTAGGGCAAATTGCAATTTGGTTACCTGAGTTTGTCGTCAAGTTTCAATTAGTTACCTAGTTTGTGTTTCGGTCAATTTAGTTATCGAATATGTCTTTTTGTTACAATTAGTGTAAAATTTGTTAGCCCATTAGAAAACTAATGAAAATGGATGAAAAATGTAACAAAGTTCTTTCAAAATTGCAATGATCAACCCTAAAGTTTAAATTATTCCATTACACCCCCAAACTAACGAATGTTAAAAGCTATCTTCTTTTTCAAAACCCGGTCATTACCACCACCCAAATCTGGCCACTACCATAACCACCTATCTTCTTTCCAGCGGCGATCCTTCCCTGCACACCATATTTTCCGGCAATTGTCCATATTTTCCGGCGAAAAAAAAGCAAAAAATCGGACCAGAAAAAATACGATTCCTGCTTCGTTAACCGTTGGATCGTCTTCAAACTTCTGGGGAATGTTCGCATTACCTAGGCTCACTTTTTCACCGTTGGGATCTACCAAAAAATCACCGGAGAGGGAGATAAGTCCGCCAGAGCGAGAGAAAGGCGATTTTTGGGAGATATTCGCCAGATTTTTTCCGGCGGACTTATCTCCCGCTCCGGTAATTTTTTGGCAGATCCCAACGGTGAAAAGGTGCGCCTAGGTGATGCGAACATTCCCCAGAAGTTTGAAGACGATCCAACGGTTAACGAAGCAGGAATCGTATTTTTTCTGGTCCGATTTTTTGATTTTTTTTTCGCCGGAAAATATGGACAATTGCCGGAAAATATGGTGCGCAGGGGAAGGATCGCCGCTGGAAAGAAGATAGGTGGTTATGGTAGTGGCCAGATTTGGGTGGTGGTAATGACCGGGTTTTGAAAAAGAAGATAGCTTTTAACATTCGTTAGTTTGGGGGTGTAATGGAATAATTTAAACTTTAAGGTTGATCATTGCAATTTTGAAAGAACTTTGTTACATTTTTCATCCATTTTCATTAGTTTTCTAATGGGCTAACAAATTTTACACTAATTGTAACAAAAAGACATATTCGATAACTAAATTGACCGAAACACAAACTAGGTAACTAATTGAAACTTGACGACAAACTCAGGTAACTAAATTGCAATTTGCCCATAAATTTAATGTAAACTGGTGCTTGTTTAAATAAACAAATAAAAACACAAATAGGATTAGGAAGAGAGAGAGAGAGAGAGAGAGAGAGAGGAGAGAGAGGATTGTCCATTTCTCTTTCAGGCATCCCAGCGAATTTGCCTCCACTTCTCGCTAGGGTTTGTCCCAATATATTGAAAATCCTAATCACAATTTCATCAAGTAAATGTTGTACATCTTCTAGTCCGGGGAAGGGGGGATTCCCGACTGTAAATTAGGGTTCCTAGTTTTGTTGTTATTGCTGTTGATTGTTGTATTAATTTTTATTAGAGAGCCTTTTGTCTGTACTCATGGATGATATCAACGGGAATTCATGTCTCGATGATCTCAATACGCTCTCCTCCTCTTCGTTACAATCCCAAATCCATCAAAAGTAAGAACAATTTTCATCTCAATTATTATTCCTTTTGAATTTTACATTTTCCAGCTGAATTTTATAACCATATTTTTTTTTTTTATCGGAGATTTGAGAATTTGGCTGATCTTTCAATTTGGTATAAGATTAGTCTTTTTCGGATGTTGAATTGAACATTGTAGATCACTTCAATTTCATCGGAGAGACCCAGTTACACAAATAGCTCAGATTTAAGAAAGAGCTGATTCTGTTATAATTAGTCGTGTTGGGAAATACTATTTCTTAGACCGGTATTTTAGGTACTCTTCATGTTTGCATTTGCAGATATTAGTGGGATACAGATTGAACTCTAAGAACCCTAAAGTCCGGGCCTTGGGCGTTATAATTTTAGGTTTTAATGCTTTAGATCACAAGTGAGGTTTTGAGTGCAGTGCCCTCATCATTATTGTTATGATTTTTTGGTATCCTGCACCTTATGCAGCTTATAAGAATGATGAGAAACTTTGTCAGCATGATTTGTTGATGCAATTTTGATTTATAAATTTGTGTAATCTCGATTTCTTGAAGATAGGCTTTTGAAACTATCATCTTATGCAGTTTTAGGGTACGAGTTTGAAGTTATGCATTATATTATGTGATTACACCCTCTTGCATAAATACTAACTACTTTTTTTTTTAGTGGCAGAAATGTTTTTCAGTTGTTGGCTAGAAGAGAGATTTCTCCCAGAACGAAATGCTTGCCAAGAAGGCAGTGGGGAGAAGCTTCTAAACAGGATCATGATTCGTCCTTTGAGCCTAAGAGTGAATTAGTGAGGGATCCAAGGCGTGAACTTTCCTCATGGTACTTGCATGATTATCATTTATAGACTCTGCGATTCTTTCTTTTCTTATGGCTTGTTCTGCAGTTTAGCCAAAGCCAACTGATTAGAACTACAACTATGTTATTTTAAAGATAACTTACCTTAATCATCTCAGGGTGGAGGCAGAGTCCTTTAGATATTTATCAGCCAAATATTGCCCTTTGGTGCCGTCTCCAAGGTCAACAATTGCAGCAGCATTTAGTCCAGATGGGAAAATCCTTGCCTCTACTCAGTACGTTCTTGCTTCTATTAGAATGTTTTTGCCTATCTTTCTTCTCAGGTTGCAACACTTTGGAATTATCTTAACTGAGTTCATTCATTATTGATTTTGCAGTGGTGATCATACTGTTAAGATAATCAATTGTCAAACTGGAAGCTGTGAGAAGGTGTTAAGTGGCCATCGGAGAACTCCATGGGTGGTAAGATATTATTTTGCTAAAACAGCCTGATACATAATATTTCTTGATTGTTCCAGGATATAACATGGTAATGGATACCGTATCTTCTACAATCCTGATTGCCAATTACTATTAATTACAAAAGTCTTAACATGATGATTTTAAGTTTCCAATAATCGTCATGTTATCTGAACTTGATCATACACTACTCAGTGTCTCCCGTTGATTCTCATTTACCTCTTCAAGTCGGAGTGTTATCTATTGTGGCATAGTTCTAGCTGATAGGTTGAGGCAAACTAATGTCATGAATGTGCGAGATTTTTAGGGTTTACTTGTGGTCACAATGTTATGCTGGTACAATGTTGCGGGGTAGGTATGAATTGTTTTGTAGTAGTGCGATATGGAGTTTCTAAAACATATGTTAATGAGCCAATGAGTCTTAGCTCACACGGCGTAGGCCTTTGCCTCCTAAATTAAGGTCAAGGGTTCGATTCCCCCCTCCGTTGTAAAAAAAACACATTTTTTAAGAATTAGGTAACTACTCTGTGAGTATAACTTTAAAAGTTTTGACCGAACTTTTTGTGTGTGTGTGTGTGTGTGTGTGTGTGTGTTAATAGTACTATTTTTTAAACTTCATTTGATCTAACCAGGACATTTCTTTGAGGGGGTGGTGGTGGTGAGGGAGTGATTTTTTCTGTTCCAGTATTCCATATCTGCAACTGGTCCACCACCAAAATTACTGAAAGATGGCGCCATCCTGGAATACTATTAACTCTGAACTTTCTTCTTTTATGTGGATAGGTCAAAAGTCTTCCTAAGCTTGTATGACCATGAACATTGTCTTATGCTTCTTTCTTCCTTGCCTTGTTCATTAAATAATACTCCCTCCGTCCCAATTGAAAATACACACTTTGGTTTATGCACAGTAATTACGGAAAAGTGTTGATGGAGTAGGTGTTGTGAGTATGAAAAGTGAGATAGGAGAGATAAAGTGTGTTAGGGAATAATGAGTGGAAAGTTGTTGTGAGTGGGGAAGTGGGTCCCACTAAATAAAGTATTAGTATAAACTTTCCTTTTTTGGAAGTATGTAGTTTGTAATGGGACACCGAAGAGGGTAATGTGTGTAGTTTCAATTGGGACGCAGTGAGTATAAATTAATATTAATTAAAACACATCATACCTTTAAGGGATTATATTTTGTTGAAAACAATTGATGTTTTACATGTTATGATGTCTTAGACACTTGCCTCGACGAGGACTAGATTTTCCTCTTGAAACTTTGTGATGAAACCCAGGTCTGAGTTGTAGGACCTCGTATGGATTGCATACGTAAAATTTGTGTATGACATGGTCACTGATTCTGCCAGCCGTTGGATATCCATACCAACTTCAAAATCCCGTTCAAGAATAAATTATGCAACATATAGAGAGAACGAAAAACTTAAGAAGCAAATGAAAATCGTGTGCATAAAAGCTTGAGATGGGAAAGAAATAAACTTCAACTGGATATCTATGTTTAAGTGTATTAAATACTAATCAGTGGCATCATTCTTTTTCAAGAACGCCCCCCTTCATTGAGAAAAGAAAAATTCACCAGAGAAGAAAAACATAGCTCCAAGACAATAAAACTCTCACTTGCGGGCTTGTTAGAGAATCCATAGATGACACTGATAAGTGAACTTTTTCTTCACTAGATCTTATGATTTCACTTATTTAGAAATTTAGAAGTGTTAACTTTAAGGAACAACTTTGTACCGTATTGGGCGTGGAATGATGATGACCGGCGCGAAATAATTAATCATATAAACTCCCTTACCTCCATATGACTTTCCACGCAAGCCTTTTTATGTTTTGTTATGAGTATTCTATGACGCAAGACCCAATAATAGAACCGCTTAACTTCACAAATAAATGTTTCAATGATACTATGGATCACATCAATTTCACTTCATTTGTGAGAAGTCATAGGAGACATACTTTTGTTCGGACAAGACAAGTCTTCGGTCAAAACCCCTATCGCAATTCAAAGAATATGACGGAACTTCTAGACGAAAGATGGTCGATTAGCCATCTTGAGTCACGTGGAGATGCTACTCTTTCTCGTCTCAGTTGACAGTTGCAAGTGGTCATAATATCCAGATTTAACAGTTTCCTCTGATGAATTCTAAAATTTGATCCTTAAAATTTTTCACTTTAGATCTGGAAGTGTATGAAAATGTGCCTAAAGTGTGCCAATGTGTCAAGGGCTTACAAAAAAAGAACACAAAATAATTTCAAAGACCCAACACTCTTAGGAGTGTCGAGGACGTGTTGGAGAGTGTTAGGTGGCAAAGAGTGTCGAAATGTGACAACCTTACCTAGGGGAGGAGTCGATGCTTTCTATCTGGAAAATACTTGACCATGGAGTTTAAAAATTATGAACGGAGCAGTTTCATTGCATAACTTGACCTCCTAAAGTTTCTTCTATTGTTTTGTTTACTCTAATTCACGTTGTGAAGATTGCTTTGCATGTAGCTAAGAGATTGTAGCGGCTTAAACGCTAAAACTTTTGTCTTTTACATATATATACCGATAAATGTAGAAGATAATTCCAGGCAATAGCTCTTCTATTAGGGCACTTAAGCCATTGACAAGCAGTCGCGTATGAAACATGGTCTTTATTTACTTTTTGGATTTGTTCTATGGTATGTATATTTGTGTTCTCTATGTTATGATTTATAAGACAGATTCTTGAGTTGTGCACCTAGTGTTTTTTTCTTTCTAAATACGCTATGTAGCACGTATGGATTTGTGTCTAGGTGAGGGCTGAGCTGAACTAAGGTAAGCCACACCCGCATCTAAAAATATTGTGAAAAATCTTACTATACAGTATACTATCTGACTTAATGTTCAGCTGCTGTGTCTTTTGTATGCAATCTCGAGCTCTACCTTCTGTAATTCCATTCTTGAATCTATGAGCTGTCGCATGGACGTGGAACAACATCATTAATTCATCCGTTTGTGCTAATGCCACTTGCAGGTTAGATTTCACCCTCTCCACCCAGAAATACTTGCAAGTGGAAGCTTGGATCACGAAGTTCGCTTATGGAATGCAAATACATTAGAGTGCATTCGGTCTCGTGATTTCTGTAATTTCTTGGCATCTTCAGGCCTACTTATCTTTGACACACATAGGGAATAGTATAGTTTTTGCTTATGTATTTGTTGCATGAGTTCATTCGATTGATCATTTTTTTTGCACAGACCGTCCTATTGCTTCAATGGCCTTCCATGCTGAAGGGGAACTCCTTGCGGTTGCGGCAGGTCACAAGGTGTGTAATAATACTGTTTTCATTTTGTAGTATGGATGTGTATTGGTTTAATTTTTCAGCACCTTTCTGTCAACTGACAAGTTACTTCGATTTGAGCTTTATCATGATTCTTGTTTTCTGTGTTCAGCTCTATTTATGGCAGTATAATAATAGAGGTGACACTTCCCCACCTACTATTGTGTTGAGGACAAGGCGTTCACTGCGAGCGGTGCATTTTCATCCACATTCCGCACCTTACCTGTTAACTGCTGAGGTAAAATTTTCCTCAAGGCGTTTGCATTGTTGATATACTTTCTCTTACAAATTATACTTTTGTGACTCATGCAGGTCAACGACCTTGACTCTTCGGATTCCCCAATGGCACCTGCAACATCTCTGGGTTATTTGCATTATCCTCCACCTGCTGTATACATGGGAAATATGCATTCCATAGATCGTCTTAGTTTGGCTGCTGAGCTACCTTTGATGCCCTTACCTGACTTCTCTCCTTCATTATCAAGCGGTGAGCTGAGAACAAATTTGCATGTCAGCAATAAACCTGTTGACCCAGAGAGCATACAAGTGGAGTCTTCTGCTTCACATGAGGTTGATGCGAACCCAACCGAACATTATAAGCAGATGGTGTCTGCCATGGAAATCTCTCCTTCAGTACCATCCAATGCCCACACTACCTTACAAGACACATCAGCTAATGTTTACCCTATTAGGAGACCAGGTAGTTCAGTTTACGACTCCTCAAGGGATGCTATTGGAGCCACTTTGTCATTCCCTGAGGGTAACCTGCAAACTGGCTCTTCTAGTATGGAGACTTCTGCTTATAATGATGCTACACGTTTGATGTCCCACTCCAATGGTATTCCTGGATCTGGTCAGCCAGATAGGACGACTGATGAATCTAGACAACATCTCTTCAGGGACCGGACTTGTTGGGAGTTACCTTTCCTGCAAGGATGGTTAATGGGTCAAAATCAAGTCGGAATATCTTCAATTCTCCCTCTTACTGGTAGTTTACAAGAATATCCAGCTGGTAATGGAGCGTTGGGTTCAACCACATTTGTATCAAATTCAACAGTGGCTTCTATAGCTATTCCACCAGGCACAAATCATACAATTCTAGAGAGAACTGGCTTGAGGAATCATTCTTCTCGTGCCAGTTTGGGTACTTCATCTGAAGTTGTGCATGGTGTTCCAATAAATGAGCCAGATGATGGGGTCAGTTCTGTTCCCATTATTAGCAGAATACAGTCCCAACTCTCTGCATCACTGGCTGCCTCTGCAGCTCCGGAGTTGCCATGCACTGTCAAATTGAGAATATGGCCACATGATTTGAAAAATCCTTGTGCTGCGCTCAAGGCTGAAAGATGCCTCCTAACTATACCGCATGCTGTCCTTTGCAGGTGCAGAGAGCTTGTTTAAATACTGGCTTATGTGTATCATTTGCAATGCATAGTTTTCTGGCACATAAATTCAGGGGCCTGATGATTTACTACAGATTTCTGGATTGCATTGTCAGAAATGTCCAAATCAGATGTTGGATTTCAATTTTGAAATAGAAATTAAGTGCTAGCTCAACTATCATTTTGGGAACTCGTTTTAGTTTGCATGTTAAATACTGTGTTCTGAGAATGAACAGCTTATTGATGCTTGCAACCTATGTATGTGTTTGCATTCACAAGTCTTGCTCATATTCATAATTTTGGTTGCAGTGAAATGGGGGCTCATTTTTCGCCTTGTGGGAGATATCTGGCTGCATGTGTTGCATGTGTGCTTCCTCATTTTGAGGCTGATCCCGGAATATTAACCCAACTTGGTGCTGCAACATCTCCAACCCGGCACCCCATCTTGACACGCCAAGTTATGTATGAGCTGCGGATATATTCTCTTGAGTCATCAACGTAAAGCTCAAATCCTTGACTCAACTCTCTTAGTTGCTCTGTTTCATTATCACTTTATGGATTCTTATTTCTTCTACATGACATCTGGTGTTAATGTAATTGTGCAGCTTTGGTTCTGTACTGATTTCAAGGCCTATTAGAGCTGCTCATTGTTTAACTTCGATCCAGGTTAGTTATTTCCCCATGATATGCTAGGTGCCTACAGTTCTCTCACCTTGTTAATTTTCTAGATTGCTTTTCATAATGTTCTTGTTGTCCGCCTAAAATTGAGCCATGAGACAGAATATTTCCTTCTGCTGCCAAGTCGATTATGTTTCACAACCTGTTGAAACTGCTCTTGGGTTTCTACTGCTTTGTCCTTTTCCCTGATAGTCTTGAGGTTTTTCCACCTGATGAATCAATCTAAGTATAGTCAGTCACAGATGGATTGATATGCTTGATTTGTACCCTTCCATCCCTCTTCCCCCCAACCTCTTCCATTTATTTTTCTCCTTTGGCATATTGTCCTTTCCTTTACTGCGTTTTTAGCCAATGAATGTCTGTAGTGACTACTGGTTTCGTTCACTCCTTACTGATCATTGTTGTATTACTTCTGTGCAGTTCTCGCCCACTTCCGAGCATATCTTGCTTGCTTATGGTCGACGTCATAGTTCTCTTCTCAAAAGCATTGTTATTAACGGGGATACTTCAGTATCCGTTTACACGGTCTTAGAGGTAAACAATCACTATTTTGCTTGAGTGCATAAAATTTAGTGTTCCTTCGCGGATTGGAAGCTTTATATTATTGCCACGTGCTGTTTTTGAGGTCTAAATGTAGGTGCTTCATTTACTGCGTCGTCAATTTGTTGTCAGTGTA
The DNA here is from genome assembly GCA_026119855.1 of Campanula takesimana. Classification (NCBI taxonomy): domain Eukaryota; kingdom Viridiplantae; phylum Streptophyta; class Magnoliopsida; order Asterales; family Campanulaceae; genus Campanula; species Campanula takesimana. The sequence continues at coordinate 106,431 of JAOWBW010002173.1, forward strand.
TTAGAATGATAAACATCTATGATTTTGTTAAGTAGAATGAATAACAAGATTGTCGTCACGTTCATAATAATAATTTACACTACTGGCAAAGTCTTATCCATTCAGAGAAAAGTCACCAGCTATATTTTTCCTCTTAAAACTGGTGGAACTTTTGAAAAGCAATTTGCGTAATCATGCCTCCAACAAAGTTGAGTGCTCTTGTCCTCATTTTAGATCTGGATGAAGTCATGTTCAGTTCATCGGATAATGAAATATATCTTGGTGTTGTATATTTTGAATTGACGACTTCAAATGCTCTTCATGTGCTTTCACCCCCCTGCTAAACTTGTGACTCGGTGATTCAGGTTTATAGAGTTTCAGATATGGAACTCGTCAGTGTGCTTCCTAGTTCTGAAGATGAAGTGAATGTTGCTTGCTTCCACCCTCTCCCTGGAGGAGGTCTTGTATATGGAACCAAGTGTGTATCTGAGTCATCTGACTACATTAGATGTCTTATCTTGTTCTACTTTACTTGGCAACTCTCTCTCTCTCTCTCTCTCTCTCTCCCTCTCTCTCTCCCTCTCTCTCCCCCTCTCTCTCTCTCCCTCCCTCCCTTTCTTTCTCTCTCGTGAATTGCTTTTGATATGCAAAATATGGTCATGCAGGAAGGCAAGCTTAGAGTCCTGCAGTATGACGGTGCACATGAAGTGAATATGGCTAGACCCAATTTGTTTTCCGACTCAAACATGATTGAGGTAGAATAGTAGTCCAAGTGGTAGTTACTTCTGGATTTTGCTGAAGGCTATTAAAATGTTTCAATATAAATTAATTTTCTTTATCTATTTGCATCTGATCTTTGTTTCTAATTGTATATGGTAAACCTGTATACTCTCTCCAGCCCATAAGAAAAGTCTACTTTCTATTTTGTTTTATCCCAGAAACCTAGTTAGATATGTAAGCTTTTGATTGTTCACCATTCTTCCAAATTTATCATGCTTTTGAAGAGTTCGCCGTCTTACTTCTTTTGTGAAAGAGATGTATTCTTGGTGCAATATATATATATATATATACACACACACACATACACATACACATATATATGGAAAATTACATAAGTAGAAGTTTGTCATTTAGAATTGAAGTTTTACGATTCGGGATGGAGGGTGCATCAACTATCATTCTCATTCCATATTAAGCCATTCAGGAATCTATTGTGAAAACTCTACGAGGTCCTCAATTGAAAAAAAAAAAAAAAATGTTGTTTGGTCTTCATTGTTGTATAGGAGTATAATTTAAATCGTAAAGACTTTTGTGATCAAGGCAAGGAAAATCATATTGGCTACATGGTTTATAGAATAAGTGCCATTAGTATCTGGTTGATTGTTTCCTTGCAAGCTTAGACTTTTTTGGCAATTGATACAAATGCTTTTAAATTGTTTGGTGTTGTGATTCTAAGATAATTCGTCTGTTACAGGTTCAGACATTTGCTCTAGAATGTTAGAGCTGGTCAACATCTTACTCATTTGTGAGGAGTTCATTGTGATCTTGTAAGGTAAGTGCAATTTCCTCTTGGATTTTCCACTCTTTATCAGTGATGTTCTAACTTGTTCTCCGTCTCATACTCGCTCTGCAATCTGCATAATTTGAAGAGTCCAATTTTGGGATTATACCCTTGAAAAATGATCATAATTGTAGTTTTTATTCAGTCTTGTGTCAAAATAAGTCTGCCCCAAACCCCTCTCGTCCATGATTTGTTCGCCATTATTACTGAAAGGTGCTAGAACTAGAATCTGTTTACTATATTCATTCTGATGTACTATGGAGTATGAAATATGGTACCACTGAATTGTTGTTTTGTGTTTACAACTGATTCCTTTTGTGTACAGGACATGGGTCTTGTTTTGCTAGTGCGATGATGCCAATAGTTGGACAACGGCTTCTCTTTGCTTACCCCTTTTCCCGTACAAATGCCAATAGTTGGAGTATGGGTTCTGTTTGCTTACCCCTTTTCCCGTTGTACTTTACGAGTGCTTTCATCTTTCGCAAATTGTACAATATGATAATTATCAGAAATGAAAAAAGGACAAAAAAAAAATGTAAAATAATTGTAACCAAAATGTATTTCCAGTTTTCCGGCCATGTTTGTACCTACACACAGTTGGTAACTTCCATCTAGCTTGCCATCATAACTTACCTTGTGCCCTTGTAGAGACTTCTTGCTATAGTTTGTCTGAATAGGCTCCAAGTTCAATTTTGAACTTTACATTCCCCCCCCCCCCCCCCTTCTCATGAAAATGGTCAGCGATCGAACTTTATGTATGGATATTGAAAGACTCTGATAATCTTGAACTTTACCATTTTAACCCCCCTCATGAATCATGTTTGCCTCAACTCTTTTCTTGGCATGGGCATGAATCATGCCTCACATATTTTGACGTGTAACAATTTTTGCTGGTATGGTCGATTTAACTGTCACTAATGAGAATGTGTCCAAGTATGCTGAAGTCGTAAATTGTGACCTGGTTGCCTAATAATTTGTCTTATATTTTGGGTTGATGACTTGGTCAAAGAGATCCTATCCGAATTTCGGGCAGGTGAGGAAAGATTACCAAAATACCCCCTCCCGAGTTTGGAGACGTGAAAAAATCTGGAATGTTCCCACATGGGTGGGGTCTGTCAGAAATGAGAAACAAAATGAGGGAATGTCGCAAGTTGGCTCGACTGTTGGACCCATGAAGTTGGGGACCAGAGTGAGTGAAAGTGTATATACTTACTTTCTAGTCAAAAATTTCCTAAAAGAGCGTCTCATTTTATGAGTCACAATCTTAAAATTGAAAATTGGTCACATCATCTTTTCCTTACTTCTTAGACTCACCCATTTTTTTGACTCTTAAAATGGGACGGATGGATGGAGTACATATATATGCGGACAAATTGAATCGGGTCCTATCCTCCTAGACCCTTGTCAAGGACATGGGATTTAATGGTTTTGAGTTGTAGAGATGATGTCAATTTGGCAAAAGTAATCCCCTCTGGCACTGGGTGCATTATATTTACATACTCCTCCCATTCTAGAATAGATGTTAATTTCATTATTCATTCTAAATTTCAAAATAGTGTATATCTCCTCAGTCCCATAATAATGCGGTTATTTTTAAAGGACAAATTACAATTTAGTTACACGAGTTTGTCACAATATTTCAATTCGTTATCCAATTTGTGTTCGTTACAATTTGGTTACTGAATTTGGTTACTGAATGTGTCTTTTTGTTGCATCAGGTGTAATTTTGGATATCACGTTAAAAAACCAACGAAAATGGATGAAAAATGTAACAAACTTATATCAAAATCACAATGATCACCCCTAAGTTTAAATTATCCCACTACGCCCATCTCCTTAGTGGGATAATTTAAACTTTATGGGTGATCATTGCAATTTTAAAAGAAGTCTGTTATGTTTTCCATCCATTTTTGTTAGTTTTTTCACGTGCCATCCAAAATTACACCTGATTGCAACAAAAAGACACATTCATTAATCAAATTGTAATGAACACAAATTGGATAACCAATTAAAACATTGTGACAAACTCAACTAAATTGCAGTTTGCCCCATTTTTAAATGCGTACAAAAATTGAGGGTATTATATTTTAGAAAATTGGTAGTGGAGAATGTATACGAGTAAAGAAAGTAAAGTACAGAGTAGATTGTTGTTGTTAGTGTGACAAGTGAGACCATTAATAAAAAAAAAATTATTACAAAATTTATATTTTATGAAAATGAGACTTATCAATGGAACGGTAAAAAAAAATAAGAGAAGTTTTTGTATAGAAGGAATAGACGGAAGGAGTAAGTAATTTTGTTACTGTTCATATGTCCAAATAACTAGAGCATATTTCAAATATCGATAAATAAATTACAATTTTATTTTGAAATTGAGAGTGTGAGAGTGAGAGTTTGTATATAATTGTTTTTTTATTTTTTTTTTAATGATAAATGTGGTCATGTAACCTCATATCAAAGGAGCATACTTTTAGAAGAAAATGCAATTGATGAAATTGAAACAAAACCAGGTTTCATGGCATCATTATGTCATAATCAATAAAATAAAGACTGAATTGAGAAAATAATCCAAACACGAGGGGTCAAAGTGTAATATTCAAATATGTAACTATAGCCAAAAAGATAAAAAATCACAGAGCAAATACAAACACGTGCACCGGCCCTAAATAAGGTTGCCTGCAAGAAGAGTAGCAGTATCTTTTCAACAAGAAGAGAATGAGTGTTGACCAGTCAAAGGAACATTAAAAGAGCTTATCTATTTAAAGGCATAAAGAAAGATTAGTTTGACTAAGACGTCCATTGACCAAACTGTTTTTTCACCCTTTCCTTTGACCACCACCAAACCAATATCATCAATTCAATCTCATACCCCCCCCCCCCTTCACTTTCACCTAATTACAATTTACACAAAATATTAAAAATCAAGATCATAATAAGAGTAAATAGTACTCCAGTCTCATCTTGACTTTTTATAGTCAACATAATTAAACTTTGACCAAACATTGATGTCGATCTAATTATTCTCGTGAAATTCTAAAAATTATAATAGACAAATCATTAAGTGATACATCAATAAAAAATTTTAAAAATTTCATAATAGTGATCATTAGATTGACACCATTGTTGGGTCAAAATTCATTTACGTTGACCATAAAAAATCAAAATGAAACTATTTTTGCGAGATATATAGAGAGAGAGAGTAATGATGGAGAAGTAGTATCTATTATGAAGACTCAAATTTGTAGTGCTTATCAACAGAAATGGAGACATCCCAAGTGCAACTAAGACCCTTTGGAAGTACCACAAGGTCGCCGGCTCCGAACTCGGCAATCACCTCCGTTGAGTTTTTCCGGTAAACTTTGACTTTTCCACGTAGTAGATAGCACGTTTCTTGGGCGTCAAACTTCAGTTGGTACTTCCCGGTGAACAACCCCATCTTTAATTAATTCATGTCATCACACCCACAAAACAAGAGGAAAAATAAGTGACATATATATATAGTTGTGTGTGTGTGTGTGAGAGAGAGAGAGAGAGAATAAGAGAGAGGAGGGGGAGGTGTGTATATATATATATATATATATATCTATACGTACTTGGGCCAAGATTTGATACCCAATTCAGAAAGTTGGGACTCAGATGGGTTCCTTTGCACAGTGATTGTTGGGCTTGAGTCTGAGCTTGAGCACTCTGCAGCCATGGAAACTCTCTCTCTCTCTCTCTCTCTCTCTCTCTTTCTCACACACACACACACACACGCACACACTTGGATGGTGTGGTTTTGTGAAATGGGCTTTTGGGTGAAGAAAGGGAGGAAGGAATCTCTGTCGAGGAATAGAGGAGAGAGAGAGAGACAAGGGATAAGCCACTAAATATAAGCAAATTTTTTAGACATCTTTAGTATTGTTTACCAAATAAACATTTAATATTTATGATTATATAGTTGTCATTGTAAATTCATTTAATCACATGGATAATTGAAATACTTCAGGATAATTTAATCTATTTCATGTATACGGAGTATTAGTTACATTTCTTAATTAATTGGAAAATTTTAAAACTATAAAAAAGACGGGGAGTCTGTTATTAGGGGGAGTACTATAACAACTTTTAGTATCTCATAAAAAGAAGTAAACTTATACTCCCTCCGTCCCACCTCACTTGGGACTTATTTCCATTTTGATCCGTCTCACTTCACTTGAGACTTGTTCCTAAAAATGGTAATTTTTTTATAATTTTATATTCAATCTACCACACCCACTTATTCTCTCTTTTTATATTCCACCACACAATTCATTCAATCAACCTACTATTTACCCCACTCATTCTCTCTCTTCATTTTCTACCGCACATTTTATTTATTTATTATTTTTCCTTAGTTATTGTGCTCATCTCTTAGGTCTCAAGTGAGGTGAGATGGAGGGTATATTTAGTTAAGTTAAAGTTTAATTAAATTTGACCATTAAAAGTGAGTACTCCCTCCATCCCATACTTATCACTATTTATTTTCATTTTCGGTGTCTCATACTTATTGCTACTTATCCAAAATATTCATTTTATATCCCCTATTCACTCACAACAACTATCCACTAACTTATTTTCTCTCCCCTACCCACTCACAATACTTATTTTTCCAACATATTTTCTTAAATCAAATCAGCTGCTTACTCCTACCATATCGATACATGTGTACAACCAGAATCCGTATAGCAACAGAATCCTAACAGGACTTCATTCCCGCGCCAATAAGTAGATATGTTTGTCCCCTATGGACGAGGTGGGGCAAGCTTATTTCATCTCCCATTGAAAGCCGTCTCATGTATGAGACCGTTTCACACACGAGTGTGAGTACTTTCCCATTATATGCTTGTGTGAGTACTTTTTCTAAAAGTCATATCAATAATTAAAAGTTTAATTGGGACTCATAGGTTGACCAACTTGTGAAGTGTTCCACTATCGTATTACGAGGACATGTTAGAACAAGATTTTCAATTATCGATTGACAGAGCCTTATATAATTCATATTCGGAAAATCACTTTCTATGAAAATATAATAATCCATTTGAGACGGATGGATTTCACAAAGTTTGCTATTATGGAAGAAGTTCTTTTAGTAGTTTATGGTGATGATGCAGAAAATAACAAAAATTAAGACCATTAAATAGGTTTAATTTTGTGAACCATAGTGCAAAGATAGTCAAATATCCTTTTGATTTCGTACTACATTAAACAAATTACATAATATAAGCTAATTACACGTTTGCAACACTTAAAATGATTGATTTGCAGAAATGCACAAACAAGAGTTGATTATATGACATTTGTTAATAGATACTCCCTCCGTCCCAGTAGAAGTGGCACTAATTTTTGAGACACGGAGATTAAGGAAAGGTAGTAGATGTGTGGTAGGCTTAGTCGCACACCTACTAAATTAGACCTGAACTCGGCCACTAATAATGTAATTAGGGTAAGTCAGGGTCGATCCACGAAGAACGATGATTATTTGCGAACAGTCACTTGACCAGATTGGGGTTTGATTTGATTGTGATTAAATCCTAGACGGGAAATTAAACTAATTGTGATTAAAACAATGATTAAAAAGCACTTCAGATTTGATACTGTTCACGGATTTTAATTCTAATATCACTGATAATTCTAATCTCCTTTAATCTTATTCACTTGATTACGAGATGTATTTCAATCTCTGTCTCTTCTTTCAGAATAGTTTATAGCAGAGTAGCACACTCACTATAAACCCTAATTAAAATTAAACCTAAACTGGCACAGAAAAGGTCTAAAGATTAATTGATGAAGTTTTAAGAGACTAAAATCAGAACGCTTTCTAAAAATAATTTAGATAATCGTCTAATCTTGCCTACTCCCCAAATTGCTATGGCACATACACAATTCGTGGAGATGCTACAATGAAACCCCAATTCTGGCACAGAACGAGTAATCTAGCAAGATCAATAAAGAGGACAAGTAAATTGGCCAGATTTACAACCCTAGAAATTAATCTAAAACGGTTACAAGCAAGATTATGAACAGAATTAATAAAGAAAAAAGAAATACCTCAATAGAAATAAAACAACCGGATCAAGATCTCAAATCCAAAGTAATGGAGTTTTAGTTCTCCATGAAAAAGCTCAAAACCCAAGATGAAAAGAAGAAAAGCATACGTACTGTCCTCCTTGGTTTCACAGAAAAGTCGATCCCCCCTGATAACCTCCTTCTAAACTAATTATAAAAAACTAATAAAAAAGATCCTAATTCAAAAACTAAAAATAAAAAGATAATAAGATAATAAAATAAAATAAAAACAAACCTAAAACCTAATCCAGCGGCGCCCACTTTGTTTGTACGGAACACATGGAGGAAAATTTTCACTTTTTGCAAATCAGTCCCTGAAGTTTTAATATTGTCAGTTCAGTCCTCCAAGTTTCAGAATTGTCCAAACAGCCCTAAAATTCCAGTTCTTTTGCAGTTTGGTCCCTGCACTCTTCCGCCAGTTAACTTTGACTTGACTTTGACTACTTGACCATCGAGACAGACGTTGAAGCTCACCAAAATTACATCCGGGAAATAAATTAAATAATAACGACTATTCTACCCCGGATTACAATAAAGCTCAAATGATAAAATAATGTCTCAATTACATCAAATCTAGTCTAAGTACATCAAAATAGGTGAAAAACATAGGAAATACTAGGGAATAAATAGTCCAAAATCCGCACATCAATGTGTGATAGAAATTAGAGATAGAATGAGTGGGTTTAAATAGTAGTGTTGGTTGAATAAAAGGTGGTAAAAAATAAAGAGAGAGAATGAGTGGGGTTAAATAGTGGAGTTGGTTGAATATAAATACTCCCTCTGTCCCATTTGAAGCTTCACCTTTTACCCAAAAGGGTGTCTCGTTAAAAGCTTCATCATTTCTTAAATAGTAAAAATGTAGGCTCACTTGTCATACCCACTTGTCATACCCACTAACTTCTCCCCTTCACAACCATTCTTACACTCATCACTTTCTTAATTTGTGTGCCATCACCTAAATGGTGAAGCTTCAAATGGGACGGGAGTATATTAAAACATTTTCATTTTAGGCAATGTCACTTGTGTTGGGATAGACTGAAAAGGAAATAAGTGTCACTTGTGTGCTGGGGGGCGGATGGAGTATATGTGTGTGTGTTGGGGGGGGGGGGTGTTATCTAACTAACTAGGAAATCTTGTTATCTGCGCGCGCGCGCACACATATACTCCGTCCGTCCCAGCAGAAGTGTCACTTATTTTCCTTTTGGTCCGTTCCAGCACAAGTGTCACTACCCAAAATGGCAAACTTTTAATACTTTTATATTCAACCAACCCCACTATTTAATCCCATTCATTCTCTCTTTTCATTTTCCACCACTCATTTTATTCAACACAACACTACTATTTACCCCATCATTCTCTCTCTTCATTTTCTACCACACATCTACTACCTTTTCTTAATCTCTATGTCCCAAAAGTTGGTGACACTTCTGCTGGGACGGAGGGAGTATACAGAGAGAGTACCCAAGGACAAAAAACAGAAAAATACCACATTAGTGTCACTTTAATTTTGGTGGTTTAGCTGAATTTTGAATAATAATATTAACAGAAATATTGCTCTTATAAAATAAAAAATGATTATTGAGTACTTTTATGGTTAGATCAATATTTTTAAAATTTTATAGTTAACAGATAATATTATAAAGTCATTCTAAATGAATAAATTAGCAAAGAAAACCATCATAGAAGATGAAATCAATAAAAAAAAAGTCTCACGAGGGATCAAATTAGTGCTTGTTTGGTTAGAGCGTTGCGTTGAAAATGAATTGAAAAAGAATTAGCTTTTTGCTAATTAAGCGTCTCAATTGAGAGTTTTTTAAGTGGTGCTTTTTAAAAAAAATTACCTTTTTAGCCGCTCCAAATAGTAGCGTAAAAAAAAAAACTTCATTTTGAAAAATCTACGTTTTTAAAACTGTGTACCAGCAAAGCCCTTACTAAAATATGCCATGTTAAGGAAAAAAAGAATGTAGTGGCATGGAAGTCATTAACACGCTTAACGGCCGAAAGATAACTATGATAGACGTAAGGGGCCAAAATGGCAAATATCCATAATCAAAGCCAAGTAATAAAAATATTAATAGAATTAGAAACCAAAC